>JADRCH010000062.1:8312927-8325427 GCA_019843965.1 Rhynchomys soricoides
GAACCAGGGAGCCAGAGAACCAGGGAGCCAGAGAACCAGGGAGCCAGGGAGCCAGGGAGCCAGGGAGGAATATTGACTTACAAGGAGAAATGGTGGGCACTATGGGTGGATTAAAGCGATCTATTTGATTCCTAAACCTATCATAGACAAATCCCTAGGAACTGGGTTTTGACATCATCTTTTAAAGTGTCTATGTGATTGCACACATGTTTGTGGTGAGTAAACACATGTGTGCTGTCAGTGGTCTTTCCTTAGGTGCTCTCTGCATTCCTTTTGTTGGTGGCTCTCTCCCTGGCCTGAAGTTTGCCAGATATGCTAGTTTGGCTGAGCAGTGAGCCCCAGGGATCCCTCCGGCCCATTTCCCCAGCACAGGTTTTCACACAGAGTGCACCCCTCTGCAGATATTCTTTCCGACTTCACTAAACAAAGCATGAGTTCTGGGGCACAAACTTAGGTCCTCAGCCCTGCAAAGCAAGCACCTCCCCTGGGCCTTGATGTTAGCTTGCCTGTTGTTTTCTAGATCACATGTTGAGCTCAGGCCGCTGACTGTGTCCTTTGCTGGTTAGTTCAGTAGGCCAATGAATTACTTATGCAGAGATGGAGCCCTGGCCTTAGTCCTGTGTCAGAACTTCAAGCTGAGCATTGACTGCTGCAGTTGTCATCTTGCATGGAGTGATGTTGACCTTCCTGCGCTGGTTCCCTCTAGAGAACATGCTTCACACTGAGCTTGGAAAAGAAAGGGGTGAGAGCATGTCTTGCCATCCTCCACCTGGAAAATCCCGGTCCCTAGGAGAGCCACCTCTGAACAGTGGACAGTTTATATTCCATACAGAAACTTGAAGCAAATGATTCATACCTAGAAAGAGGACTGTGGAGGACTGGTCAGAGAGGTGTGAGATATGGTCAGCTGTGGTTCTGGGTAGAAAGTGATGTTCTCCAGTCAGTTCTGGGCTAAGTGAGTTCTGCTTTCTCATATTGGAATGTGACCCCTCAGGTCACATGTACTCTTGAGGAGCTGGACCCTGACCTTTTGTCATGGCAAGGGACAAGGTTGGCAAGGAAACCATGATAGATTGCACAATCGAAGGGGTGAGATGGAAGTTCTTGATCCTAAATCGACCATTGGACCAAGAGCATACTCAGAGACTGTCTCTACTGGATATTCTGTCACTGATAAGAATACAAGTGAGAGGACACTGATGGGGAGAGGTGAAACCCTAGCCCTAGCCCTAGTCCTAGCTCTAGCCTAAGACCTAGCCCTAGCCCTAACCCTAACCCTAACCCTAGCCCGAGCCTAGCGCTAAGCCTAAGCCTAAGCCTAGCCCTAGCTATAGCCCTAACCTTAACCCTGATCCTAAACCTAAGCCTAAACCTAAGCCTAAGCCTAAGCCTAAGCCAAAACCTAAGCCTAAGCCTAAGCCTAAGCCTAAACCTAAGCCTAAGCCTAAGCCTAAGCCTAAACCTAAGCCTAAGCCTAAGCCTAAGCCTAACCCTAAGCCTAACCCTAACCCTAACCCTAACCCTAACCCTAACTCAGAGAGCACTGCTTCCCCAGATACTGTGAGAGAAAGAATCCAGATCTAAGCCCTGATGAGAAAGGCTATAGGCATTCTTCTCTTCATTCTTTGTCTTGACCTCCCCCTAGAACCCCTGCTTCTGGAGGGGCACCTACCCAGGGCAGGATCTTCTAGATTCGGTTGGGCGGCATGGTTAGAAGAGGTCACAGCAAGTCAGGTCTTCAGATGGGACCTTTTCCTTCTAGTCCTGCAACACCCAGAGCATGTGTAGACAGACTCATTGCACAACTTCTCACCAGGACACCTTGTTCCAAAGACATCGTGGCTGGACACAGGAGCCCAGGAGATTGACAATTGATGTGATCCAAAGGTTATCACATGACTCTAAACACTGAAACAAAACAGAATTGTAATCTTTCCAGTTCATATAAACCCAAGGGTATCGAAATACGTGGAACTGGGGCTTCCACACTCAGTGTCTGTCATGGTTTTACTGTGTGAAACCCCAGCAGCCTGTCTGAGCACAGCACGTGCCCCTCAGGTCACATACAGAGTTCTTACTGCCTCCAGATCAGTCCCCAGGGGGAGCAGGGAAGGCAAAGCTCCCACCACAAGAGGAGAAATAGTCATGAGTAAGAGGAATCAGGCAGGGTACACAAGAACAAGCTAGTCAAAATCTCAACGTGGTTGGGTCCTAAAACCCCAGCACTATGTGAGAAGTGATTGACAGATAATGGCTGCAAAGAGAAAGACAGTCTCTCTCCTTTGTGGACATGGCTGTTGGTAGTTGCTTGGGCCACAGTGAGTGCTCATAGACCCATGTGCAAATTGGCAACACTAACTGGACTTGAAGGGTAAATGACAACAAAATCAAACAATATGAAAAGGACATGAAATTAGGAGAGACTTGGGGTGGGACCCTAACGGGAGTTGGAGAGAGATAATGGGTAGATTAGATCAATAAACATTGTGTAAATATATGGAATGATCAGATTATAAAATATTATTAAAGAGAAGAGAAATGTAGATTTAACAAGACCATAGCTATTCTGCTTTAAAACAAATATAAGGGACGAGAGGTAGTTAATACAGTCAGAAGACATCAAGCCATGACTAAACTTGGAGCCTGCATCTGGAGCCAGGGTAAGTAAGCATTGCTATTATCATAGATTACAAACAGAGAGGGTGAACAAATGTACCTTTTCTGGTGTGCATAAGTCTTTTTGGATTATGGACCAAATGATGTAAACAGCAGGCATTTATTTCTCAGTTTTAGAGACTGGTTAAGTCCAAGGTCAAGATGCCAGGGAAGGAGGGCTCCTACTGTGACTACATGACATCTTCAATGTGGATCTGTGGCTATGTGGGTCTGTGGCTATGTGGAGGAGGTGGGGGCCGGCTTGGTGCTATTTCAGTATCTCTTGTAAGCACATCATTTTTGTTATACCAGGGACCTGCTTTATGACCTCATGTAGTGACTCCCATAGAGGGTTTGTTTCTCAACCCAACTGCATTGAGAGTTAAAGGCTTTGATACAGGAGGTTGCAGGTGTTGGGACATTCAGTCCACAACCCTGAGGTGTGGGAAACAAATTCCTTACTCTGTAACAAAGTAAAGAACTCATGAAGGCAACCCCATTTTTAACAGGTCACTCTGTAATGAGGGAAACCAGCAAAGAAGAGAGGCATAAAGGGCTGGAAGAATGTTTGGTCACAAGACAGTGGTTTTTATAGTCCCTGACCATGAGAAACTTACTCTTCTGTTTTCCACACGCTGAGACTCAGAAGATAAGAGATAAACTGGGACTTGATCCCCAGGGACTTGGTCCCCTGATCATGGGTTCAGTCACATAGGAGACTGTCTACACCTTCCCAACTCTCAGAGTTCTGGGGCACACAGATGTCAGACACCAGTTAGAGCAGAGAGGGGCCTTGTACCTCCTGCTTATCTCTTACTCTGTAGTAAACTTTGAGTGCACACTCTCCTGAAAATGGGCCATAACGATTTATTTCTTACAGAGGTCGTGACCAGTAGCATTGCTCTCAGATTACCCAGTAACGGCCATCTTTAGTCATGTGCAAAAATTCATAATTTATTTCTAAGAGTCAAGGCCAGCAAGGCAGGTATCATTTAAGAAAATTTGTCCTGCTGAGTAGTGGTGGCACATGCCTTTAATCCCAGTACTTGGTAGGAAGAGGCAGGCGGAACTCTGAGTTTAAGGCCAGCCTTGTCTACAGAGTGATTTCCAGGACAATCAAAACTATATACAGAGAAACCCTGTCTTGAAATAAAGACAAACAAAAAATAAGTTAAAGAAAAATTTGTTCTATTATATAAAGTCTTAGGATAGAATGGTATGCTGCAAGGACTACTAGTTTAGGCTGATGAAAATGGCAGCTGTTCTTGCTAGGGCTATGTTCTTTTATAGCCGCTGTAACGGGGAACTCCCAGAGAAGGCAGGATGGAAACCCAAACAGATCTTCAAGTCTTTATGCCTGCCTGCTTGAAAATATCTCCATATTGCCTTTTGGCTCTTTCCATTAAAGTTACCAAGGATGTGTGTGTGTGTGTGTGTGTGTGTGTGTGTGTGTAGGCCAGTAGCTTGTATTAGGTATCTTCCTCAATTACCTTCCACCTTGTTCCTTTAGATGGGGTCTCTCAGTGAACCTGAAGCTCTGCAATTCATCTGGATGGCCCCAGGGAATCCTCTTCTCTCCACCACTCCCCCAACATTGGGATTGAAAGGATGTGCGATCACATCCAGCTTTTTGCGCATGACTGCTGGGAATCAAACTCACGCCCTAATGATCACAAGACACACTTTACCAACTCAGCCATCTCCCCCAAGATCCTCATAGTTTTAAAAGCAAATACCTAGAGAGATACAGTGTGTCCCTAACTGTTTTAGTCACCTAGTTAATGCTTCTAGGATTATGCACCAAGCCTTGCCCACGTGCAACAGTGTGATAAGTGTGAGCAAAAGAGCCAGCATCCCACTACTGTTGCAGAGGACCTTTGAGACACAGATAGAGTTCTTGGCAATACAGGAACCCGGGAGAATATGTCTGGAACATGAACACCTTGCAACAGAAGCTCCTCAGAAGAAGAATAGTCTAAGGACATTTAGAGTCTCTTGAAGCAGCAATGTGGATGAAAACTGAGAAGGACCTGCTACTCACTGGCTTGTACAGGTTCATACTCAGGTAGCTTTCATGTATGGTCCAGAACCAGGCCTAGGGAATGATACTGCCCACATTCAGCTGGCCCTCCTACATCAATGAACAATCAAGGCAGTGCCCCACAGGCCAGTTCAAACTAGGAAATTTCTCAGTTGAGTCTCTCTTCTTGAGATCTCCCTAGGTTGTGTCAGGTTATATATATATCTCAATCAGGACAACACACACACACTAACTCAATTACAATATCCACAGTTAACATATTGCTTATTATGTTCAGTAAACACTTTATCTGTAGATCTTTGAGGATGTCTGAAGTAACCTCTTGTTGATTTTCATAGGTACCCAGCCAATTACCATGAATACTCCTAATGGATCAAGCTTCTAACAAAACCAGGTCAAACCTAAAATAGAATCTCTGGTAAGTATTCTGGGCAGATAGACCAGTGACCTGTAAGGACTTGGGTTTCAGAGGGGTCAGCTAGCTGACCAAATCCTGATGCCTCACCTAGCACAGCTCAGCTGCATGTCCCCTTCAGCCCCAGAAAGTGCTACTGTGCTCACTGTCTCATGAAACACCTTCTCATTCTGAATTCAGACTCTGCAAGAGACACCTGGAACAGAAACTTTCTTGGCCACAAGAAGCACTTTGAACGCGTTTATATGACACTAGGTTCTCTAAACATGAGGCAGTACCTGCTGGAATGTCAGGGGCTCCTGGATCACCTGAAAGGTGGATATATACACACAGCCAGGGGTCCTCTGAGGTCACACAGCAGTATTTGCCATTGCTGTGTGTGTGATGTAGGATACTCTCAGCAGACTCTTGGCAAAGAAACCTATTTGTCCTATTAGCCAGGGCAACTGAACATACTTGACCACATAGCCTCACATCTTATTTTTCTGAAACTCATGTTACATCCCCTGCATCAGAGGCACACACTGTGGGATTTGCTGTGTCACATAGTTACAAAATCCTCCAGCTTAGGGCTCTTGGAAGCTAAAATCCAAATCCTAACACTCCCATAAAGTTCTCACTGAGTAGAAAGATCTGGCTCCTAAATTCTTCTTTCTCTTTTTAAATATATTTCGTGGTGTATATGTATGCATGAATGTGTGTGCATGCTTATGTGTATAGGTGCACATGTCATGTCTCGGTGCACATTCCCAAGTGTGCATGCACAGGTAGAGGCCAAAGGTCAACCTAAGATGTTGTTCCTTGAGGAATATCTGTGGGAAATGAGAACCCCGCTCACATAAATTAAAGAGACTAGTGAAAGGGAAGGAGTTTTTGATATAACATTCTGCAGAAAGAACCAGTACAGAGAAAAGGCAAAACCTAACTCCTTCCCAGCCCGATTTTAATTTTTAAAGGAAAGCATGGAGCAGTTGGAGGGTGACCACACATTTAGAAATTGAAAGGTGCACACACAGTTTTATTTGCATGTGCAACAGCTGGGCAGAGCAAAAGCTCCCTTTAGACAGTGCCTACTCCAGCAGCTGCATTCTCCCACCAGTAGGCAGGTGGCTGGAATGGCATGCAACATAGTCTCCTGTCCAGTGCCACCAGGGATCAAGAAGAGCAGCTGTTGTTCATTCCAGCCCCATGCTGATACAGTTCAGAGGCATTTCTGGAGAGTTCTGTGAGTGAGTCACTGACTTCCCCGAATCCCAGTGGTGGTGACTCTGCTCAATTTCCTACAGCCATTCCACCCTCAGTCAATTTAACCCTATTGTAGAGCAATTTCCCCTGAGTTGAAACAGTCTGTCCAAGAAGAATTCAGGAGGCTCAAGAGACTCAGAAGATAAACCACTCACAAGCCTTAAGGAAGTTCCTGAAACTAACAAGACTCACAAGGCCCTGACCTAAAGTTTTAGGAAACAGAAAACAATGGGTAGAGACAGAAGACTCTGAGCAACCTAGCTGCCTGAAAAGTCATACCAGGGTATCTAGAGATGAAGCTTTTTATTAGCTTGTATACATGCTGGGCTAATTTTGTTTTTCATGATGAAGTCACCTTTAAGCCATCCATGCTCCTGTAAGTAACTGCAATAAACTCCATGGTTGGCCATGCTGAATTTTGGTGGAATGATCACTTTGGTTTGCTTTTGTCAGTGTCTTATCTATGGTGAAAAGACATTTTTCACATAGCCCCAGGAAAAGTCAATGATAGATCTAAGAGTGAAACTCACTCTTCTCATGAGTCACCACCAGAGAATGGATATGTGACCTGTTCTAGCCCATTAAAGGAAAGCACGCCATTGTGGCTGAAGGGATTCTGGCCACCTCAAGTGTTACTGGCATGGCTCTGCCAGGCCTTGCCCTTCTTCCTGATTCCTTCCACCCTGCTAAAATATGTTAGATTACATCCCTAAAGTTAGCCCTTCAAAGTCTATTCCTTTATTTGGTCACTTCCTCCTGAGGCTGACCACCAAGGTCTAGCTATCAAAGTATTGAAGTCAACAATCAAATTCCCCACCTTGGGCTCACCTGATTAATATGCCCAATTAAAGTTAAACTCTTCATCCTAACACAGGGTTTCCTATTTTACCTTTATAAACTTCCATCAGCCTATGCTCCACTGTCTCCTCTCTATCCAGAGGCAGTCCTTTGTCCCCTGAAGAAATTTCCCTCCCCCCCCCACCTTGTTCCCTTCCCCTTTTCTCTTGTCTTCTATCTCCTCTCTTTGCCCTTTGTCCCTCTGGGGTAAATAGATCTTTGTACTGAGAACTTGGTCTTGGGTGTCCTGAGCAGATACCAATCTCTTACAGTGGGTATTTTCATCAAAGCCGATAGCTTTCTCTGGACTTGCTATAAAACAGCTCAGAGACAGAGGTTTAAAGATTGGCCAACTTATTTAAACAAAAACCATACAAGAAGAATGGAAACATAGCTGAAAAAATGATGAATCTGTGTTGTGATGTGGTCTCCAACAAGGCCTCATCCAAACCAGCTCTAGGTCTGAGGTAGCCTTTAGAAAGAATTACACATGGAAACATTTTCTTTCTATGTCTCTGGACGTGGCTGTTGTCAATTCTTGAGCACATATATCCTTGGTAGGGTAAAAAGCACACTGAAGTAGGCCCTCCCTTGCATATGAACTTGCCCCAGGTTCTTGTGACCCTCTCCCAGGAGGGACTTCTCAATCTAGCCATCAGCAGCCAGTTCTTGCAGCAGGAGCACTTGGGAAAGCAGGAGCACTGTCCAGGTAGTTTTGTGGTTACTATGGCCCACTGCTGTGTTCCCCTGTCCTGCTCAGCCCCAGTAGCTTAGTGCAAGTCTTTTCTGTAGGCATCTCCTCCTATACCTTGGCTAGTCTTTCTGGGAGAACAAGTTAAGAATGGTAGATGCTACCATGACTGGAATCTCTGCAACTCATCTCCAGGCCATACCTGATGCTTCACCTCTCCCTCCCCACTGTCCTCTCCCAGGTTCTCAGCACTCATGTCTCATGCTTCTGCTGGCTTAGGTGTTTGGGGATCCTCAGGCTAGTCCTTTGGCATGAGTATCTACTCGGTCATTGAGTTGTCTAGTTACATAAAGGATAACCAAGCAGAAGCTGTAACAATTATCTAGAAGCCAGGCCCTTCCTTCCATGCCCCACCAAAGTTGCCTCTTCTAGGAATAAAGAACAGTTACCTTCAAGGTACTGCCTCCTTTCTGAGCCTCCTGGTCCACTGATGTCAAAGACTCACATTGGTGGGACATCTGAAAACACTTAACTTTAATGTGATTTGTGTTATGTGTGACCCATGGTTGGAGTATTCCCCTCTGTGGAATTGAGACCTTTAAACTCAAAGACCCCAGAAATGCAGGAAGGGAAGTGTAAATGATCTACAAGAGGGTAATAGATTGGGTATAAAATCTACCTCTACTCCCAAGTCTACAGTGAGAAACAATAAGCCTCACTTCATGACAGATTACTAGACATTCAAGCAGAAATAGCAAGATGGTTTCTTTTAAGACTTTGCAAGACCAGGCATCAGCCTAGAGTGGCTGGCACTCTGGTCGAGTGCAGAAAACAATTTATAAACCCTGATACACGACCTTTCGTCCCTTTCTGCTCACTGCGTAAACAGGGGGTACAATCTTACACTTCACCCAAGTCTCTTGTTTCCTTATGTTGCTATGTTTGTCCTTTTTTTTTTCAACAACAACAACAAAAAAAGTGTGTGGGTTCATCTCTGTTCTACATCCTGTTTATTTCAAAGTATATTAGAGCTGGAGAGAGGGCTTACAGGTTAAGAGCACTTGCTGTTCTTCCAGAGAACCTGAGTTTTTTCCAAGCACTCATGTTAGACTTTTCATAGCTACCTCTAATGCCAGCACCAGGGGGATCTTATGCCTTCCTCTGACCTCCATAAACACCCACACTCACATGGCAGACACGGATACAAATAACAATTTGAAATAAAGCTTATCGAAAGCACGAATTTGCTGGCAAGCTTGGCTGTGATTTGCTAATCTTCAATTTAGGCAAGAAGGTAGCTTAGAGGAGTTTGGAGGATGACTAGACCAGAAGATATTAGAAAGGGTGTAGTGTTTTCTGTGCATTTGCAGCTGGACCTAAGCTGGCTCATAGAACCTGGGAAACATAGATTTTACTCCTCACAGTACCTAGACTTGGTTCTCTTGCACTGGGAACCTGGTGTTGTGAGATAAATGGGCTTAGGGTATCCACTCAATCTGAAGAATGAGCTTGTGTGACCCAGAGTCACCCCCAAGTCATTACCAAAATAGGCCGTTTCAAATCTGTCTAACTCTGCCATTTGGTCATCAGTTATGCTTTTGTGGTAAGTGAAGACCAAAGGACTCCAGGTCTGTGCCCTATGCCTCCTCCTCTGCTGTTGACTGGGTTCCTTAGTCAGAGGAGAGTACATAGTTATTTCTTGAAAGTCATCACATCATCTTGCTGGGACAGGTCTTATAGTCAGAAATTCAAACCTATAAGTAGTATATAGATCATTATCAAACAAGAAAAATCTTTCCTTCTTGTCAGTGGATCCAGCTCTCTAACCTGACATCAGGCAGTTATCTGGTCTACCTGAGAGATGGTAATGTGTTCTAGCATCTAGTTGGTGTTTCACACATGCCAGAAGCTAAGGCATCTTTAGTTAGAAAACAGTTCTATTACGCTCATGTACAACCTCTGTCTGCTTTTTATTGTGACTTGTGCCAAGCTCCACAACATGCCCCTTTCTACAAAGGTATGTATAATGCCACCTGTGTGGAGGGCTGTAGGACACATGCATGGTCCAAGTCAACAACATATCATTGTGTATCTGCTGCAGAGCCCTCTTCTGCTTTGGGTTTTACTCACAGATGACAACCCTTTATGTCATTCAGGATACTGACCAGAAAAGGATGAATCTGGCATGTTTTGTCTCCAGAAGATTCTTCTGTGGGGCTGAGACAAATATGTCAATAATGTGCCTCTTTTAGGGATCATCTTGACATACTCCACATCACTAGAGCTGAATTTACTCATCCTCTGGATTATGTTTGTCTTGCAAGATCCCAGGTTTCCTCTGCACATCTTGTTCATCATGGTTGTTGAGCCTGGTGCTACCACCATAGCAGACCAGAGTGAGACCCTGCACACAGCTCAAATGGACCAGGTCCTTCTGGACTCTGTTATGAGACAGGTAAGAAAAGTGCATTAGTTAACTTGTTGGCAGCTACAACAAAATATTGGAAAGAGGCAACTGAAGAAAGGGGGGCTCCTTTGAGCTCACAGCTCAACAGGAAATCAGTGCTACAGGAACATGGCAACACATCGTATCCATAGTTGGGAAGCAGAACTAGATGGACTCTGGTGCTTATACTGATGTCTCCCCTCCTCCCTATTTTTCAGTCTAGGATTTCTGGGACATCCATGGGATGGTGGGAAGCATTTAATGGGAAGATCCTCTCTTCCTTAGTTAAACCTCTCTGGAAATGTCCTCCCAGACCCACTGTACTGGCTGGTTTTGTGTCAACTTGACACAAGCTGGAATTTTAACAGAGAAAGGAGTTTCAGTTGAGAAAATGCTTCCATGAGATCCAGCTGTAAGGCATTTTCTCAATTAGTGATCAAGAGGGGAGGGCCCCTTGTGGGTGGTACCATCTGTGGGCTGGTAGTCTTGGGCTCTATAAGAAAGCCAGCTGAGCAAGCCAGGAGAAGCAAGCCAGTAAGGGACATCTCTCCAAGGCCTCTGCATCAGTTCCTGCTTCCTGACCTGCTTGAGTTCCAGTCCTGACTTCCTTTGGTGATGAACATCAATGTGGAAGTGTAAGCTCAATAAACCTTTTCCTCCCCAACTTGCATCTTGGTCATGATGTTTGTGCAGGAATAGAAACCCTGACTAAGACAAATTGGTCCCAGAGGTGGGGTATTCCTGTGAAAACCTGACCATGTTTTGGGGAGGACTGTGGAAGGACTTTGGGACTTTGAGCTAGAAGAGCCATTGGGATGTTAAGAGCTTTGTGGGGTGTTCTGTAGGAGCTTGGAAGATAATGTTGAGAACAGTGCAAAAGATGGAGGCCTGGCTTGTGAAATTTCAGAGGGAAGATTAAAGACTCTTACTAGAGCCATTGCTAGTTTGATTTAAGATTCTGTGGTTTTAGTTAGCTGGGGCTGAAGAAATCAGCTGTGATTAAGATATCAGAACTACCAAATCGAAAACTTTGTATTACTGGAACTATTGATGCTGGTTAGCTGGAGCTAAGATATTAGTGGTGATTAAGAAAAGACCAGCATCATTGAGGTAAAATCTTTTGGGAAATTTTTCTGAGAGCACAGAGGCTGCATTCCAGAGACAGCCAAGGTTGTACTTTGTGCTGTGGCTGGACTTGGTAAAGTGTAAGAGTCACCCAGATGGTGCTGGTTTTGAAGGTATGAAGGAGTCATGAAGAGCAGCTGAGGCTCAGGCACTGTGAGAGGCCTCAGAAGGCCATTGGTGAAGGTACAGCCTCAGTTGCAATTGATGGCCCAGGACTGAAGGGGTCATGCAAAGGAGTTGAGGCATGGCACCATGAAGAGAGCCTATGAGAGGCTGTTGGTAAAGCCTAGTTCAGGGGAAGACAGCAGTGTTTTGGAGATGCCAGTACCATGAGATAACTAGCAAGAACAGCAGCAGCAGTGGAGTACAGGTTCTGGAGCCTAGAAGAAAAGGTGTGTGCTACAAAGGGCAGAGCTGGAGAAGTGACTCATGCCCTTGGAGGAATCCATAAGATCGTGAGTGGATCCCAGACATTAGATGGTTGGAGTTGTGACTGTGCCCTGATATATTTTCCCTCCTGAAGGGTATTTTAGTGGATCCCACAATTAAGAGACTTTTGATGGTAAAAAGACTTTGAATTCTAAGAGACTGGATAATTTTAAAGGAATTGAAATTTTAATATGTGAGAATTTGCAAAGACTGTGGGACTTTTAAAATTATTTAGATCTTGGGGATGAATAAGAAAATAAGGGTTGAGGCTTAATAGTAATGTATTTGTGTGTCAAGTTGACAAGGGATCAGTTGTACTGGCTGGGTTTGTGTCAACTTGACACAAGCTGGAGTTATCACAGAGAAAGGAGCTTCAGTTGAGAAAATGCCTCCATGAGATCCAGGTGTAAGGCATTTTCTCAATTAGTGAGCAAGGGGGGAGGGCCCCTTGTGGATGGTACCATCTGTGAGCTGGTAGCCTTGGGCTCTATAAGGAAACCAGCTGAGCAAGCCAGAAGGAGCAAGCCAGTAAGGAACATCCCTCCATGGCCTCTGCATCAGCTCCAGCTTTCTGACCTGATTGAGTTCCAGTCCCGACTTCCTCTGGTGATGAACA
>JADRCH010000062.1:8330427-8335085 GCA_019843965.1 Rhynchomys soricoides
GCTAATTAGCTGGGCAGAAGAAATAGGGCGGGACTTCCTACCTCAGTCATGGGACCCTAGAAAGTAATGGAAGAGTAAAGATGAAGGAAGAGAAGAGGGTGTGGAGAAACCACATGGATGGACCAGGGGATTCTCCATGTGATCCCAATGAGAGAGCATCTATGAAATCACACAAACCAGGGCAAGACTCAAATGTAGGTAAAGGACCATTTGACTACATAGCAGCAGCCTAGTTGGGTCAGAGTAGATCAGAATCTGCTCAGCTATTAGTGCTTGCAGCTTGTTAATTAAAACACCATGTCTCAGTGTCTTTATTGGGTAGTTAAAATGGGCTAGGGGGGTGTAGAAATGCCCTGCAGTTATTTGGGAGCAAAAGGGGCATAGAAAGCTCCTCAGAATTACATTTACAATAGTTCTTTATCTTTCTTCTATTTTTTGCTTCTTGTATTTTTGAGACAGGGTCTCTCACAGGACATGGAACTTAACAAACAGGCTAGGCTAGGTGGCCAGTAAGCCCCAGAGAGCTGTCTGTCTTTAACTAGCCAGTACTGGGGTAACAGGTGTCTACCATCATGCCCCTCTTGTCTGTCTTTCTTTTCTTTCTTTCTTTCTTTCTTTCTTTCTTTCTTTCTTTCTTCCTGTTTTTGTTTGTGCACAGGTTCTGGGGATCAAACTCAGGTTTTACAGACTTTTTCAGTTTCTTTGGTGTGTTTTAAATGGCACTTGCCATGATAGTTGGTATCATGCCTTTTTTAAAAAAATTCTTTGCCTTTTCATAAATATTTAAATACCATGGTGGAAAAATAAAAGCAACCAATCCTGCATTTTACTCTGAACTATGGTGGGTATGATGATGTCTTGGCACTGGATATAGGCTCACAGCAGAGGGCTGCCAGGCGATAAAGCCAGTACTACTCTACAGGTGGTCCTCAGCTTGCATGAGACATCATCCTTATAAACCCATCATAAGTTGAAAGAAATGGATGTCCAAACATCATGACTATACCCTATGCAGTATCAAAACCAAACAACACTGTGCACTGGAGAATGTTGGATGGTCACCCTCATGACCCTGTGCTTGGCCAAGACGTCAGCTGGTGCTGCTGCAGCTACTGCTGGGCTTCATGAATGAGGCTGGCATTGTGTACCTCAAGGTTCAGAGAGAGCCACACTTAGAATTCACAGCACAGTTTCTGCTGGGTGAGCCCACTTTCATACTCGAATTTGGGTCTAGCCAACTTCAGACAGGCACCACCTGTGTGGCCCAGTGGTGATGGAGGGCTAGGATAAATGGGAATATTCTGAGACTGTCTCAGTCTTCCTTTATGCTTGAAAATTCTCATCACAAGATGTTGGGGAGAAAGTCATGGAATGTCACTCAGTAATGTGTTCTGTCTGATGGCACAGAACACCTATCCTGTCTACAGGAAGGGGTGGCTACTTTCAGAGAGCTGGGTCATGTACTCACAGTGCATGTGGAGCTCACTATCCACCAAAGTCCTGTTGAGCTTCCTAGGTTCCTCTCTGAGGATATTTATAGCCAGCAGAACCATGTTACTTTCAACCAGCTGGCCCAGCTATACTCCATACCCCCCCCCATCTTATTGCCCTATTTCCAAATGCCACCTGGAGAGTCCAGAGCCCCGTGGGAAACCTTCCAAATGTGTTTTCCATCTATCTGCCACAGCAAGAGGTAACTTCACATCCCGAGGCAAGGTGTGCCGTGTGTTGAATTTGCTTAGGAAAGCAATCACGTCCAGTGTAAACCTGGGTTCTGTTGAATGGGTAGACCATGCCCTTTAGAGTTGCTAAAGCAATCTGGTGTCAACCTTTCTGTGGGAGAATAGTGAAGGCTCAGGGTGACATGTTTTGGAGAACGGAATACTGAGGCAGAGAACAGGGAGAGGGGACATTGTTTACCCAGAGGCATCAGTGATCCATGATGCGACAAACCTGATGTTGTACAACCTGATGTTGTAGTGTTCTTCTTCAAGAGATCCCCCCCCCCCCAAAGACTGCAAGAAGTCACTCTAGTCAAGAAAAAGACAGCCACATGCCTAAAGCTACCAGGTACCAACAGCTGCCATGTGCTTCAAAAGAAGCAAAAGATCCATGTGCCCACCCCAGAGTTCCCAATTCCAAAACAGCTTGGGTTTAAAGGAATGGTAGCCATGGGAACAGAGGAACATCAGGCTCACCAGAATACATGAGATAATGGGTACAGCTGGAGCCCTGTGAGGATCTCGGTATCTTATGGGATGAATTGTATTTACTTGACATGCAATCTATGGTACACAAATGGAATCACTTAATAGGTCTTGCTTAATATCTTCGAATCATAGGACATCAACACGATACTTCAAAACCTGAATTTGACCAGATCACAAGGTACCCAGATAACCGGATGGTATTTCCAGGTGTGCCTGGCAGGTGTCTGATCTTTCTAGATGTTAGCAATGAACCTGGTGGGCTGAATAAAGCAGAATGGCCTCCCCAGGGTGGTACCCTTCACCTAGTCCTAGAAACGGCAGAACAAAAAGCCAAGCAGCTTCCAGCCAGGCTGCTGGCTGGAGTTTCCAGTTTTCCTTTCTTTGACTGGAACTTACACCATCACCTCCCTTGGTTCTCAGACCTTTGGCCCTGACCAGAACTGTGTCATCTGCTCTTTCTGGTCCCCAACTTGCAGATGGCAGATACTATCAGTTTAACCTCTATAACTGTGAATCCGTTCTCCATCCCCCTCCATCAACCCTAGAGTGTCTCTATGGACTCTCTAGACTGGCTGGACTGCTATATACCATCTGCCTGAAATGGTTCCCCTCATCTGGAAATCCTTTGAGTGGGACAAAATGAGGATACAGTCAGAAGAGAGTGATCTCTGAGAGGATTTCAGTTCAAACCTCATCACACTGGAGGGAAAAACAGGCATCAATCAGAATCTGCACCACCTGCCCCACTGGGTAACTCAAGTGAAGTCAACAGCAGCAGGAAGATTGGAGACATGCGTTATGGACCCATTAGGCCTTGCTTCGAGCCTTGTAATGAATAAGTGACAAGCCCCACCAACCCTGCCTCAGATGCACCAGAATGTGCCCTGATGACTGTTGGCCCCTGCAGAACATTTCAAGATAACTTCCAAACATATATTCTAGAAATAGTAAAATAATTTAAATATACATTTTTGATTTTTTTTTCTGTTGCTATGACAAATTACTCTGGGATATACAACTTAGAGGGAAAAGGGTTCATTCTAGCTCATGGGGGAAGGCACAGTCCATTCATCATGGCAGGACCTGGGCACCAGGGCTTGACTGGGGCAGTTGGTCATAAAGCATCCTCAGTCAGAAAACACAGAGAGATGAACACATGCTCCTGTTCAGCATTCTTCATTTTATAAAGTACAGGATTCCCTATTCAGGGAATGGTCCCACCCATAACTAATCAGGCTTTCCCATGTCAATTAATATAAGATAATACCACAAGGTTATGCCCAGGGGCTAGTTTCTGGATGATTATAGATTCTGTCCACAACTAACACCGCCAGGGGTACCACATAGGAAACTGACTCTTCTCTAAGAGCCGTCAACTATTAATAGAGACCTGGAAGCTCATGAGTCCCTTCCCCCTCTAAGCTAGAATGTTGACTAGGTTGATCGTGTATGAGTAAGCACAGCTGTGGTGAATTACTGAATGCAGGGGTCCTGTCTTATTTAATCTGAGCATCCAGTAATGGATTCTCTCCACTCTGACTACTTACGAGTCTCTGCATTAACCACCATCCAGTGTACTAAGAAATTGCTCTCGTGAGTTTTGAGAGCTGCGCTTATCGATGGGTAGTGAGATATAAATTTAAAGAGCAGTTTGATACCATGCTTATTTAGCTATATAGTAGTAATAGGTTCACCTTGGAATCTGTGTGCTTCCCAGCTATGGGTCTCTGCCAAGGTTTTCAGTACCAGGAATGCATTTCCTTTGGCAGAGCAGGCCCTGAGTCTGATCAGAAAGTGGCTGGTTATCCTGGTAATATTCGATCACCATTGTACCCTTGGGCCTATCTTGCAATACTGGTCATTATTGTAGATTCATAGCAGCATGAGACTATTGTGGATTTCTGCCTCCCGCCAGAACTTCCTGGTACTAGGAAAGCTGGCCAGCAGGGAGGAAGCCTCTTGGTCAATACCAACTTGATTTCTCCATGTCCTGTGGCCAACGTGTGTGGTGTCTTCAGCAATAGGGTCTTTCCGCCAGGCTTCCATGCTTGTGTGGCAGGCCTTCCCCACCATGATGGACTGTACCCTTGACTGTGAGCCGATAAACCTTTCTTCTCTTAAGTTAGTCCTGTCAACCATTTCATTACAGTAATGCCAAAAGTCACTAATAAACATAAGTTAAATCAAAATATATGTCCAAAAGAATGCTAGTCATAGGATTCAAGTAAATCCTAGCTTCCAAATAAACACAGGAATCCATACAGAATGTTACAAAATACCTGAGCATCTGCTAACACTTGTAAGGGTGTGTGGCTCTTTGCTCTGATGATCATCCACTCTGCGGCACCCTGAGCTTCCTGTTCTGCTCTGTGCTATCTGGTTCCGTGACCTGGGTTCTGGTAAGTCGTTGCTTTATTTCCAGTGCTGGGGATTGAACTCAGGACCTCA
>JADRCH010000062.1:8335095-8389805 GCA_019843965.1 Rhynchomys soricoides
AATGGACACTGTAAACCAGTAGAGGAATGGACACTGTAAACCAGTAGGTCTATAGTTATAGGTTAGGAGACTGTGTGTCAGTTCTGCAAACCGTTTATTGATTTACATTCTTAGGTCTTCCAGGACTCCTCTGAGCATGTGTCACTTTCACTTTGAGAAAGAAAAGCTGTACATACCTGCACCACTCAAGTTAAATCTTGTTAGGAAGCCGCAAGAGCACCCTGTGAGTGTGGGTCTCCAAGTAGCAAAGCCAGTGGAAGAACACAAGCTTTGAGCCAACCAAAAGAGTCCATTTGGCTGTTTTAAGTCTTTCCCCATCTTCAGTACAGTGATGAGTGGCATTCGGATGAAGTTTTTGTTTACCAAAAGTTCCTCTCAGAATAGAAACTGCCCACAATATTTTTCTTAGGGAGGACATTTAGTCGGCCATGGTTCCTTTGGGTGTTTAGAATTGATGCTGCCTGCTGTACAAAGCAGAGCCCAGTGTCACCTCTGGACTCTGCAGAGGAGGCAAGGACCTGGTTCCTAACCAACCTCGGGACTCTCAGCTCTCAGCTCTCTGGAATGCCTGGTCTAAGTGGGTGTTTTGTTTGTTTGGTTTTGTTACTTAAAGCTTGGGCAAGCTATCCTGCTCCTTCCTCCATGCTAACAGAAGCCAGCAAAAAGAAAATTATGACAGGGTCCCATGGGTCAGGATAGAATTTCCAACAAGCTAGTCTTTTAGGAGGGTGACCCATCTAGAGATGACAAATGGTCAGTCCCAAAGGCAACAGCTGGCCCCACTGTAAATCCATGTCAGGGTCCTTTAAAACACACACCTGTTGCAAGGGAGTCCCCTAGCAAGCCTGCAGCTGTGGGTACCGTTTGCAGCCTGCCTATGTCAACACGCACAGTGGGGCTGGTCAACTGACTGCATGAGGATCTGATGAGAATGCGTTTTATTACAGCGCCTGTTGCCCAGTAGAAAAACACCCCGTATGATTTAATAAGGATCCCTGCAAATCCTAACAGCAAAACATTCATTTGGCAGAGCCCGCAGACTCTTACACAGCTCTTGCCAGGTTTCTATGGTGATGATGTTCATTGTAAGTGCAGAACAAGCACTGATTCACAGTGTCCACCAGAGGCTACAATCTCCTCCACTCTCCTGCTTGCTTGCCACAGACAACAGTGACTTCCATGCTAAAAGTGCACCCTGGAGTAAGATCGAGTCCCTTTGCATTCTCAGTTCCCTGGAGAGGAGCAGAGCATGCAGAGACAAAGCAAAGAACGATGCTAGCAGGGTATTGGGCTGGGCCAAATAAATGGTACCACTCATCTGTTCAGCTGCTGCTGATTTATAATCACTGTTTTTATCCTTGCCCCCGTTATTAACATTATTGGGGAAGCGTACCTCAGCTCGTGTGTTTGAGATCATAGGACAACTTCTGCTGGTCCTATTAAACCATACAGGGCCTTTTTGTCTGAGACACTCTTACTGTTCCCTGCTGCACACTCTAAGGCTAGCTGCCTCTCAAGCTTCTGTGAATCCTTGTCTTAGCCTCTCATCTCACTGTAAGAACGCTGGGCTTACAGATGTGTGTGCTATCACATCTGGCCCCTCTGAGGCACCTTCCAGTCCTGTTAGCATTTCTTGTTAGGTTAATTTCTAGATGGGACGTTGTATTAAGGAATTTGTTCTATGGGGAAATTTCAGAGCCGTTTCTATGTATGTTGTGATCCAATCTAGGACAATCTCGCAGACAGGGACAACAAATCCCTGCCAAGATCTGGTGTGTGATCATTCAGGTCTCATCTGCTGCTTGTAAAATCCTGGGAAACTGGCCTGTTTGTCTGGAAGAACCAAGTAAGTGCTGGGCCTACAGTAGACCCTGGCTCACAGATCTGTTCAGTATTATATGGCATCCCAGTAACATGATGGATTCTCAGCTCTGCTCCAGGGCTTCCATTATGTGACAGCTACTATGGATTCTTCTCTGTCACAGATGTGCCCTGTATAGCTGACAGGTCATTCCCAGTCTCTGAAATATCCTGCAATATCTCTGAAATATCTCATCACCAACATGATATTATTCATAATAACACTAAAAGACACCCCCCCCACACACACACACTTTTTTAAAAGTGAAGTTCCCCTCTCTCCCTTATGTGTCTTCAGCTCACCTAGGAAAAATGAATTTTAAACTGTTTGTAAGTCATGTGGTTTGCTTTGGCAGAACAAAAGTGATTTGTGGGCAAATCACTCTGGGAAAACAATCAGCCATGCTGCTGAGGGTCTGAGGGAAACAGGGATCTACACAAGGCAGGAACATTTCCAGGCAAGGGGACTCTTGGACAGGACAGTGTTTGATCTCAGAAGGTCAGCCTTCATACGCACAGGCAGAGGGCAGGCTGACGTTGCTCCCAGGTTTGAGCAAGGGCCTTCCAGGAAGCTGATTTGTTATTTTGGCCAGGGACAACGGATCTTGATGTGTGTTGGGGGTAAGGTTTCCTGCTGCGGGATTCTGACAGTTCCTGATATTTACATAAACAGGTCTTCAAATATTGACCAATAGTAGCATGAAGAGTGGATTTCAACCCCATCATGTCTAGAGGGATACACAGTTGGGCAGAAGGCAGTCTCCACACTGTGGCAATCACAGGAACTTGCTCTCTGCCCTTCTCTTCCATGTAGAATAAAGTAGAAAGACTGAGAGCAGGTCCAGGCTAACGTGTCCCTCCTCAGCGGCTCCATGTGGCCCACAACCACAAACCAAGGAAGAAATCACTTTCCAATGTAAAAAGGAAGCTTTAGAGCCATCCTTTATCCCTTGTGCCTTTTACAAAACTCTTTATGTAAAGTGACCAGAGACAATACTGCAGGCACAATCCCCAGGACAAGAGAGCTGGGGGATCAGGCAGGGAGGGGACAGTCTACAGTCTCCAAAAGCCAGTTACTTCCTATTGCTTTTCAAAAGCCAAACCATACCGAACAAATATCAACTGAAATTGTGAAACAGTAGGAAAGTAATCACCCCCAGATCTGTAGACACAGTAAACCAGGCTCCCACCAAAGAATGTTTTTAAAATGAGCTTTTAAGTACTAGAACTTATTAAAGCAGCTTGGAGATAGTTTGCTTCGCCCCTCAAAACAAAACAAAATACCAACAATACCACCACCAACAACAACAACAAAATAACCCTGCAAACCTCAGAAGAGCCCCAAGAAGTTGGCAGTGCGAACAAAACTCCTTATAATGGAGCCAGCAGCGTGAGGGAGTGTTTGCCTTCTCAAAGTTTACACAGGAATTAAAAAGTTCCACTTTTGTGTTCAGAGTTTAGGGGCTGGGATTCTGACACTGTTCCCTGACCCCATGTGCCAGCCAAAGTTCCTCCCTTGGAGATTTGACCCCAGGCCCTGACCTTTCTGTGACTGCCCATAGATCCTTCTCAATCATCCTTGCTGTCCAGTCAGAAAGACAAGTGGGAGGTCTCCTCAGTCCCCAAACACAGCTGCCCCCAGCCAGGTCAAAGCAAAAGCTTGTTTCTGGGAACGATTCTCACCTACAGGAAGGAACATGTGGTCTGCATGACCGTAGGCCAAGTTTTCTGCATAGCTGAGTGTGTGTGTGTGTGTGTGTGTGTGTGTGTGTGTGTGTGTTTGTGCGTGCGCGCACGCGCGCATCCTGGCTGACCCTGTCCATTTTCTTAAAGATGACAGTGATGACTCAGCATTGTCCTTATTCTTGGAAGGGCAAGGAATCCATAAGGCCTGTGAAATGCAGAGGAACAGCCCCAGTGCTTTCTGTCTGGGTACCTGTCTCTGGAAATCACCAGGCTTGCAGAGACTGCTCCTACATACCTCCCAAGAAGTCAGACCACTTGTGCGAAAGGCAGCCCACACACTCCATGAGATTTTTATAACCCAGACCCTTAAGAACCCTGCCTGCTGAGTCCAGTCTGGTGACTAAGATCACCCTCCTAAGGGGCAGGACTATGCTGATCCTGGGCTAGCTTGGCCTAGTTTTCTTTTGAGGCTCAGAGCTCTAGGATCAGCTTTAGCACCCACCCCACATCAAAGGACACAGCTCAGCCCAGTCTGGTGAGGTGGAGGAGCTGCTAGACAAACCGGTTTTCTCTACAACAAAAACTTCAGCCAAGGCAGATCAAAGAGAGATAGCATGTGTTTATGCTGTCTGTGTGCACACACGCACACACAGATGTAAGGATGGATGAGCGTCTGCTACCACTTTACTGTTAAAGATGTCCCCAGTTCAGGAAGCTCCAGAAAGCAATCAGGCAAGCACATTTGTTACCAAGGCACCCAGGACAAAACCGTCCCACATTCCCATAAGCCCTTTCTGAAACCAAGCCTCCCTTCCCAGGCAATCCTGGGGCTGAGTTGACAGTCACTAGTGATCTACTTTTCGCTGACTTCCACTTCCCACGCATGCATTCCTACCCAGTGGCTGTGGTTTTATGTTCTTCTCATTTGTCTACTATGGTTTATACACCATCACACTCCCACAATAGGTGCATATATAGGTGCACACTGACAGATGTATGCATGTATGCACCCTATCATAACACATGTTGAACAACAAAACTCCCTCTTGATCCCACCTGCACATCTACACACGCCCAGTCATACACCTACACACCCCAGACACACCAACTGCCACAAACCTCCACATTCACCTATCCATGTACAACCCACAGCACTCTTGCGTATGCTTATCCAATCACGTACCCAATGTATTCGTGCATTCTCACTTAATAATATACACCCATGCGCTGATCCACATACACTTCTAAACAGCCACACACCTACGTACCCACCCACATCAGCGTACCTCCCCATAGATGACTCCACACACTTCTATATACATGAATAGACACCCATTTACACAAGCGCTTATGCAGTCACACCCCCTCACGGAGTGACACACACTCTCATGCACTCATTCACTACGCCCGGCTCAAACCTTCTCCGGTCCCACCATTTTGCCCAACCCCAGCCAAATGCACACTCCTTAGCACAGTTCCAAACAAGAAACCATCAGCTCCAATGACACAGTAGCCTCCGGTATGGGTAGTAATCCAAGAGATGTCCTGATTGCTCCCAGAAAGAGATTGCACATCGGAGGCAGATGCCCTTCACCCTCTTGGTCTCCTGCAAACAAGAGGAGCCATATGAGTGACTTGTATGAGCCTTCCACAGAGGACACAGAGCAGCAGGGCAGCCCACACCCTAATGATCTGGTCTATCAAGTCAACAAAACTGTCATATACTTTCTTTCAGAAGGGGACTACTTTCTTGGATAGTCTTCCCATGGGGGGTGGGGGAATCACACCCTACTAAAGCAGTGAGATTCTACTAAACAGTCACAATACCTTGCTCTGCTCCCCTCTCAGAGACTCTCTGTTTCACAATATTCCACAACCTGTGGCTAGTTAACCTTGTAATGGTGTGCCCACTCTTATCTTCCCTCCATTTTGGTCAGTGGCCTCATACTGTCAGCTTGAAATCAGCAAGCATGGGCACGTGGAGTGATGGGAGTCAAAAACTGTGGTCCTTGGCTTTTCAGTGAGCTGCAACGCTCCGTTGTCATTGCCCAGCCTGAGAACACACACCTGAGCAGGTCACATTCTCAGGTCACCCAGGCAGAGTCTGTACAGTAGAAGCCTTCATCAGCCCCTGTCAGGGTTTGAGTGAGAATGGCTTCCCATCAGCACATAGGTTTAAATATTTGGTCCTCAACTGGTAGAACTGTTTGAGAAGGATTAGGAGGTGTGGCGTTGTTGGAAGAGATGTGGCAGGCTTTGAGGGACAACCTGGGCTTGGAATTATCTCAGTATTACCATGTCACAATAAATGCCCCAGAAGATGCTCTTCCTTGATGCTGGAGCAAGAGTATTCTGTAGTTCATGTACCTCAAACTCTGACTAGCATAGTCCTGACCCTCCAGCCTCCATATTCCAAGTGCTAGGATTACAGACATGCCCCATCATGCCTAGTATATGAGGTACTAGGGAGCAAACCCAGAGCTCCCAGAGAAAGCACTTTACCAATCAAGTCACACGCTCAGCCCTAACGATGATATTCTTTAAGGTCAAGATAACAGGCAGATACACAGGTTCCCGAGGGTTGCTCTCGGACATATCATCATAGTCAGAGACTTGTAGAAAAGAACACAAAGTAATGTTGCTGGAAAGGGAAAACAGCCCTCATGACAGTATCAGGAACTTCACCAGTACCTGGTCCTGTCTCCATCACCTGTGAGCGGTCAGGGTGAAACATACTTCACCTTCAGAGGCCAGGCTTCTCCCTCAGGGCTCCCCTCTCACTGGGAATACACATTTGAGCTGTTGTAGAGTTCTGTCCACTACACTTTATTTAGTAAAGACACTTAGTAGTCCAGGACAGGGTGTGAAAGGATGGCATGGCTGCCTTGGGACCTCCATAGGCTTTCTCACTGGGTAGCAGCACATGGTGGTGGCACGTTGAGAACATCAGCCCTCAGGGCATTTTCCTGGAACAAGCAAATGAAGTTTTGTGCCCCAGCCTTGGTTCCTGCTCTCCAGGTGGGAGAGGGAGCAGGTGAACCAGTTCTGCAGATGGGAACACCCAAAGTAGGCTCCAAGTTCAACAACAGCTGCAGCCTGGAGACCATCATTAGACCTGCAAACCCAAAGAGGCCAGAACTCCACAACCTGCTCCCAGAACAGGCCTTATGAGGCTGGCAGGGAGCTGCAGAGGGTGATCCTGTCAGGACGTGATCTCCCGGAGTTCATATGCACCAAGATCCCCCAGGCTCAGTCTTTATTATCTCAACAGCAACAACAAAGGCTGTTTTGTGGGCTCCTCTCCTCCAAGAACCTCACACATTAAGGTGTCCGTGCTAACATGACTAGCCTCTTACCACTCATGTTAACCCAGGCAGCCTTACATGTTGCAGATGGGAAAACAGAGGTGGAGTTCCTGAATAGAAAATTGCTACTCTTATTACAATGACTTGAAATTTGGCCCGGCTGGGTGGCATATACTTACGATCCCAGCACTCCTAAGCCTAAGGCAGGAGGATCGCGAGTTTCAGGTCAGCCTGGGCTAGATTGTGAATTAATAATAATTAATTGTGAATCTAGTTGATCTCAACCTGTGGGCTGTGATCCCCCGCAGGGCTCATTAATGCTAATATGACTAGCCTCTCGACACTCATGTTAATACAGATGGCCTGACATGCTGCAGATGGGAATTAATTAATTAATAACTAATTCTAGCTAGTCTGGCTCTGTCTCAGAAGTAAAATAATAAAGTCTTTAAGGAGTGGAATATCTTTCTCAACAGGAACTTGAAAGCTAGTACTAGATGTTTGCAAGGCCCGAGATGAGTAAATTAGCAGAGTGCTTGCTATGCAAACATTAGGAAAACATGGTGTGGCCCTTCATGTGTGACCCCAGCACTGGGGAGGCAGAGACAGGCATGTTCACTGGCCAGTCAATCTAGCAAACTTGTGAGCTCCATGTTGAGTGACAGACCATGTCTTAGAAACAAAAGTGGAGAGTGACGGAGGAAGACCTGACATCCATCTCTGGCCTCTATATACACCTACACATGCGTGCTTACACATATGCATGCGTGCACGCACAGAGGGACATGGGCACACACACAAGAATTTTGGAAGTACTGATGCACAGTCAACACCCTCCAGACCTGGATGTTAGATTGTAAGAGATCAGACTTCTGTTTTGGCAACCCATGTTACTGCTTTTTCTTTCTTTCTTTTTTTTTTTAATCTAATGGGGACACAGTGACTCCTATACTGACTTTAACTGTCTGATGTGGAAGACAAGCCATCACTGAGCTTTCTTTCAGAGCAATAGCACAGACATCGGAAAGCCTGTCTTAAATCCCCTTGATTTTCTTCTTCATCTTTCCACCTGTCTGGCTTAGCTCTGCATTCTCCAAGCTGCAAAGTTCTGTAGGAACAGGGCAGGTCTAGTTGGACACTGAAGTGTCAATCAGTGATATTCTCAAAGAGTGTTGGTAATAAGGAAAAGATATATTAACAAGGCTTTAATTTAAAAAATGAATAGGATGACTTATTAACAAGTACTTACTTGGGAAAGCCTAGGTTTAACCTCTTAGAATCCAGATGGGAGGGGTAATTCTTAACACCGGGCACCTCATGTACATTCCTGCCTTGCTATCCATCTAGGTCAGGAATTCTCAACCTTCCCAATGCTGCCAACCTTCCCAATGCTGCCATGCTTTCATACAGTTCCTCATGTTGTGGTTATCCCCAACCATAAAATTATTTCATTGCTACTTCATAACTGTAATTTTGCTATGGTTATTAATTATGATACAAATAACTTAATATGCAGGGTATCTGATACGGGAGGCCTGTGAGGGGATCACAACCCATGAGTTGAGAACTTCTAGGCCTTTGTAGACCTGTGGAAATGTGGAGCCATCCCATGCATACACATGGTGAAGGGCAGAGTCAGATACTCAGACCAAGGTTGAATGGTTCTGTGTCCATCTGTCCTTAGACCATAGGTTGACAGGATGGGTGGGCAGGAGAAGTAGAAGGTGTAGAGGCCGAGGGGCCTATGGGACCTTGGCAAAGAGGAGCACTTGTAAATCAGGACAGGTAAAGAAAAGGGCTGGAGTCCAAAGAACCCTGAGTGGATAGCGTAATGTGTGGGCAAAGACCTTGGTGCCCATGTGAAGTCTGGGTGCTCCATTTGGCTCCATTCCTCTGAGTAGGCATCTTTCCTACCATCATTAACCCAAAGACAGACATTTGGATCTTATAGTTCCCGTAGGGTCCATGTGACAAAAGAGAGCAGAAATCCCCGTGGACAGGTTGTACAGCAATTCCTCTGAGTGGAAACATTCTTAACAGGAGGTTGGAGGACCATGAGACCCAGTTAGTAAATAAACTTCACATGTCTGGGAAAGCAGAAAGGTGTAAGATTCTCTCTCACACACCCCTTTATAGTAACAGTAAGCATCTGCTGGGGGGAGGAACCTGGCCAGCTGAACTGCAGAGAGGAGATTCTCAAACACGTGGAATTGCCTGCAAATTGTGCAGAGGCATCCAGGGATGCCATGTACGTAACTTGCCATCATGCCGAGGTGGGTTTCCAGTGACCCAGCTGCCTTTGACTCTCCCATGCTTCTTTAAGTGACCCGTTACTCATACTCCTCAGGAGAATACACTGTGTTACACATCTCCAGGAAAAGTCTCACCCAACAGAGCCTTATGGATGTGGAACTTACCAAGTGGTCTTGAGTCACTGAGAGCTTGGCCCTGCAGGAACTGGGGGACCCCCACCCATCTAGTCTTTCTCTTCTTCTTGCTCTTGACTTCAGGGCTCTGCCTTTGCCGTGGACTGGGCCCTTCCAAAATGTGAGCTCAGCCTAACCTTTTCTCCTTACAAGGCTGTGGTTGGTATTTTGTTACAGCCAGAGAAACACTTACTATGTGTCTTCTGCACAGCACGAGGTCCAGAAATTAACCTCAGCACCTCCATACATAGATGAGATTGGATTTCTTACTATTTTGATGAGAGTTAAAATGTCACATTGGTTGGGGGGGGCAAGAATGTGCATTTCTTGTATCTGAGCACAGTGGAGTGAATCAGTTGTGATCAGATTCACCCACTTAAAACAGAAATGCAGAGACAGCAGGTTAAAGAAGGTAAGGAATATTTTTATCTCACATAAACAAGTCCTAAGAAGGCAGTCCTGGCTTGCTCCTGATGCTCCGTTCCAGCATTCTTACTGAATGACTTCCAATAGGGTAATCTTATGGTTCAGGATAACAGCTGGTGCCCAGCCATTGTGGATGCATTCCAAAGAGACAACAAAGTCAGAGATCACAGAAAATGAGCGGTGTGTCTCTCATCTAAGATGCATTTGAAACTGTTATTTCTGCTGCTTACATGTCTATGGCCAGCTCTAAGCCTCAATCAGAACTAGCTGTAATGGAGGCCAAGAAATGTGGACTCAGGACTCAGTAGTAGAGTGCTCACCTAGCATGCTTAATGCATGGAGCCCTGGGTTCAATCCCCAGTGTATGAGAGAGAGAGAGAGAGAGAGAGAGAGAGAGAGAGAGAGAGAGAGAGAGAATTGATTTTATGTGACTGGATTACTACTACTACTACTACTAGTAGTAGTAGTAATATAAGACTTTTGTGTTTCAGGAAGGAGGGAAGACATCAGACATTGGCTGGGCAAGTACAATCTCTGCCTCACAGCATGGAATCAAATGTTGGCAATGGAGCCCATTTGCACATGTCTGCACACAGTTTGAGAAACTCCACAGTCTGTTTTAGACTAGAAGAGAAAATCCTGACCTCACAATAGACAACCCTTCACTGCCTACTTCAAAACTTTATTTCAAAACTGCTTGTTTTAGCTAGGGTCTTACTGCTGTGAACAGACACCATGGCCAAGGCAACTCTTATAAGGACAATTTAATTAGGGCTGGCTTACAAGTTCAGAGCTTCAGTCCATTATCATCAAGGCTGGAACATGGCACATCCAGGCAGGCATGGTGCAGGAGGAGCTGAGAGTTCTACATCTTCATCTGAAGGCTGCTAGGAGAATACTGACTTCCAGGCAGCTAGGATGAGGGTCTTAAAGCCCACACCCACAGTGACACACCTACTCCAATAGGACCGCACCTTCTAATAATGCCACTCCCTGGGCTGAGCACACACAAACCATCACATTCCAGTCCCTGGCCCCCATAGGCTTGTCAAACACATGAGTCTATGGGGGCCATGCCTAAACATAACATAATGCAAAATACATTTAGTCCACTTTCAAAAGTTCCCGTAGTCTATAGAAGTCTCAACAATGTTAAAAGTCCAAAGTTCAAAGTCTCTTCTGAGATTCATCCAGTCACTTAACTGTAATCCCCAAAGCAAGACAGGAAACCAGCTGGGCAAACCCCAAACTCTGCATCTCCATGGCTGACTCCTGTTCCACTCCCTGTTAGCAGCTTTCCTCATCAGATTCCCCATGGCTCTGGCATCTCGAACATCTTGGGGTCTCCAAGGCAACATCAATGTTATAGCTTCTTGTTTCAATGTCTACACATGATCTTCTGGGCTCCTCCAAAGGACTTAGGTCATCTCTCCAACTCTGCCCTCTGTAGCACTCTAAGCTCAGGTTGATCCACTACACTGCTGCTGTTGTTCTTGGTGATCATCCCATGATACTGGCATCTCCAAAACACTGGGGTCTTCCACTGCAACTAGGCTTCACCTATAGCCTCTCATAGGCTCTCTTCATGGTGCCAAGCCTCAACTCCTTTGCATGACCCCATTCAGTTCTAGGCCATCAACTGCAACTGAGGCTGCATCTTCACCAATGGCCTTCCATGGCCTCTCACAGTGTCAAGCCTCAGCTGTTCTTCATGACCCCTTCATGCCTTCAAAACCAGTACCACCTGGGTGACTCTTACACATTACCAAGTACAGCTGCTGCAGGAGGTACAACCTTGGCTATCTCTGATACACAACTTCTTTGTGCTCTCAGAAAACACTTCCCTGAAGATTTCACCTCAATGATGCTGGTCTCTTCTTAATCATCACTAATTTCTTGGCTCCAGCTAACCAGCATCAACTGTCCCAATAGTCCCTTCTATTCTGCACTCTAAAGGGAGCCATGTGGCCAAAGCTGCTAGTTCTGTTGCTTGCTGGGGCTGGATCATGGACCCCTTCCTTGTTCTATTACATTATCATCACCTTTCTGTTTTCCAGCCCCTTCACTGCCTAAGCTTGGCTGTCCTGGAACTTGCTTTGTAGACTGACTTTGAACTCCGAGATCTGCATGCCCATATCCTAAGCAGTGAGATTAAAGGTGTGGTCCACCAAGCCTGGATTTAAGTTTTTCTTCACCTAGAACTTGCTCCAGCTGGCCTTGATCGAAGAGATCTGCTTGTCTTTGCCTCCTAGGATTAAAGGTTTGTACTACCATGCCTGGACCTAAATTTAGCTAGGTGGGATCTTGCCTCAAGGTCACTACTCCCTTAATCCAATTGAATCTCCTTGACCACAGGATTCAGCTCCATTTCCCTTCCTGGTGCCCCTTTAATATTCAAACCATATATTTTATATTTTTCCTTTCTAAGCTTGCTGCTTGTTTAAAACGCTCTTCATGAGACATAACCAGAGAACAAAGTCTATGATGGGCGTTTCTGAGACTTCCTTTGTCAGTGCAATTAATCTGAGTCTCTTCACCTAAGCCTTGGGCAGACTCTTCAGACAAGGTCAGAAAGTAGCCACATTCTTCACCAAATACCACAAAAATGTATCCCAAATCACGTCAGGATGCTGTCACAGGCAAAGCTTTTCTAAGAGGACTCCAGGGGCTGGAGAGATGCTCTGTGGTTGAGAGCACTTGCTGTTCCTTCAGAGGACACAACTTCACTTCCCAGCACCATGGTGGAAAGCTCACAACTGCCTGTAATTTTGCCTACGGGAGATCTGGTGCCTTCTTCTAGCTTCTGTAGGTGCCTGCACTCATGTCCACGTTACATGTACACACACACACTCACACACATATACCAAATAACATAAATCTTTAAATAATAAAAGGACTCTAATAGCTCAAGAAATAATCCTAAGAATTGACAAACAGAAATATGTGAAAATAAAAACTTCTACACACAAAAGAAGCAATCATCAGAATCAAGGAGCAGCTACAGAATAGTGGATGATATATGCCAACTACACATCAGCAGAGGAGTGTGTGTCTGTCTCTCTGTGTATGTTTTTGTATGTGTGAATATGTGTGTGTCTGTATGTGTGTCTTTGTGTATATGTGTGTGTCTATGTGTTTGTGTGTCTCTATGTGTGCCTGTGTGTATGTGTGAGTATATGTGTGTGAATGTGTATGTGTATTTGTCTGTCTGTCTGTGTGTGTGTTTGTGTGAATCTCTGTGTATGTATGTATGAGGATATCTGTAAGTGTGTGTGTGTGTGTGTGTCTGTGTATGTCTCTCTGTATGTGTATGTGTGAGTATGTGTGTGCTTATTTGTCTGTCTGTCTGTGGGTCTGAGTGTCTGTGTGTGTCTGTGTGAGTATGTTTATGTGAGTGTGTATGTGTCTGTCTCTCTGTGTGTATGTGTGAATGTGTGTGTCTGTGTGTATATGTGTATGTGTGTGAGTGTGTATGTATACTTGTCTGTCTGAGTGTCTGTGTGTCTGTATGTGTCTGTGTATGTCTGTGTCTGTATGTTTATATGAGTGTGTATGTGTCTGTCTGTGTATGTCTGTGTGTATATGTAAATGTCTGTGTGTGTCTGTGTGTGTCTGTGTGAGTATGTTTTTGTGAGTGTGTATATGTGTATGTCTGTCTTTCTGTCTCTCTGTGTATGTCTGTGTGTATGTGTGAATATGTGTGTGTATGTGTGTGTCTGTGTGAGTATGTTTGTGTGAGTGTGTATGTGTCTGTCTCTCTGTGTGTATGTGTGAATGTGTATGTAAAAGAGAGATCTAGATCATATAAAGAATTTTTTTAATTGAGCACTCTCCACCTTATAGTCATTGCCAATATGAAAAATAAAATTACATCCAGACTGTGCCTCCCCCACTCAGAGTGGTTGTCATCAAGAACAAATGACACCGACGCTGGTGGGTGGGGCTATTGAGAGAGGAACCCTTAGCCACAGCTAGGAGAGTATAAACCAATGCAATCATAATAGAGATTCCTGTTGAGGCACCTCAAAACATTTGCAGGAGTGCTCTGACATCATTCACCTGGACCACTCCTGGGAATATACTCAGAGGACTCCATCTCCTGCTACAGGCATGCCTCCGCACTCAGCTTTATTACTGATCGATTCACAATAGCCAGGAAATGGAGCCAGCCTAGATGCCCGTCAACTGATTATGAATTGATGACTAATAAGCCGAGAGGATGTTCTCAGTCCTCAAGGTTGATTGTCTCATCCAAAATTGTCCTTGACCTTCCCTGTCACACAGGTGCTCACAGAAATGATGTCATTTGTGTAAATGAACATCTAGACCTGTGCCGGTAAGTTCAGAGAGTGTGTCTTTTCACTTGTGTGTATCCTTGCTGCTTTTGTGTTCTCTCTCTCTCTCTCTCCCTCCCTTCCTCTCCCTCCCTCCCTCCCTCTCTCTCTCCCTCCCTCCCTCTCTCTCTCCCTCCCTCTCCTTCCCCCCCCTCACACACACACTCACAACTTTTGTATATTGTGCATGCGTTTGTGTGTTTGCTTATGCATGCAGAGGCCAGAAGACCACCTCAGGTGTCAGTCCTCAGTTCTCAATCATCTTGTTTCTTGAGACAGTGTCTCTCACTGGGAACTGAGGACCCCTTTTTGACCCTGGCCCCTGTCCAGTGAGCTGATGGAATCTACATGTCTACACCTCCCCAGCAGAAATGCACAAAGCCAGCCTTTAGGTGTGTGCTGAGGATCCAAACCAGGTCTTCCAAGCTACATGGAAGGCAGCTTGCCTGCTCAACCAGTTCTCATATTTAACACATATACCTAGTTCATCACCTTACTCACAGCTCACTTTGTTTTTAAAGATAAATGTGGGACTGAGAAGATAAGTCAGTGGTTAAAAGTGCTTGCTTCTCCCATTGAAACGAAAGTCAAAAAACTCAACTCTGGGACTTCAAAGCCTAATCAAGATTTAAAAAAAAAAAAAAAAAAAAAGAAGTCAGAACAAGTCTCTTCAGGCGTTCATTACACGAGCAGGAGGAACTCTGAGTTCTTAATCTTTTGCTTTCTGAATGTCAAGGCTGCCTTTCTCACAACCCTGAGCGTCTATCTCCAGGGTGTGTCAAGCCTGAGGCATCAGAAGATGGAAGGTGAGTGAGTTTTGGTTTCAAGGCAGCAAACAGATGCAGATGCCTGCTGGGAATGCTCCCAGGGATTAGGGCCCTCTGAGTTTGCATTGTCAGGAAATCCTAGGCAGTGAGGGAGGGTGATTCAGGAGCAGAGAAAGCCACTGGGAGGGTGCCTTGGATTGCTGGGAAATTTTTGGTAAGTGTCAGCTGTCTCTGCTTTGGGCAGTGGCAGACTACCTCAAAAAGATCCATTGCTGCGGTGGTGGTGGATTGGTGTCAGGAGAGAATACGGGGCTTGGTTGATGGAAGGGGTTACTCTTCAGAAGTACAGCTGTAAAATGACAGAAAAATGAAGTCACTAAAGAGAGCCTATGCTAAGCACAAGCTGGTTTTAGTGGGTGATAGTAGAGAGATCATTTTTTTTTTTTTTTTTTCCTGAGATAGGGTTTCTCTGTGTAGCCCTGGATGTCCTGGAACTCACTCTGTAGACCAGGCTGGCCTCGAACTCACAAATCCGCCTGTCTCTGCCTCCCTAGTGCTGGGCAGAGCGATCATTTTACAACTTCAAATGAAACAGGGAAACCTAACTCTCATTAAGGTATTTTCTTTCTCTTTTCTGAGACAGGCTCTCTTGCTATGTAGCCTTGGATCATCTTGAACTTATAACTCTGCCTCAACCCTACCATTGCTGGGGTGACTGGTGTGCACCAGGGTGTAGTCAGCCATTTAGATATCTTCACCTCTCTCGCTATAAAGATCATGGTCTTGGGGCCAACGCCTTCTCTCGTGTTTACTTCACTCATTAGATTTCTTTTATGAAAATACCAAGGCAGAATGTCATCTGTGTAACTTTGTACTCTTCTTGATGCCTGCCTGAGCATCCATCCAAGTCTTGTTTGATCACTCAGTAAATTTAATTGGGATTACTTACAAGAACATGGGGGAGGGATTACTTACAGAACCTTGAATAGCTTACAAGTGGCTACACCACTGAAGAAAGTATTTCTCGCAATAACTATTATACTTTCTGATAGTCACAGAGAAGGGTGGGGCCTCATGAACCCTTCCACTCTGGTGAAACACTGATGGACCCAGCTCACTTCAAAGGCAGACCACATCTTGCTCAGAGGACAGCATTCTACAACATTCTTGTTGTTCTTGAGTAACTTATTACTCTGTCTTCAAGCCCATCACCTGGCGCACTAGACTAGAGGAGCCTGAGCCTTTCAGGGTACTGCCCACTGGAGAAGTGTGGCCCACTTCAAACAAAAACACTTAGTCGTGTTGAGTGATGCTTTGCAGTGAAAGGCTACCCCAAGGCCCAAGTTAAATGAAATTATACAGAAGACCATAATGAGAGAGGACCAGGACTTGACTGTAACGGGAGTCCTGGGAGTGGGTAAAGGGAACACCATATGTGTTACCAGGCTCAGGGAGCACAGATGTGCCCCAATAAGCAATATTTGTTCAACCTTCCTTAATAAGCCAATTAAAGGAGCCAAATTAATATAGAAAAGTAGATAAAGGACATCTATTCAATGTGGCAGCACCAGGAAGAGGGGCAAAGAGATTCAAGTCCATCTTGGCTTTGGTGTCCTGAAATGGGAGACTAGAAAGGAAACGTTGTGCATCAGTGACCAGACCCATGAGAGTGATCTTCTGCCCACTGTTGTCTGACTTCTAAGTCTCTCCAGCAAAGTCAGCCCATATGTTGGAAACAAGGTCCTCTTCCTGCCGAGCCCAGGCCTTCAGCCATTTCTTTTTCCAGTAGGGGACTCCTGGAGAAATACTAACTTGGGGGAGGGGGATCCATCTTTTCAATAGTCTGAAAGCCAAAGAGGGAGCCCAGGTGTCTAGTTCTACTTCTGCAGTTTCTATCTCTTTCTCCTTCTCCATTTTCATCAACAATGGAAGAAGTTATGGTGCAAATCATGAAAGAGGTAGAGGAACATCTAATACAGAGTCCCTATGCCAAGCAGCTTCTGAGGGTCTGGCGGAGCTAGCCATCGCTGGCCACTGCTTATACCTGCGGGTGTAAGGAACCATAGAAAGGGTTCTGGAGTCAGAGTGCATTCTGCCACTATTGGCACATGTAGTACAAGACGGGCTAAGTTCCGTGACACATGCTGGACACATGTATGTGTAAGCTATACCCTCCAAAAAGCCATGCTGCTGACAGCATCTAACTCTAATGAGAACAAAGGGGGAGCAACTTCTTCAGTTCTTACTTCCCTTTCTGCCTCGATGTAACCCATCTCCTGCCCAGTGGTTTACCCCCAACATCTACGTCAAGTGCGCCACTGTTTGCCGGTTCTAACTGCACTGCCAAGTTCAGCACCCTTTATTTCATGCTAGGACCTCTCCAGTAATCACCTTCACAGCCTTCCTGCTTCTCTCCTGTTCTTCTTCAAACCATTCACTCCTAGTGGCTCTGCCAAAATCCTTTTTGACATAATGATGGTCTTGCCACACCCTGACTTAAAGCCTCCCAAAGTTACCTTCTCCCAACCCAGCCCCCTCTCCTTCCAGCTCCCGATGATCAGACCACACTGCCCTCTCCTCTAAGCTTCCTCTTCTACTCCATAGTACTGTCTCTAATGAGAAGCCCCTCCCCATTCCAAACACATTCACATATCTGTCTCCCGCCTTAGCAGACCCTGACATTCACTCAACCTCACTGTCTGTGACCCCCTCCCTATATGCCTGTCATTGGTCTGGCCTTTCCTCTAGTGGCTTGTCTTAATCTCACACTCCTTCATTATTTGGCCGAACCATTCAAGGACACGCCACAAATGAAAGGCTCACATCATGTGACCTCCTCTTGGGTAACTATCTCCAACTGTCGGGCATCTCTGAGCACACAGTAGAGGGATGCACCCAGGATAGGCCACCTACTCCCATGTCACCCACTCTGACTGCAGTCTGTGGCACATGTAGGCATGAATGGATACATAACATGAAGGCACTTTATGTCTAAGAGCTGAGTGGACTGAGCCAAAGTTTTATCCAGAAACCCATTTAAACATCCTAAATGAAGAGCCCAAAGGTGGAAACAGCTCCCACACTCTGTGACATGTTCAGACAGAGAAAAATAGTCTCTCAGGACCATCAGACACTATTCTTTAAAAAGCAAGAACACTCTGACATACAGACCCATTGGATCTCAGGTAAAATTCTGAAACAAGCTGGTAACAAACCCACCAATCCTGTAAGGTCCCACTTATATGAGGACCTGGTGTACAAAGTGGCAGCCAGGGCATTGGAGAGGAAAGGCATGCTCAATGTGCTCTGGTTGTTTTTGTTTTTGTTTTTGTTTTGCTTCTTAAGAAAGTTCTAGAGGGGCTGGAGTGATGATGGCTCAGCAATTAAGAGCACTGACTGCTCTTCCAGAGGTCCTGAGTTCAATTCCCAGCAACCACATGGTGGCTAACAACCATCTGTAATGGGATCCAATGCCCTCTTCTGGTGTGTCTGAAGATAGCTACAGTGTACTCATATTGATAAAATAAATATATCTTTTAAAAAAAGAAAGTTCTAGAGATGGCTGCATGCAATGAGACTATCCTAGACACTACCTGGTCACATGAGATAGTAAATGTCAAGGAAGATGAATTTTAACACAGTGAAAACTAAGAGGTCACTTCCTGAGTGGCACCGGAAGACATTCTACGTACAACATGAGGATCCATGTCCCATGAACAGCAGAAGGAAGATTGGAAGAGAGTCTTGACTTTTGTCTCCATTTCTATATCAGTTAGCTGACTACAAATCTCAATGGTTTTCTTTTATTGAAGGGTCATTTATAAAGCCACAAGCCTTACAGGTCAATCCTGGAGATGAAGAGACCAAGGACAGCAGAATATGACACTTCTCCTTCCCCTGCTTCAAAACAGACTCACTCACTGCAAAGCTGGTCCCACAGAGCATCCCACAGCACGGATACGGTTCTGAGACTCAAGATGCCTCTGTGCTCACATATGCTACATTGTCATCGAGCCTCTTGCCTTACTGTTCAAAGCTTGTTAAGTCTGAAGCTTGTTGTTTGAAGGAAGAACACAAGGGAAAGAAGTTCATGCAAGGTATGATGGGTGAACTTGAGGGTGCCGGATACTGCCAGAAAAGGGGGAGGGCACAAGCTACAGGTAGATGAAAGCCTGTTCTCCAGTAGGCACGCTGGGAAAAATATTATGATGTCAAATAGGTATTCCTGAGCATAAGATGAGCAGGAAACATGATGTGGGAGCTGGTCCCACACAGTGCTAGTAGAGAGGGATTGGTGACACCTTTTTCTATCCTGAAAACAAAAAGAGAATGATATGCATGGTTTAAGAAGCAAAACCAGAGCACTTGGAGCTTCCATCATCTTTAGAAAGCATCCACATGATGGTTTGTAAATACTTGACCCAGGGAATGGCACTGTTAGGAGGTGTGGCCCTGTTGGAGTAGGTGTGGCCTTGTTGGAGTAGGTGTGTCACTCTGGGTGTTGGCTTAAGACCCTTATCCTAGCTGCCTGGAAGCTAGTCTCCTCATAGCAGTCTTCAGATGAAGATGTAGCTCCTCCTGCACCGTGCCTGACTGGATGTACCATGCTCCTACCTTGATGATAATGGACTGAACCTCTGAACCTCTAAGCCAGCCTCAATTAAATGTCCTTATAAGAGCTGCCTTGATCATGGTGTCTGTTCATAGCAGTAAAACCCTAACTAAGACATTCCATCAAGTGTGACTGGAGCTATGTGGCCTTTCAAATATTCTTCAGGCAGTACTAAGAATTTATAGAATGCTTGTCTTAGAGGGTGGCTGTATCCCAGGCCTCTGCCCCAGTTTATATGTCTGTCATTTGTAATATTTGGGCTCATGCTAGGGTGGTGCCTCTGGCCAGAGGGCAAGGGCTCATCCCTTTCCTTCCTAGTCTCCAGCTCCCTCCCTCACCAGCTTAACCATTTGCTCCTGTCCCTGAGGTGACACAGGGCAAGGCTTTCCAGAATCAGCTAATGTTCTGGGAAGCTAGGATACCCTCTGAGGTAACATGTCACTCACATCTATGTGAGTCTCCAACCAGAGGAAGATGAGACCCACAGAACTCTTCCTGCCCTGTGATCGCCAGAAGCTTCTAGACTCCGGACTAGGTCCCCTGCAACCCTCTTTGAGACTTCAACAAAGTTCCTTCACTTTGGGGATATATTTTACTTGGTCTCTTTTGAAAGACAACCAGAAAAGGAGAAGTTGAGAACCAGAGGAAAAGGGACAGAGGGGCATGTGCGGGGGGGGGGGGGGGGGGAGAAGGATGGAGGAAGGGTGAGTTGAAAGCTAAAGCTAAATCTCAGCCGTGTGTAGGGAAAAGCATTGTAATGGAACAGGGACAGAGGACTTAATTTCCCCTCCCTCCCTCTCTAAATAGGTTTATAGTTGACACAGCATGAAGCTCATCCTTTTAAAGAGCACGGTCCAGTGGTTTTTAGTGTGTTTACAGAGCTGTGTGACTCTGGCTTCACTCTAATTTTAGAACCTTTCCACCACCCTCCTGTCCTACCCCACAAGGAAATTTGCCCCTGAATGGTTCCATCTGCCCACCCCCAAGGTCAAGCAATTGCCAGCCCACTTTCCCTCTCTGAATTTACCTATTCAAGATGTTCCTGGAAAAGGAACCTGCATCTCTGGCCCTGCAATACACTAGAGTCTTTCTTATTGGCCATGATGAATAATGCTTTATTGATCTTCCCTCACAGGCCTTTGTGTGAACAGCTGTTTGGTTTCCACATGAAGCACTTCCGGTAGGGTTGCTAAGTCGTAGGCTGATTCTGCTTGAGGTTCTGAGGAAGTCCCATCTGTTCTCCAAAGTGGTCCTCATGGGAAGCACTGTCTGAGGTAGGGTCTGGAATCCTGGCAAGATGTGATGAGTACTCCATCTTAGAAAATACTGAGTTGAGCAGAGTCATCATGTTAAGAGGCTAGGACACATCCTGTAGGTCCCTTGAGAAACAGAAATAACTTCCACAGGAAAACTTGCACACATACATTCCCCATAGCTTTGATCATAATAAGCAAAAAAAAGAAGCAGCCCAAATGTCTATGATTCAGACAATGGATAAGTATTCAGTGATATGTCTGCATGAAAAATTGTTATGTGGCCATTAAAAGAAATGAAGCACCATTACTTACTGTAATGCAGATAATTGAAAACTGGGATAAAGGAAAGAGGACCATCACCAAAACCCACAAGCTAACCAACTCCACCATGAGATGGTTCTGGAACAGCAAATGTGTGGAAAAAGAGGTGGAGCCATGATCACTCAAGATTGAGGGTTAGAGATGATGCACCATGGAAAATGATGGGGACATAACAGTTATGCTAACCAGCAGAGGGGGTGGGGCACAGAGAAGATACAACATTTGCCCTCTGTGGTGGTTTGAATAAGATGGCTCCCATAGGCTCATTTGTTTGAATGCATGACTTCCGGTTAGCAGAATTGTTTGGGAAGGATTAGGAGGTGTGGCCTTGTTGGAAGAGGTGTATCTTAATCACATATTGTATAGCTGTAAAGAGACATTATGATCAGGGCAACTATAAGAGAAGTCATTCAACTGGGGGCTTGCTTATAGTTCCAGAGGTTTAATCCACTATCGTCATAGACAGAAGCCCAGAAGCATGGCAGCATTCAGGTAGCCAATGGAGCAGTAGTTGAGAGCTATATCCTGATCCATAGGCAGAGAAAGAGACTCTGGGTATGGCAAGGGCCTTTGAAACCTCAAAACTCACCCCCAGTGACACAATTCCTATTCCTTTTCATCCTTTCTAATAGAGTACCTCTTCCTGGTGACTAAGCTTTCAAATATATTAGTTGATCAGGGCCATTCTTATTTAAACCATGACAAGGTAAGTCACTGAGATTTCAAAAGCCCATGCCAAGCCAGGTCTCTCTCTCTCTCTCTCTCTCTCTCTCTCTCTCTCTCTCCCTCTCAACACTCAGATCAGACATCAGCTCTCAGCTACCTCTTCAACGTCATGCCTGCCTGTGTGTTAACCATGTTCCCTGCATGATGCTCATGGACTACCCCTATGAAACTGCAAACAAGTCCTCAATAAAATGCTTCCTTTTTAAGCTGCCTTAGTGTTTAAGCTGCATCTTAGTCAGGGTTTCTATTCCTACACAAAACATCATGACCAAGATGCAAGTTGGGGAAGAAAAGGTTTACTGAGCTTACACTTCCATGCTGCTGTTCATCATCAAAGGAAGTCAGGACTGGAATTTAAGCAGGTCAGGAAGCAGGAGCTGATGCAGAGGCTATGGAGGGATGTTCCTTATTGGCTTGCTTCGCCTGGCTTGCTCAGCCTGCTTTCTTATAAAACCCAAGACTACCAGCCCACAGATGGTACCACCCACAAGGGGCTCTCCACCCTTGATCATTAATTGAGAAAATGCCTCCTTACAGCTGGATCTCATAGAGGCATTTTCTCAACTGAAGCTCCTTCTCTGTGATTACTCCAGCTTGTGTCAAGTTGACACACAAAACTAGCCAGTACAATTGACCCCTTGTCAACTTGACACACAAACATCACTATTAAGCCTTGACCCTATTTTCTTATTCATCCCCAAGATCTAAATAACTTCAAAAGTCCCACAGTCTTTGCAAATTCTTACATATTAACATTTCAGTCCCTTTGAAAAAATCCAATCTCTTAAAATTCAAAGTCTCTTAACTGTGGGCTCCACATTAAAATACCTTCTTACTTCAAGAGGGGAAAATATCAGGCCACAGTCACAATCAAAAGCAAAATCAAACTCCGACCATTCAATGTATGGGATCCACTCATGATATTCTGGATTCTTCCAAGGGCTTGAGTCACTTCTCCAGCTCTGCCCTTTGTAGCACACACTTTGTCTTCTAGGCTCCAGAACCTGTACTCCACTGCTGCTGCTGTTCTTGCTGGTTATCTCATGGTACTGGCATCTCCAAAACACTGCTGTCTTCCACTGCAACTAGCCTCTCATAGTCTCTCTTCATGGTGCCAAGCCTACCTCCTTTGCATGACCCCTTCAGTCCTGGGCTGTCAATTGCAACTGAGGCTGCACCTTCACCAATGGCTTTCCATGGCCTCTCTCAGTGCCCAGACCTCAGCTGCTCTTCACAACTCCTTCATGTCTTCAAAACCAGTGCCACCTGGGTGACTCTTACACATTACCAAGTCCAGCCACTGCACAAGGTACAACCTTGGCTATGTCTGGAACGAAGCCTCTGTGCTCTCAGAAAACACTTCTCAGAAGATTTCACCCCAATGATGCTGGTCTCTTCTTAATCACCGCTAATATGTTAGCTTCAGCGAACCAGCATCAATAGTCCAGTAATACAATGGTTTTGCTTTAGTAGTTCTGGTATCTTGTTAATCACAGCTGATTTCTTCAGCCCCAGCTAACCCAAACCACAGAATCTTAAATCAAACCAGCAATGGCCCTGATAAGAATCTTTAATCTTCCCTCTGAAATTTTACAAGCCAGGCCCCCATCTTTTGCACTGTTCTCAACATTATCTTCCAAGCTCCTATACAATATTCCACAGAGCAGCTCAAAGTTCCAAAGTCCTTCGACAGTTCTCCCCAAAACATACTCAGGTTGTCACAGAGATATCCCACTTCTGGTACCAATTTGTCTTAGTCAGGGTTTCTATTCCTGCACAAACATCATGACCAAGATGCAAGTTGGGGAGGGAAGGGTTTATTCAGCTTACACTTCCATGCTGCTGTTCATCACCAAAGGAATCAGAACTGGAACTCGAGCGGGTCAGGAAGCAGGAGCTGATGCAGAGGTCATGGAGGGATGTTCCTTGTTGGCTTGCTTCTCCTGGCTTGCTCGGCTGGTTTTCTTATAGAACCCAAGACTACCAGCCCACAGATGGTACCACCCACAAGGGGCCCTCCACCCTTGATCACTAATTGGGAAAATGCCTTATACCTGGATCTCATAAAGGCATTTTCTCAACTGAAGCTCCTTTCTCTGTGATAACTCCAGCTTGTGTCAAGTTGACACACAAAACTAGCCAGTACAAGCTGTCATAGTGTTTCATTATAGCAAAAGAACAGAAATTAAGACAGAGGTTGGAACCAGGAGTTGAATATTGCTGTGATCTGGGTCTGACTATGCTGTTGGAAATATAAGGGAATACTTCTGGACTTTGGGCTAGAAAAATGATTGAACACTTTAATCTGGACTTAGTGAACCATCCAAGTAGGAGCTTGTAAGACAATAGTGCTAAGAGCAATGTGGCCTATGAAAGCCCAGCTCAAAAGGTTTCAGAAGGAATAAATATTAGCAACTGACTGAGAACATTCTTGTAATATTTTGGCAAAGAAGTGTCTGCTTCCTGCCCTTGTCCAAATAATCTACCTGAGGCTAAAGTGAAGGCTAAAGTAATGTCATTGGCAGAGGAGATTTCAAGTGAACCCTGCATTGACTGGTCCCATGGTTACTAGTGCTCACTCTTATGCACATGTATAATAAATAGGAACAAGCAGGGTGAAGAGAAATGTAAAACACAGTCTGAGGGAGAGAAGAATGCAATTTTCAAGGAATTGAGAAGTTTGAGAAGACTCCTGAAGGGAATAAAAGGCATGATGACAAGGTGTGGAAAAAGCCCAAGAGAGAGAACTGTGCTGCAGTCCCCAAATCAGGAAAAGTGGGAGGTATTAGCCCCATATACTCACATGCTTGAATGCTTGTTCCCAGTTAGTGGAACTGCTTGGGAAGGATTAGGAGGTGTGGCCTTGTTGGAGGGGGTGTGTTACTGGAGACTGGGCATGGTTGTTTCACCACAGCAATAGAACAGGACCAAGACAGACTCTTAGCTATTTCTAAGTGTGCAGTTTGGTAGCATTGGTTATATATTCAGTTGAATGACTATCTATACTGTCTGATTACAAAATGTTTTCATTATCCAAGATGAAAGCTCTGCCCCATGTAGGCTGCTGTGAATGGTGCTGCAGTAAATCCCATTATACAGTACCTGTCCAACCCCCACTTTCAAGTTCTTTGGAGAACATTTCTGGAAGAATTGCTGAGAGGCTGAGGAGAAGGCTCACTCAGTATTTAAGAACACCTGCTGCTCTTGCACAGAACCTGAGTTCGATTCCCAACAACCGTATCTCTGAAGTGGCTCACAGTAACCTAACCCCAACTCCATAAGACCAGCCAATACTTTCTTCTGGCTTCTGAGAGTACCTGAACACATATATACATAAATAAAAATAAAATAAATATTTTAAAAAGGAATTTCTGAATCTTACAGTAAATTCTGACTTAACTTTCTAGGTGAATTCCACGGACCATTCCACATTCCTAACCTTCACCATCTCCTTTTATTTTACCTCAGTCACAGTGGTATGAGTGAGCTGGAGTAATTTCCAATCACGGCTTTGGTGTGCATTTTAATGTCTAACATAGTGTTGATCATGTTTTCAACACTGGCTACTTTATATTCTTTGGAAAGTGTCTATTCTAGTCTGTGTTCATTTTTGAGTGTCCTCTCTGTCTCGTTGTTACTGGGTGGTGGTGTTTCAGCACACTCTGGATAGTCGCCTTTATTGGGCATATGGCAGCAGCTTCCAAGTATTTTTTTTTCTCATTCTCTGGGATGCTTTTCACTCTCTTGATGATATACTTTGATACACAGAAGTTTTCTGTTACTTGTGCATTTGCACATGTGTACATAAGTGTGCCTATGTGTGTGCATGTACTGCATATTCATGTGGAGGCCATAGATCACCTCAGATATCATTTCTCAGGTACCTTATGCCCTGTTTTATTTTTGAGACAAGGTCTCTCACTGACTTGGAACTTGCCAAGTAGGCTATAATTGCTGGCCTGTCTCTACCACAGCACTGGATTACACTTGTGCAGCACCACACCAGCCTTTATGTCTTGGGTTCTGAGGCTAGAACTCAGTTCTTGGTGCTTTCATTGACCCTGTGTCTCTTCAGCCCCAACATTGCACTGTAGATGTTACAACCCACACCCCATGCTCTGCCATCTAAGGTCATACAGACCTTCCCTTCCCTTGTGCTGTTTTAGTAAAGTGGTGGTTGTAGGTTCTCCTCCAGTATTTATGACTTCACTGGCCCTGCAGACTTGGACAGGTTCCCAGTGCTGCTGATTCAGAGAGCTGCTCCCGACCTGGAAGTCACTTGCTGTGAGTGGCATAGCTCAGCAAGTCCTTCACCAGGCTTCACAGGGTAGTTGAGGCGTGCAGAGGACCAATGCTCATTGAGGGACTTGCTTTAGTTTGGGCTCACTCTGTGGTTGTTGTTCTAGGGATTGACCTAAAGTCTTGCTCAGGCCTGGCAAGGTTTTCATCCATGAACTACACCCCCCAATTCCCGAGGTTCTGCAAGGAGTCAAAACTGCCCTGAGCATTCCTTGGGGACATTCTTATGGGTTTCAAACCACATTTAGCAGTGGTCTCAAAGGGATGAGGAGGAAGACTGAGATCTCCACTCACTTTCCCATACAAAGCTTTCTGATCCCAAGACTAAGGAGGGCTGGCTGCACTCACATTGCCTGGGACCTACCAGCCCACCTCCTGCTCTGCATAAATCCAGCAAGTAGCAGAGTCTGGAGGAGCTCTGTGACACCAAACAATTTAGAGCACCCCTCTGTGACCTCCATTTATACTTAGCTCAGACAAGCCCTTGGCCTTGCCAAAGCCCTAACTTCTTTCCTGCCTCTGGACCCCTGGCTGTTTCCCTCACTCTGTCAGCTCCTGATGCAGGCCTTGGTTTTCACTGACTCTCCACTTTAAAGGAGAGCAGTCCTCAGCCAGTCCTCCTCGGCCAGAGCCTTTCCTGTGCTGCCTTAGCTTTCTGGTTTTAGTCCTCTCTGTGTGCGCAGCCTGCTTTCTCCAGGGCAGAATGTCCTCCTGTACTGTTTCCTTTGCTTTCTGAGTCATGGCCTCCAAGCTGCCCAGATCCTGAGCTTTTCAAGAGGGCTGGATTACAGAGGACTCAGGCAACCATAACATTATTTCTAATGTATATGCTCTCTTTCTCTAAGAGGCTTTTGCATGTTCTGTGTCTATTGCCACATTAACCTCCCAGCAGCTTACAATACAGCAGCTTGCAGGTGTTTATGGAGAGATCATAGTTTCCAGCCATGCTGAAAATGTGATCAGAGGCTGCTTGGTCACAGAGAGTGCAGGCTGTAACTACAAATGATGGAGATGTATGCCGTTCTTTTTCCGCTGAGTAGATTCACAGAGCTTTCCTTTTCTTAAGCAAAAGGGCATTTCCACCATCTGGGGATGCATGTTCTGAAACCTCCAGCGCCTCACCTAGTGGACCTGGTATTGCAGGTCAAACCTATTTGTCATCCCCTTACTCATGTCTTGAACTCAGCCCTGCAGAGGGACTGCTCAGAATGTTTACACAAGAGTTCACTTCCCAGGGTTTAGGATCCCAGCAAGCTTCCATATGTCCTCAAAGCCTCAAGCCCTAGTGACAAGGTCTCTTCCTCCCAGTCTGGTCTCATTATCTTTTTGCCTTAGACCTATGTATATCATAGATTAAGCTAGCTGTCTTTTAGATCAAAGTTGTGAATTTGAAGGGTTTAGAACAGTTAGCTTTATCTTTCCTTTCTTCAGCATCTATTCTGCTCCTTGGATGAAGCCATGAAGCTGAGCACAGAAACCCCGCCTTTTAATCTCTCTCTCCAGCCTCAAGGGCTTTCTTATAGCTAGGACACCAAAGCTCCCAGGAACTTGGAGGTGCTAGGGAGCAGAGGGAGGGAGTCTAGCTTGGGCCTTTGCATAGAGCTATGACAAGATGTTACCAGAGGTTTTGGAGACTGGCCCTGTGGGATGGCTTACTCACAGTCATGGCTATTGAGTGCAGCTGCACACCCTCATCTCAAGATCTCAAGGGTATCAAGCATCTTTGCATGGAGACTGGCTCACTTTGAGAACTTGGTTTAGAAGTGCCACTGTGGTATTTCCACTCTTTCTGTGATCAGAAGACAGCCACGATTGCTGGGGGGGTGGGTGGGGGGTGAGGGACTGCTCAGAGCTGAAATCTTGTTGAGGATTGTCCTAAGGCCACTGTGCAAACACAGATACAAGTCTGGACTGTGTTCCAGCCTTCCTTAGATAACAAGCCTCCAGGAAGAGGCTGGTACTATAGTCCTTGGTTGTCACTCTACAAATAATACTTATTGGTTTTCAGTAGCATGTTCCCAGTCTTTTTGATCTTCTGAGAAAAATGGTTGCTAATCAAGCCCAAGAGCTCGAGTTGAAACTGTGAGAGCCTCTCGACATTTTGGCTCGAGATCTACAATCAGAAACCTATGGTGGTGATTAACAGCGGAAGATCTTTCTGCTCATTTCAGGCTTATCAATCAGAATCGCCTACTATTTTTAATCAGTCCCCAGGACAGTTTTTGGTATACAGGCCTGGAAAACAACAACAGGTTGGACTCATGATCAACAGACTTCTGGAGCTTAAGCCACAGAAAACAGCAAGCATTTTGTATCTCAGGGTTTCTGCAGACAAGGATCAGACTGGCTATGGCTACTTGTCTCTGACCTGTGGTTTCCCCCCAGGTGTCATGGCTAGTGTGGCAGTTCTTTCAAGACCTGCCTTGGGGCTAATTTACTTCCTTGATCACTGTGGCTTCTGCAAGTTCTCCAGGCTCCATATCAGGACCAAAGACACAACAACTCCACAAGATACAGGCATGAGGGAGTGGACCTACCCTAAGCATTGAAAAGGAAGAAAAACACCCAGAGGTGGAGACTGCAGCAGAGCTGGCAGACCAGTATGGTATGGTGTGAAGAGGTTCCACACAGGGTCACCCCATGGACCTGGGCTCTTGTTCCACCATCTATACACATGGAACAGGGAAGAAACAGTGAGAAAGTATGGGCAGCGACACTGATGTCATAGCATGGACACTGACCGCATGGCAGATAACTGAACTCTCAGCTGGGATACTGTGCATTCCGAGGCAAGGACAATGACCACACTGCAAAGAGACTGACCACACCAATCCCACCCATTTTCAAGAATGATAAACCTTAGTTCTGGGGAGATGGCTCAGTCAGTAAAGTCCTTGTTTTATAAACATGGGGATCTGAATTCAGATTCCTGGTACCTAAGGGAAAATCCAGGCAGAGCATTGAGTGCCTGTAATTCCAACTGCTGCTGAAACAGAAATGGGAGAATGTCTCAGGCTTCTAGGCTAGCTACTCTTGCTAAATCAATGCACCCCAGGTACTATGAGATATACCCTGAGTCAGAGAAAAATGAGGTAGAGAGAGTGAGGGGCCATCCAACAAAGATTCCTGGACGCCTCATATCTTATGCTTACACACACACACACAACATGTATACACATAAGCCACAGATACCCTGACTTTAAAAAAAATCAGGGAAGAAAGGGTTTATTTGGCTTACAATTCCAGGTTATGCTCTACCATTGTGAGGAAATCAGGACAGGAACTCAAACCAATAGTCAAGAGCAGAGAGATAATAAAAGCATGGATCCTTGCTTGCTTGCTTGCTTGTTTTCAGCTAGTTTCCTCCTCTCTTATATTGTTCAAGACCCCATGCCTAGGGAATGGTGCCGCCCATAATGGGCTAGGTCTTCTTTCATTAACTAGCAAGACAACCCCTCAAAGACATGCTCAGAAGCCAGCTTTATTTAGACAATTCTTCATAAAGACTCTTTCGAGATGATTCTAAGTTGTGTCCACTTGATAGTTAAAACTAACCAGCACACACATATGTGCGTGCACACACACACACACACACACACACACACACACACACACACACACATCACTTCACCTATGTCAGACCAAAATAATGAGTGCCCCTATGTTTAACTTGGTGAGTCAATGATGTCTTATTGGAGTTACTAAAAGAAGTATGGGCAAGGGATTTCTTACAAGGAAGGAGCAGGGAACAACTCAAACAAACAAACAAACCAAAATAAACAAAAAGCCTGAGCTTCATTGCTGGAAAGCCTACCTCAGAGTGGGTGATGGCCCGGGACAGAAGGAGCCCTGGAGCTCTCTGCATGGCTTGCAGGGAGCTCCACAGTTGGAATATCTACTTTTTCTCAGACTACAATGGTCAGAGTCCCTTCTCTCATCAATTGCTTACTCCTTCTTGCACTTCTGTTCCTAGGCCTTCTAGAAGAGTCCAAGTTTCTAGTTTCTTGGTCACGTGACCATTTGATTACCTCCTGAAGCCTTCCCTGCCCACCCCATCTGCATGTTTCAATTTGGAGAGGATGTTGTATACAGGAGCAAAGCGCTACCCAGCAGTCCACCCTCCTCTGCGCTTAGCTCTTCTTTCACAAAGCTCCCTGAGTCTGGAAGCAGGTGGTATAGATGTTCGTATATGGCTAAGAACTGGGACTCTAAGCCACAAGTACCTTGTTCTCCGCAGCTTCACCAGCGGTTATGAGTATTCTAAACTATCCTTGGGGGGGGGGGTATTGTTGGTTTTGTGACAATTTGAAGCTGACAGCAACAATGACCTGTTTGCTGCTCTTACTCCCATGGTCTGGGTGCCAGGCATCTACAGGGGTGGATGGTGTCCCTTCTAATCTTTTATCTGGCTTAGCTGTTGGTTCAATTATTGGAAGGTGCTCTGTGGCTTCAAAGGACTCAGTCCCCAGTACAGCCTACATGGCAATGGTGGCAGGGCTCACACACCCTATACCATGTTGCAGTACATATGTGCACCACCTTTGGAAGGTTTGGTTCTGTGCCACCCCCGAGAGGCTTGGCTTGGGGGCTTTCAGTCTAACCCACAACTGCATAAGCTCATTTAGTGTGTCTGGGATGGGGGCCACTGGTGAGCTCTTCCAGCTGTAGTGCTTTATTTATGTACTGCTGTTCTGGTACTCTACGCCAAGCTTCTGCCCCTTTCCATACCTGTTGGAACTGTTTGCTCAGGTTGTTTCCACTTTAGCCCTTCTAGGCTTCTGGTAATTTCTAACTAAGATCCAGGGACAGTGGTCATGATGGGTATACAGCTGTTTAGCCTGCCTCACAAGGGTCTTAGCCTGTTCAACAGCCTCTTGAGCCTTTGCGCTCCCAGCTCCATTTGGACTTTATCAAGCTAAACAGAAGATGAGCAACTAAGCAAGGTAGGCTGTGAACATCCTTCCCAAACCAGAGAGCCCCAAGAAAACCTGCAGCTCCTTTGAATTTACAGACACTGACTGCTGTAGGGCTCTTTTCAATGACTGTCAGCCATCAGGTGTGTCTTGTAGTTCTGTTAACTCTGCCAGGAGTTTTACAGCTGCACCTGGCCTTGCATCGAGTGGTGGATTCATCTCCCATCGCTGTTTCCCCAAGTGCACTATATGTCCTCTAGCTGCTGTGCTCAATCTGTAAATCACTCAGAGGACAGCATTAGGTCATCTTCACAATGAATGCTTTCGGCAGAGGGACGCAGGATAACAGAGCAAGGTCCAGGGCCATCATCTCATGACAAACAGTGGATACTGTAAAGGTGACCTTGGGGAGGTACTGTGAAGGTCTACTGATGACCATTCTGTGTGAATACAAATGAGCCTTGGGGCCCAGCAGCTAAAGGAATACCAAAAAAAAAAAAAAAAAGAAAAAGAAAAAAGGCAAAGTCTTGCAAAGTATAGAAAGACCTCATCGCTTGTACCAGCTGTTCAGTCAAATATTTTGTAGAGAGACATTATTGTGGTTTGAATATGCTTGGCCTTAGAGAGCAGCATTACTGGTTCTAACTCCTCTGACTCTGTCAAGTCCTTGTCAAGGTGCAAAGTGTCATGTGACAAACCTTTTCCCAGGGAGACACAATACAAACACATTTGTTCACCCCAGAAAGGAAGTCTGTGAGAGACCAAAGTAGTGAATACATGATTATACACACATTTGGTGAGGCAATGAAGTTTTATTGGGGTCACTGTCAGGAATATTGTCGTGGGGTTACATACAAGGTACAGTAATGACTTTTAGAAAAAAAGGCATTTTGCCACCAGAAGGCCCACCCAAACTTGGGTAACGGTCCATGAAAGCTGAAAACCTGGGCCTCTCTGCATTGCTACAGGCAGCTTGGCAGTCCAAACATCTTCTTCCCCTGACTATTTGGAGGCATATGCCACACAATGTCTTCCTCCAAGGAGATAAGTATGTCAGTCAGCCTTACATAAATGTACAACTCAGAGGTATTTAGTTTGTGACCACAGAAGAGTAATTTTGTCCCCAGGTTTTGGAGGTTTCCGTCCATAATCCAATCTCTAGCTTGTCTAACCCCAAGGTGACCTGCACAGCACACCTATCCACATGGGTCTACCTAATGAACTGGTACCTCTCATTTGCATTTCCAAAGGTACAAGAAAGATTTACGTGCTCTATGGCTGAGCTGTAGCCATTCCTCATTAGGCTATGGGAAGACAACAATGGAGGACACTGTGGGAAGGGTCAATAAGAGCTGTGTGCATGCAGCAGCCATTTAGAGTGGAACCCTGTGCCCACAGAAGGCCTGGAGGAGATCCACAGAGGACCTTAGCACTCCATGTTTCCAATTTGTTTATGTTGTCTTTATTCCTTAGAGCAAAGGTTGTTTTAACCCTGGGCAAGTTTTATTCAGCAAACTGAGGGGGTCTGGCTCGTAAAAGGCTTAAGAGGGATGGGGTGTTGACACTACATTTTTCCACTTGGTTTGTGACATCCTAGGGCGGGAAGAAGCTTGACGCCTACAGGAAGTATACCAACCAGAACAGGACCCGGTGTCCTGCAACAGCAGAAAGGAGCCTGGAGAAGGGGTAGGGACAGTTAGTGCCACCTGGACACCTCTGTGCTCTGCAAGTGGGGAGACAGATCCTTGCAGACAAAAGCGAAGCAGTACATGGAAACAGCCACACACTCTCAAACATTGGCAGCATCGTTGATACATCTCTGAAGACGAAGGCTCTACTGGGAACCTTAGAGCCGCGAGCCGGGTGCCATCCTTGATGGCAGGCCCTCTTCTTGGGGGAAGAGGGGAGATAAGATTTGTTCAGCGTAACAGCAGCCATCACAAAAGGAGGTTTCAGAACTGTCCTTATCTCTGCCAGAACAATAGAAAGAAATGAGAAGACAGAGTCTGAAAGTAGAAGGGACGGACGCAAACTGAAATTCTATACAGAATCCTATTTTGCCATATTCTTTTTGGCAGCTCTTAACAGCTTTTTGCTCCTGGCTTCAGTGAATCACATGGACAAAGCTCACCAGTGTTTTTGACCCCCTGTGAGTTTGTGCCCACAGGCAGCTGCATGACACCAAGTATCAATAGTGGTGCTGTTGGCTACCAATCAAGGTGGGCACCTTCATGGGTGACTCTTTCTCAACATCACTTAAATCTAAACGTGCATTCTATTACCTTAAACTGTGCGCAGCCATGAAGGTACTGCCCTCCTTTGCCAAGCGTGCTTATGAATGGCTACTTTAAGCTCCCTGAGTAAAATCCCCATGCTTTCTTCAGAGGCAGACAGAAGCTTAATTGATTCCTTACCTCCTGAGGGTACTGAATCTTATCTCTTATGTATCATCAACTTCGTGATCTGTCTTTGCATTCACAGACATCAGAGCCCTTGGAGTTCAATTACAGTGTCTTTTAAGCCATCCTGGTAGCCGCTAAAAAGCATGTAACAGCTATGGCGTTCTCTATGTTTGGTTAGAGCTTGCGATCTCAAGAGCAGCCTAACTGAGCTGTGGCTGTTTCAGGGCAGACCAGTCCTTTAAGGCCAAGGGGAGATGGTCCGCATGGATGTCCCCAAGTCCCTCATCTTCACATCAGCAGTAACCTGGGACGAGGTAGAGAAACACTGTCCTGTCCTACACACTGTCCTTGTGTGTGTAGAGGCACAGCTCTATACAGACTTTGCAGGGACCAGCTGGGGACACATTCTTAAACCCTTTCAAGGTTTTCTGGAGAAGCTGTATAAAAAAAGAGACATTGGTAACCTTTCTGCTCTGTGAACCAAAGGGGAAAAGTTTCAACAGCAAGCCCCCAGTTGATGCTGCCCAAGGGGGATCCTCTTTCTCCCAGATCTTATTGAGGAGGGGAGAGGCCATAATAACTGGTATCTGGGGTTAAAATTGTTTGGTTCCCATCCACAGCATATCCTGTCCTTGTAGGCCCCTGCAAGGCTGGGTCATGTTCCAGAGTCCCCAGAAAACCCATAGCAAGTCCAGTCCAGTCTCCATAGCGAGTGAACTTTGATGGCCCTATGCAACCAGCACTGGGCAGCAATGCAGGCTATAGTTCAAGGCAGACCTAGCTACAGGTAGCAAGGGTTGGCCAATGGCCAAGTAGCTGTAAAAAAAAAAAAAAGTACATCCCAGGCAAATGGATAGCTTGACACAAAGACGCCATGTTCCCCAGGGCCGAGGCTAGAGCCTCTGCAGAGAACAGCATGTTCATTTTCACTGGTGGTCAGAGACTAAAGATAGGGAAGTGCAAAGCCTGTCTCCTTCCTTTGTGACCTCTGCTGGGTAGAGACACCAAGCAGGGCCTCTCACTCCAGGGTTGGGCTTGGCCTGGCTGGCCTAGCAGCAGACTCTGGAAGCATTTGGTCAGAAATGGCTTCCCACCACCTCCCTCTGCCTTTCACTCTCAATCTTCCTTACACTTGTCCAGTGTGAGTGAAGAGAGTTTCAGTGTCAAACATATCAAACAGAGCCAGCAGAGCTGAGGGAAAAAAAAAGGAGACCACGGTGGAACTTTGGCGTTGACATGTGAACTCTAAACCCAGCCTGGAGTCACAAAGGACTGTGTGGCTGGGGCCTCATGCCTAGCTCAGAGATACAGGGGCTGACCAAACTTGTTCTTTTCCCAAGGACAAGGAATCCTGTGATGCCCATGATGTCCCCTCCATCCTGAGGTGGGAAGATGATTTGGCCACTCCCTTCGGTATGACTCCACAATGGTCTGGAGAGTGAAATTCACAGAGAAGACCTGCTGCCTAGAAGAGCAGACCACACCTGTAGCCTATGGGCTACACTGGAACAATGAGTGTGGGCAGCCTGATACCCAGTAGCTCCTGCTGACCGCATTGGTGCCAACTGGCAAGGTGAGGAAACATAAGCGTGCAGGGATTGGGAGGTCATTTCTCACCTGATTCTCTGCTGTCAGGGAGTAAGCCAAAGGTCTGTGTGGAGAATGTGTGTAAAGTTTATACCCCCTGGGCATCTCTGTCCTCTGCATGTGGGGAGGGAGGATGGTCCTTGCAGGGACTAGGAGAAATACATGAAGTCAGCCATCTGCCTTTACACTTGGGAACTACATTTGGCCCACACCTAAAGAAGGTGGCTCCATCCTGAGCCTTGTGGCTGTGGGCTGGGTGCCATCCATTGAACAAGGGATCTTCTCACAGATTAGACCCAATGACCCATCAATGCCAATTGAAATCCTGGAAGAACGCTACGGAGGAAGGATGTACTCAGCTACCTGGTATCCTTTCTCTCCACTTGGGCAGATGCTGTCAAGATGAGAGACTTCAGAAACACATCCTCTACCAGGAGGGAAACCATCATGGAATTAACATTACTTTCAGTGGCTTGACCGGCACAGATTAACTCCCCTGCTGACTGGGGTAGCTCATCCTCACCTTGGGGTGCCCAGGAGAACACTGTGGACACCCTCACTCTGCAGGAGTCCATGCAGCTGACATCTGCAGCCATGCAGTGATCAAGACATCCGTCTAAACCTGGTCCCTAAGGAGGGCACAAAGTAGTCCCATGGCTACTGGCCTTGTAAAAACCAATGCTGAGTCCCAGGCCTGAGAATGCCTACTTACCTTGCCTCAGTGTAGCAGAAAAAAATCTCAAAAGTGTAGTCAAAATGAAAGTTAAGATACCCCTCTGTGGGGTAGGAACAATTTCACCAGTTTCTGGAATCTTGGGTCAGGGGACCAGCACCTTTGGTGCTTGAAGGAAGAAGGCCTGTGAAAACAAACACGAATGTTACCAGATCATCCCAAGGCTAGGTCAAGCAGAGGGAGAAGGAGGCACCAGCGAAGTGTGGGGCTTCTGTTCTCGACAGCCTCACCCTGCCTCAGCACTCAGGACAGGAGCAGGTTTACAAGGAAACATTCTGATGCACCCTGGCAAAAGCTGGAACCCACCAAGAAGAAACCCTCTTCTTCTCATGGGTACCTGTAGAGGGTATCCATAACACTTGCAGTGATGCCCACAGGGACCCATGCCCCCCGCCCCCAACTCTCCTCTTCAGGGAGAGTTGTCTCCTGCTTGTCCATGGCCCTAGTCCCCACCCCAAAAGCTCATTGCTTTCCTCTCAGGCACCTGACTGGAGTGCCCTCTGAACAGACTCTCTCCTTTTTCCTCATGCCCTTTCCCCTTCCCGCCATCTTCCTTCCGTCTTCGTCGTTCACCTCTCATCCCCTCTCTCCTCCTTTTACAGCCAGTCACCATCCTGCTAGACTTACGCAGTCTCTGCACTCGTCAGTGATAATGTTGGAGGATCAGAGGGCAAGCTAGTGAAGACCCTGAGTCCAGTGGGACACTCAGTTCTCTCACTGTGGGCATTCCATCCCACACATTCTGCAGAGGTCGGAGGGATGTAGCTTCTTCATAAGGTGGAAGCCATGCAGACCATGTCCTTCTCCAGAGGACAATACTGGCCTCATGTTGAACTAAAGGAAGGAGGAGCTGTTAGCTCAGACACCACAGCTAGAGGAAAGGTCGGGGGAGCTTGTGCCTGGCTCCCAGGGTTGTCTGAATGGCAACATTCCTTCTTGTAGCCCTCAGTCCATACCAGGCCAACCCCAGCCCTGTGGTTTGATGATCACAGAGCTGGGCTTGTTTTCACCCCTTGAAAAAAGACACAAGAAAAGGACTCTGTTAGTGACTTTGACGCAGACAGGACTTTAGCACTGAGCTAGCCCTGCTGGACCACAGCTCTCTACCTGATTCCTCACACTTGAGCTTGTGCACCCTTTCCCCAAGCCCTCGTCCCTCGTCCCTCCTCCTCCTCCTCCTCTTCCCTCATTCCTCAGCCCCTGGTCATACCCTCTGCTCTCTGCCCCTGGCTCAACTTCCCCAGAGTTCACATTAGGGGGATGCAGGGGAAAAATCTCCCTCTCCGGTTACACACACCTTAGGGTTCATGCCCTATACATGGGTGCATCCCATCAGCAAGTGAGTATCAGTGGTCATACCATTGCTGTATTTTCCATGAGACCATAGTTTCCTTCCCTCATTCTCTCTCACCTGGGAAATGTGCGGGTTTTCCCCTGAGATAGAGAGGCAACAACATAGAGTGTGAAGCAAGTGAATAATCTGCACCCCCGCCTCCTTTCAGCCCCTTTGTCTAGTGGTGCGGGAGGCTGTGGGGGCCGCCTGGCTGTGACCAGTGCTCACTGATGATAGGACCCAGTGATGGCTCCTCAGGGACCTCCTCCTGTCACTCTCATCTCTGGTTCTCCTGTCCTGGGGAGAATTCACGGAGCCTATATCATCAGGTGATGTTTCACTGGATCCCAAGTCAAAGCAGATCTCCTCTGTGATGCTGCAGCTGCTCATAGCATCCACAGAGGCGCGATGTGGGTGGAGATGGGTTGGAAGGACAGGCAACAAGGTAGCTCGGGTAAGCTAGACCTTGAGCCACCTCTGCTCCTTCCTTTCTCATCTACCTCCTGCAGTTGGTCCTTCCCAGATGAGATGAAAGTGGGAAAGAGACAGATGATAGGAGGACCTGTAGGGCTCATGTTTGAATGGTGCTTCACAAACTTTCCTGTGTGATGAAAAACGTGCCCATGGCTGAATCAGTATTTCAGTATAGTATATGTTCCCGTGACATCATTAGGCTTTTTCTTTCCTACAGACTCCATGACTTCTTTGACTTTGTAGCTCATGGTGCCTAATGGCTTCCGCAATCTTAGTAATTGGAATTATTGGGGTGATTACTGTGAAGACTGGGGGCAAAGCTTCATCACAAACACGTAGCCATGAGTACCCCATGAGTTGGCCTAGGGTTATCCTGGAGTCAGAACCTACAACAGACAATAGGGTATAAGGGTTTCCCAGTTCTCACAGGCTCGGTGGCCTTGGGGGGGAGGGGGGGCTGTAATCAGCCTGTGCAGATCAGAAGGGTTTGGTGCCTTGTATAGTGTGAACCCAGCAACCATAGTGTAAATCAGGATGCTGAGGCTCTGTGGGTCCTTGGGGAGTCTATGACAGCCTGAGCCCTCCAATAGCTCTGGTACTAAGTAAGAATGTGTGCTGCATACTTCTAACATCTGGCCAGTGGTGACTTTTATGGCCAGTCCCAAGCCACAAAGTTCCATCATTTGAACATGGACTTCATCCCCCATCTATGGGCTCCAGCAAAGAGCTTACCTTTCTGGGAGATCCACTGTGGGCTTCAAGCATCTCAACGTTTCTCAGCAATATTTGAGGCTAGGATGCCTCTGGCCCCAGGGAATCACTTTATGGGCCTTCCTCCTAGCAGAGAAGCATGTCAGTTGACCTATCGTCACTCACAAAAGCCCAAATGCAGCTTCTTGGCAGAGAAAATTGGGTTGTGCTCACAGTTTTGAAAGCTTCAGATCACATTCCATTCTTTCCGTTGCTTGAGGCCTGAAGTGACACATGATGGCTAGAGTCTACAGTAGAACAAAACCACTCACTTCAAAACCAGGCAGCAAAAGGAAAGGGAGAGAGAGAGAGAGAGAGAGAGAGAGAGAGAGAGAGAGAGAAGAAACATTGGGATTCTACAGCTCTCTCCTAGAGAATCCCTTCATGCTTAGGCTGGATGGGACATTCTACATTCAAACAATAGCAGTGACTCCTGCCTGGGAGCATGGCTGAGAGGCCCACCCTTGCTTTTTCCCTCCTGCCCTGAGCTGTTATAATACACTTGGAAGGCAGCCTGACAACAGAGGTGACAGGGTTGAGGAAGAGCTACCAAGGGCGCAGCGCTCGCTGGCACTATCTCTGAGATGCAGGCAGGCTCTTGGCCTGTTCTTCCCATAATTCTTTACCCAAGGAATCCCACACAGCTGCTTTTGTAAAAAGCCGGGAATCATCCCTCCATGTCTTTGCCTTTTGTGTGACAAATGGTGTTTTATTTCCATTTCTTCTTCCCTTCAGAGTGAGTGTGTGACTTCCCCCAAATATGAAACCTGAGGTCAGCTCTGCTTTAGACCAATGGAAAATCAGTTCCATGTGTGCACTGCCCATGAGTGAAGGATCTGCAACCAAAGACTAGGGACTAAAACGCCCATCAGCTGTGAGGCGGGGCAGCTAAGGATTCTCCTGGCTCACACACAGTGCTGATTTCTACTTGATATGGCTTTCCACTGGGGGAGCATGAGCTTTGAGACAGAGGACAGTCATCTGTGTGTGGTTCCTGATGCCTGGGGGTGGAGAAAAAGCCTATTTCTTCAACTCTCTATTCCCAGGACACACATTGCTTCAGGCCCCACTGAGTTGGATAGGACAGCTGGCGCCATAGTATTGGGCCACTCCACTGGGCCCGGAAGCATGAATTAAGGAAATAGCACACTTTCATTGACCTAGAAGCAATCCCTGGGACCCACCGCAGTTCTATGTCATCCCCTGCATGGACTGGAGGTACTTTACAGCACCCTCAGCTCCTCTAAAGACAAGCATAAGGAAGAGACAGGCATGGAATCAAAACATTGCACAATGGAGTTGAAATCGCAACTTATCCAAGTAGCTGGATTTTGCTTTCATGATAAAGAGAGCTGATTGGGTGAGCCCACTTGAGAAGTGACCTGGTATGGTAGGAACATGAGTTCAAAGGAAACCCAGCAAGTGAGATACAGAAGAGCTGGACCCCTGTCTAGTCCAGCCTGGTTCCTCTGATCCCAGGCTAGCCAAAGGTAGCCTCCCGCCCCGTCTTCCCAGTATTTGGTCTTCCTGGCCTTGTAGCACCCACCGAGATTATCAGCTCCCCTGAAGTGAGCTCTCAACTGCTCGTGGCTGTGACACTCGAGTTCTAAGCTGTCCCTCATTCCCCAGTGACAGAACTCATGGCCACAAGTGGTGCTGATCAAACACTTGCAGAGCACACCAAGTGGTCACATCTTGTCTCCAGTGCTCTCTACCCTCCTAGAAAGGACAAGACATGGAGGCCCCACCCTCACAGTTTTGTGGATGGAAACTGCTCCTTGGCATTAGAAGGTGACTTACACTGTGGCATCTCTCCCTGGCCAGACTTCCCACTGGGGTATACATCTCCCAAAAGCCCTTGTCTCCTGTCCCTTGCACTAATTGTTTGCTATCTTGAGCAGCTGCCAACCCCCAGAAAACATGGCTTTTTACCAGGCAGGATTCCATGTGAACTAAATTTATGTCAGTAAGTGATAGGGAAGTTGTTGAATTGCCCACCTGAATTCTGACCAGTGTAAAGAGCTCTACAGAAGAATGGAGGCCTTGCTGTCCAGTAGGATATTGTGTTCAGAGGGGCAACAGAGGCCACAGTGAGTAAAGACTCTGGACTTCTCGATCAGGAGCACCTCTGTCATATGGAAGACATATTTATCCAGGGTTCAGATTCGTGGGTACCAGAAGACTGCCCATATATGTGCTAATATAACTTTGACTGGAGTTTGGAAAACTGCATTGCTAAGCTCCCTTGCTCAGCCACCCTGTGTGAGCACAAGTGCATGACATTTCTTCCTACCATGAAAAATCCCTGAGGTGAGAAGGATTGTCCTGGCTCTCAGTCTGAGGCTCACAGGCCTTTGTTGTGGGGAAGTCACAGCAGAAGGCAGGGAAGGCGTGGGTAATAGAGCAGGAAGCCAGCTGCTCACAACGTAGAGAGCAAAGCCTGAACAGGAAGTGGTGCTGAGTTATAAACCTCAAAAGCTTGCCTCTGGTGACTCATTTTCTCTAACCAGGATCTACTTCCTAAAGTTTCCACAGCATTCCCAAACGACACCCTCACTGGAGGAACAAATATTCAGACACATGAGCCTGAGAGGCAGACATTCAAACCACAACGGTAACCCTCTCCCCAGCTCTGCTCCTCCATTGTAGATGCAGCATATTTCTCTCCACTCAGGGGTTCAAGGCTCCCCTACAACACAGTTGGGCTATTGGAGCAGAAAACCAAAGAGTAGATTTCAAGTTAAGACAGTCCATGGTAGCACACTGTAACATTTGCCAAGTAGAGCTGAGGAGCCTCCAAGGAGGGAACACCCTTACCCCAGTGCCTCTTGCTGGAACCAAGTTCTGTGGAGGAGAACGCACTGTGCAAGGTTCCGCCTGCAGGCGAGTCACATCCTCCTGGCTTCTCCCATTTCCACCCAACAGCCTTTCCCTAAGAATGATTCATCCAGTACTTCATCCAAAAAAGAAAAAAAGACACAAGAGCACAGAAGGGGCGCCATGGACCCACTATTACAAAAGGGGGCCTGCCAGACCTTCACCTGCACACTGGGGCAGGCCTGCATCCTGGGATCCCTCCCTAGTTTTACAGGATCAGCAGAAGAGACATTTCCCCCTCAGGAGCCAGCACTGCAAATATGCCTCCTACCTGCTGCTGTTTATCTGCAGCCAGAAAGCGAGCAGCCAGCTCAGATGAGAAGGCTGCATGAGTACCAGTCAATTTCTATTCTGGCACGAAGGCAAAAAGGGAGGCAGAATCACCTAAGTGCCTTTAAGGCAGCACAAGCATGCCATGTGTGGTCAACAGCCCATGCTGTTAGCAACGGGAGAGACGTTTTGTACCAGCCTGTGCTCAGAATGGCTCAGCCCACTTCTGATCTGAGGACAATGTGGTCAGAGCACAAACCCTTGGGTTCTGTCGGTACCACTCCACTGGGAGTGGGCCCATCTTCTTCACAAATAGGTTTACTTCGCTCTCCAAGGCCTGAGAGAAAAAGGAATGTTCTAGCTTGGGCTCCAGCTTCCTTTCCTCTCTTCAAATCCCTGTTACTACCTCTCTCTCTCTCTCTCTCTCTCTCTCTCTCTCTCTCTCTCTCTCTCTGCATATGTATGTATATGCCTGTAGACCTGAGTTAATGATTACATGAATGTGTGCCCATTAATGTGTGCCCTTGTGTGTACATGCACATGCATACAAGCATATGTGTGTGCATGGCCATGTGTGTGAGTGCAAATGTGCAAGTCCCATGAGATGTGTAGATGCCAGGGGACAATCTCCACTGTTGGTCCTCATCTTCCCCCTTGCCTGAGGCAGGGTCTCTTGATATTCACCACCATGGTAGCTGGCTTGAGAGCTTCTAGGGATTCTCCTGTCTCTCCTAGCTCATCATAGACATGCTGCTCTTACAGATGCCTGCTACCACTTCAAGGTTTTACATGGGTTCTAAGAATCCAAACTTAGGTCCTTACACTCCAACTATGTCCCCAGTTCAAAGCCCTAGCAGTACCTGTGAGCAAACACACACACACACACACACACAAACACATGCACACGCACACACACAAACACATGCACACGCACACACACAAACACATGCACACGCACACACACAAGCACACACACAGGTTGTGAACTGGAGCATTTCCCCTTGTGACCTTAGCATTTCCTCCTTCACCACAGCACCTGAGCCCTCTTCCCTGCGACTGCCTCTGGTCTCCTGTTTCCTCTGCTCCCTTGCCTCTTACTTCACATCTGGATGGGAGACTGGAGTCTTCCCAAAGATGCTCTGGAGCTCTTCCAGATGGGCAGTCTCCCAAATCCTTCATGTCCCCTGAATCTTTCTGATGTCATTCTTGCTCTTTGCCATCCATCCTCTGTTTATGAGCAGGGTCTCTCTCCTCCCATCTCCTGGCTCTCTGCCTAAGTGAGAAGTCATCACTCCCCTAACTCCCTGAAAACTATGGTATCAACCTCAGAGTCCGTCTCATGCATGCAGGGGAAACTTGGTGTGTGTCTCTCTCTAAAGGCCATTCTCTCTCCAAGCAGCTGCTTGCTACCACAAGAGCACCTTGGGATTCCTCAGACCACTCTGTGATGCACCGGATCATACCCTTCTTCCCACCTCCATTTTACTACATTCCTCATATCTGCATGTTGAACTAGCTGGAGTGGCTCTGTATATAGAACTGCCATGTGGCATAAGAGGTCCCCAGCTAGGATCGAAGCAAGGAAGAGAAGAGTCAGGCCCACAATGGTGAAAAGACCATTCTGTATGTGACTTATGTCCTATGAGTATACCATGTGCCCCCAAAGCATCCTCCTGCTGGCCCCGGCACCCTACAGACTTGATTCCACTATGCTAGACACTGACTCTTTACCCATCTATGACACTGCTCAGCAGGATGCTAAGAATACAGGTTTTTCTTTTCTTCCCATATGCTCAGAGTGCTTGGTGCCCAGGGAAAACCCAACAAGTCAGTCATTATACAAGGTAATAACTGAACAAATAAATCAGTCTTCAGGAAAGACCTTCAACAGGGTTGGGGAGATGCTCCCTGGGTAAGGTCCTTACAGTGCAAATATGAGCATCTGAGCTTGGACCCCCAGAACCCACATAAAGAGCCATACCTGGTTGGTGCATGCATGTAAACCCAGTACTGGGGAAGGGGACAGAGATAAGGGATCCTTTGGGCTCACCACTCAGTCCAGTCTACCAGAAATCAGCATGAGACCTTGTCTCAATAAATAATGCTGATGGTTACTGAGGAATGACACCTGACTTTAACCTCTGGCCTTCACATATGCACCTACCTCAACATGTATACGTACGTACTCATGTATTCATATATAGCACCTAAAGACACAGACTTAGAAATGAAAAACAAAATTTAAAAAAAAAAATGAGCATTTAAAAGTGAACTATGCCCCCTGTAGAACTTTCTAGACTTCTCCTCCAGGAAAAACAACTGGAAAGACATTGAGTTGGCCCCGCTCTGACAGCTACAAATGGCTGCATTCCAGACCACGGAACTGAGGGCTGCTCCGTCCTTCCTGGAACACTTCAGATAACACAGAACTCAGCTAGAGGTCTAAGCCTCATCTGCAGGAAAACAAATTCATTGTTTCCTCAAGGACTGGTGTGCTTTGCTTTCTGATGGGGTTGTGTCCCCATAACTAGAGAGCACTGCTGCAGCAGGCACAGAGTTGCCCCCCACGGGGGCGGGGCTTATGGAACCAACAAGAAGCTACAGCCTACTGCCTTTGGCCAGCATCACACACATACACAAAATGGTCATATAGAATATCACTATCCCTGAAAAATTTAAAACCTGAGGTATGGCTTCTTCTGATTGCCTATAGGTTTTTTTTAATGCCGTCATGAAATCAAATGAAAAAAAATAATAACTTTTGAAAACCACCATAAGCCATTAACCACATGCATTAACCGGTCCCTTGGCAGCATTGGGCTATAGAGTATGGGACTAGGCAAGGGCAAATGGCAAATATTCTGTAACTGAAAAGATAGAACTAAGAACATGTGTGAGATTAGACCATACAAACACTTCAGGAGAGGCAATGAGGAGAGAGATTTAGCTAGAAAAATATTTATTAGGATTGACTAAAAGGCTGAGGCAAAATAAGCTACAAGGAGGGCTTCTCGATTCCTGTGTGCTTAACTAGACACACATACCACCACCCACTGCAGAGAGACTATGGAAGAATGGGAGGCCAAGGTCATGACTTGGCTTCTAGAAATGAAAAGGGTCTTCAAGATAACTATGGTGTGACTCTAAAGCCAGCCAGCCATGAGCTATACAAATTTCAAGCTCTGAAGATTATGTCAATATGATGACAGAAATATGTGTATATTTTGCAAATCAGTGGTGTGTAGAGCTGAAAAACATAATCATATCTACCCATAACCAAAACTTCAAGGTAAATTGAGGTCAGCATTGAAAGGAGTCACTCTCTCACAGAACAAGAAGCATGGCCATAGAGCCACTAAAGGGTGACTCATCTCATCATGACACAGACAACCCATCCTTCTTGGGAATCACCCCAACATCTTGACTAAATTTGTAGGTTGCTAAGGTAGTGGCGGTCCTACAGTTGTCCGGGAGCCCTGTCTCAGGTTAATAAAAGGTCAGATGTCCCTAAGGTCTCTCCTATCAAAAATGAGGAACAAAGCTCAGAAAAGCCACTCAGCAGAGGAAGTTGGATCCCATGCAGGTGTTCCCGTCTGACTGACTGGTTTGTATCTACAGGGGGGTGGGGGGGTTGGGGGGGTTTTGGTGTGGGGGGGTGTGGGGTGTTGATCCCAAGTCACATGAGAGGATGGACCAATCCGAGACCTTGACAAGGAATAAGATCGTGGCTGTAGGAGGAAAATGCTGCGTTTCGGGTGAAAATTCAGAGCTAAGAGACGGAAGGCCCCAGTTTAACAATGGTTTTACAGGGTGAATCTGCTAGGAGACTGAGGTGTGGCCAAAGAGTAGCAGGAAACCCAGGACTGAGGGCAAATCAGGCTTCACCTGCTCTACTCATCTGTCCTGAACTCCGCAGAGCGTTCGTGCAGCGGGTAGAGGCTGTTAGTCACCCGAACCACCGGTGTTTTGGTGGCACAGTGCCAGCAGAAGCTAGATTAGAGCAATGGCAAAGTGACCGAGAAGAGAAAACTGGAGGCAAGTGTGGGCAGCCCCTGCTGGAAACCCTGCCGCTGCAGAGTGAAGGGTTAGCAAGACTTTGCAGTGTGATGTTTCTGCTAGGTTTTAATTTTGGAAGAGGCTTACTGTATTTCACAAGTCACTGCAGGAACCCAGTAGAGAGGAGAGGACTAAGCAGGGAGGAAAAGAGATGGCAGACAGGAAGAGAGTCCTGAAAAGATAAGAAAAAGGCTGCAGTGTTTTGGAGAGTGGCAGGGGTGGGCATTAAGTAGGAGGAAGCAGCTCTTCCTTTACCAGGCAGGACAGGCTGTGATGGTTAATACTGTCAACTGGACAGGAAAGATCCAGAGTCTCCTAGGAGACAAGCCTCTGGGCATGCCTATGAGGGAGCTTCAAGACCGAGATAGAAGATTTGCCCCAAATGAGGGTAGCGCCATTCAATGGTTGGGGTCACAGATTGCATGAAAAGGACCAGAATTCTCATTCATTCTCTCTTCCCCTCTTCCTCCCTCTCCTTCCCCCCATCCTTACTGATGGTGGATTCAATGTGAACAAGCCACTTCACACTCCTGTCGCCATGCTTTCTCACCAAAATGGACTATGTCTTCAAACCGTGAGCAATAATCCTTTTCTTCCTCAAATTGTCGTTTTGTTTTTGTTTTTTTGTTTTTTTGGGAGGGGGGGAATTTTGCCACAGTGAGAGAAGAGTAATTCCAACAACAGGGGTGTGGAAGTGACAGGTCTTAAGGCAATGAGAAATGTCCATGTGGTGGCTTCTGTTTTCAGCACAAAGGCTGTTGTGCACTGTGTTCATGTCTCAGTGAGCCAAGGGTAAGGGCTTAAGGCGATCAGTTGAAACGTAAAACTCCCACGTTACTGGCTGGAGTTCTCAACAACTGTCACCCACCCTAGGGACCTACTTCCTGAGCCACCTGAGAAAGACGAATCCAGAATGAGCATTGGGGAGGAAGCAGAAAGATTATATTTGTTACTGACTTGAGTTAGAAAATATGGTATATCTCTACAGGGAGGGCTACCGACATTCATCCCGAGTTGACTGGACCAGAGGTAGCACAGTTCGGAGCCCACAGAGCCCAGCAGGAGAGACAATGGGTTCAAGAAACTTTTAGTCCTTGGGATGGACAGAACGTCTTCAAGAAATGACAAGAGCAGGGAGGTCTTGATATCCCATGCAACCCCCAACCCCAACGTCTTAAATGAACCCAGGTAGGCTAATTAAATGAATTCCAAGACCACTTCGTGACTACGATAGAGCCTGCCTCCCTTCTACCATGCCAACCTTTGCCCTTCAGTTCCACACGCCAGGAGTCCTCACTAAGCCCGTAAGGAGAAGGCAAAATTCTGTGGTCTGTGCAAAACACCAGAGGGGAGGTGGGGCTCAAAGGATATGATCTCCAGTTGCTGAGTTCCCAGGCAAAGAAGCTAAATCTTCTGGCAGCTTCAAATTTCTGAAGCCCATGCAGGCACCTCAGAGGGTTCAAAGACCCCTAAAAGGACACAAATTCCCTTAAAGGGAAGTAGCTAACACAAGTGGCCCCTCGCCTGGAATATTGGTTTATATTCCATATTCAGTAGTTCCTTGGATAACAAGTGAAAACACCTAAAATAAGAAGCACCCAGCTCAGGTGCTTTTACCAGCAAATTCCAAGAAACATCTAAAGAAGTCATGATACTGATTTTTCATTCTCTCTTCCAGAAAACAAGAGAGCCGGATCTGTGGTTAGGGCATGCAGGCAGAACTCTCATGACAGGGACTAGTAGATATCAGAGCCTTAGACCTGGTGGTGCAGGATTGCAACCCCAGAATTAGGGAGGCTGACATAGGAAGATCAGAAGTTCAGAGAAAGCCCAGGCTATACAGCAAGACTCTGTCTCAAAACTGTGAGCTCCTTCCAACCCTCGTAGCACATGATCGAGAAGATGCTAGCTGCTAAACCCACCCTGGCCTTGGTTTTTGACTTTCAGCTTCCTGGACTATGAGAAATATGGGCTGGGAGACAAGTCATTTAGGAAGTGCTGGTCATGCAAGCATGAGCTCCTGCATGCTCTCCAGAACCCATATCAAAAGTCAGGCATGGTGGCACCAACTTGTAACCCTGTGCTGAGGAGGTAGAGTCAGCCGGGAGCTGATGCTGGCCAGCCACTTTAGCCTACTCAGTAAACGCCAAGTTCAGTGAGTAGGCTGACTCAAGAAACAAAACAACAAAGATGGAGGGCTCCCAAGAAAGATGCCTGAGGTTGGCTCTTGGCTTCCACATACACGTTCATACATCTGTGTGCGTAGGACATCAGCAATACAGGCATATACACACAATAATGAGATAGATATAGATAATAGATACAATTTTGTTGTCTAAAAGCTAGCATGTGCTAGTTTTCCATAGCAGTGTAAGTGAATTAAGACAGTTGTCTTGGCACAAACTGGTGTGGGAACAAGTCTGTGAGAGGGCCACACAGTCTGAGCACTCCGCTGAGTCACCGCAGACTACACCTCCCATCCCCCAAACAGGCCAACAGTTACAGTCCCTAAGCAGCTTTAATCACTAGCTGATTTGACTGGAGACATTAAGCTACAGAAAAATGCTTGGTTTCTGGTTACTTCTGAGTGCTCAGTCTCAGAAACTGCAAGAGAGTAGCACTTTACCAGTGAGCTGTTCCCCAGAGGTGTCCCATAAGTAATGGGTGTGGGAGCTGTGGTGCTAGGGCAAGCCAGACCACAAACATTAATTATTCAAGCAACCAGCTGTAAGAGGGAGACACACCCTGGATTCTCTGAGGCCCTTGTCTGCCATCTATAACAAAAGGAGGGTCATTAACCTTACCTAGTGACACTGACAAATGAAGCTAATCGAGCTAGCATATACCCACGGTCCCTGACAGCACAGAGCCTCAAGGATCTTCCTCCTTCCTTACACTCACTCTATCCTCTATGCCCAGATGTATGCCTCCTATGGCTCTGAGCTAATTGGACCTACAATCACACAGAGATGCTCAGAACTTTCCTTCCTGAAGGTCTCAGCCCTCACAAGGCAACCCCAACAAGGACTGATATACTGAAAGTCTCTCTGGTGGCCACTCTTTGCAGTGATGGGCAGAGAGGTAAGTGGTACATGTTTGATCCTTTCTATATGTTCGGGAGGACACAATGAATGATATTTATAACTTAAGGAAGCAAGGGTGAGAGAGATTAATGTAAAGATGGTGGATATCAAAGCAGAGCCAAAGCAGGAGGTGTGGAAGACACACGTGTGTCTGATAGTAAGAACTGTCACAAAAGTCTCTGCGAGAGCCACAACCTGGCCTAAAAGCCACCACAGCCTACACAGAAACCATGTCTACAAGGATGTCTGTTTACCAGCTGCCTATCCAAACTTGAGTCCTGCCACGTGTGTTAGTCTCAGGGTCAAGAATATTGTTTCAGAAGCATTCCTCACACTGCCTCTGAACACTTGCCCTTGTCTCAAACTCCTCGACTGGGCAATCGGTGGCTTCCCATGAACTCCTTGTGGCTCTTTCTCACAATCCCTTTGACTAGGTGGCCCTTTCCTATGAGCATATGGTTTGAGGAATGTCCTAGTTCCTTTCTGTTGCTATGATACAACATCCTGACTCAAAACAACTTAGGGGAGGGAAAGGTTCATTTGATTTGTGCTTCCTTGTTACAATGTATCATTGAGGGCATTCAAGGCAGGAGCTGCCGCAGCAAGAAACATCACTTCTCCAGCCAAGAGCAGGAAGTAACGAACTGGCATCCTTGCTTGCATCCTTGCTTTTCAGCTGGTTGCCCCATTCACATACAGTTCAGGGCCCTCTGCCTAGGGAATGGTGCTCCCTGTACTGGACTAGATCCTCCATATCAGCTAACAATCAAAGCAATGCCCCCACAGATGTATCTGCAGGCCAACTTGATCTAGATGATTCCTTAATTAAGACTCTCATCCCAGGTGTTTCTAAGTTAAGACTACAAGAGCATACTTGTCATCCCCCCCTTTCAGAGAAATTCATCTTTGCAGACTGTCTCTTTACTGTTTAGGTGTACAGCACCAGGCAGGGTTAGTGTGATGAAAAAGGAAGGCTTCTGAGATGTGCCAGTTGGGAGAACCTTCCTAAAGCTGGTAGGGGAATATTCTTTCTCAAGGCTACTGTAGAGGCTCCAGGGCACCATGAATACACGTCTAAAGGAGAGTAGGAAGATGGCTCTAAAGGTGACTGGACAGAGTAGAGGGCAATGGGGGAACCAGCCAGTGCCCTGGGGGAGCTAGGAATGCTGCTGCACCCTGCCTGCTAGCTCTGGGGATAGGAGTGGGCAGCCTGAGACCCCAGGTGAGGTGGTGGGGGAAGGATCTGCCTCGGGATGGATACTCTGAGGTCCCTGAAGGAGCCAGTGAGGGCTGTTTCCCTGAGGTGAAGTCTTGGCTTCCACATGCTTTGACAGCTAAGAATTTCATGTCATGCGCATCTAGCTAGGGTGTGTAGTATCCCAGTAAAATGGAGATTTTCTCAGTGAATTTAGACTCACTCATGACCTCAGCCATGAGGACAGGGAAGGTCACTGGTGTGGCCGAAAACTCAGAGCTCCACAATCTCCTCAGCCGCCCTAGGCTGAACACTTGTTTTCCACTAAAACATGGTGCCTGAACTGTCATTGAATGGAGTCAGGAGCATTTCTGCTCGAAGGTCTCCAGGTGCTCCACTCTCAACCTCACTGGATTTGCTGAGAGAAAAGGAGGAAGAATGTGCCCAGAGCCCTGCTGATTTAGAAACATGGTAACTTCTGTCTCCTTGGGCAACATTCCCATTTAAAAATAATAATAATAATAATAATAATAATAATGAAGCTTGAACCTGTGGCTTCTGGATCCTGAGGCAACAAAGCCTTCCCCTGCAAGCATTCTGGAGACTGGAGAGCAGAGGAGAGAGCAGGTAAAGATGCCTGTCCCCAGCTCAGCAGGTAGCCACCCCTTCTGGAGCCTCCAGCCCGTGACCTGGTATAGAATGTTCTCGTCTCTGATAGGTACAGGGGTACAAGAGTTAGGCCATCTTTCTCTCTCAAGACTGTTCTTCAGGCTGTGAACATAATAGTAAAGCTGGGCACCCTAGGATAACTGCTATAGGCCAGATAGATGATTGATGGATAGATAGATAGATAATAGATTGATAGATAGACAATAGATAGATAGATGATAGATAGATAATAGATTGATAGATAGACAATAGATAGATAGATAGATAGATGATAGATAGATAATAGATTGATAGATAGATGATAGATAGATGATAGATAGATAGATAGATAGATAGATAGATAGATCGGATAGAGTGAGGAGATGGCTTAGCCAGTCCAGTGCTTGCTGAACAAGCACACGGACCTGAGTCAGACTGTAAGTACCCAGCTAAACTCTGAGCATAGCACTTCACATCTGAAATCCCAAGGTGAGGGCAAATGGAAACAGGAGGATCCATACAGGAGGATCCATACAGGAGGATCCATGGGATCACTAACCACATGATTTAGATACTGCATGAACTTCAACTTGGGTGAGAGACCTTCTCTAAAAAGATGAATGAATGAATGAATGAATGGTGATGATGATGATGAAAGGTAATACAGATGATTGAGGAAGATACTTGGAATTGATCTCTGGCCTCTATAGGCACACACACACCCACACACACACACACACACACACACTGCATGAAATAAAAATAACTGGGGTGGGGGAGGTGTTGGGGATGTGGCTCAGTTGATAGAGTGCCTGCTCAGCATGCATGAGGCCCTGGGTTAGAGCCCCAGTACCACATTAACCAGGCATAGTGGTGCATACCTGTAATCTCAGCACTTGGGAAGTAAAGGCAGGAAGATCAGAGGTTCAAGGTTGTCCTGGAGTACATAGCAAGTTCAAGGTTAGCCCAACCTGTACTACAAGATTTGCCAAGAAGGAGGAAGGGAGGGAGGGAGGGAAGGAAAGAAAGAAAGAAACAAACAAACAAACAAAGAAACGAAAGAAAGAAAGAAAGAAAGAAAGAGAAAATGGGATGGAGAGAACAGGCTTGTTGAACCACCTTTCTGCCTGCAATGTCACACTCCACAGATCCTGGACTAGGTTTCTGTAGTCAATTGCTTTTTTTTCTGTCTTACATTAGACATGCAAGAAGCAGTACTGAATGAGTGAGTAGTGAATGAATGAATAATCACCAACCCATAAAAGCAGTCAGGTGCAGCCCCATGTCTGGCTCCCTGGAGCCTGCCTGTCTGGGCTTCTCCCCATGGGCTCACTGCCTGAAGAAAGGCACACCTAATGACAGCAGCAGCATCAGTCACCTCAGCCCCTCTTGTCACCTGAGGGTAGGAAGGATGCTGGTCTCTTCCCGGCAGAGGAAGCACCTGGCTGCAGGGACAGGTGACATAAGATACTGCTGAAACTTCCGAAGAGAAGGCACTGCTGCTGGCCACCCCTACTCTTTCCTGTACCACACTGAAGCAAACAGAAGTTTCAGAAGCAATCAGAAGTGGGGAAGTATACCCACCATGGTCCTGTGCCACGGGTGGGGGCATCCTCAGAAGCCTCGGAGAAAGAAGGGGAGCAGACAGATGGCGTGTTACAGTTGTGACCAACTCTGTGCCCCTGAGTTAACCTCCTGTAAGTCCTACAGGTTCTCTGTTCCAGAAAGTAGGACTTGTGGTCTCAGGTGGCTGGACTCAGGAAAATATCCCATCTAGCCATGACATAAAAGCAGTTACTGTGTCACCCAGCCGATTGGCATCATCATGAATGGAGCAGGTATTGCCAGCACATACTTAAATTTAGAGCATGCTAGCTTTGCGGTCCTGGTCAGAGGAAAGGCTACGGTGGAGGTGGGCCAGCCTTTCCTTCGCCATCCCACTCTGTGTCATCTTGGTGGCACTGGACACCTGGTGGTGATAAACCCGTGGTTCTTTTAGGCTCCAATCTGGGAGCCTTTGCTTATGATTAAAGCAGAGGCAAGACTGTTGACCTCACAAATGACCTGACAGCCCCAAAGGCCAGAGGGGACAACAAATCCTAACCCTCACTCCCAGGACAATCTTTAAGCAAGAGCAAGACCACAGCCCTGCCTGCCCCTGCAAGCAAGACACATGAACCAGACCTGTCCCCATGAGTCAGTGAGGGTGCTGAAATTCTGGATGATTGAATCCCTGTAGTGTCTCTTTACTGCTTGGGTTTGACTTTCTTTTGAAATTTGGTCTCATGTAGCCTGGACTGATCTTGAACTCCCTGTAATAGCTAAGGATGACCTTGAACTCTTGATCTTCTTGCCTTTACTTTCTAAGTGCTGTGGTTTACTAGAATGAGCATTTTCCAGCAAACATGCCTATAACCCCAGCCCAGATCCGTATTTTGAGGTCATGCTGGCCCATCTGGTGTGCTGGCCACTTCCACCTTGACCTCTCCAGACATGGCTGCATTATCCAGATGGTCTCCCATCTTGGAATCTCCATGAGAATAGAAAGTTTCCTCCCCGAGAAGTACCATAAAAGAGTAACTAAGATCATAGGCTCTACCATAGAGCAGTCAGTGTTGCAGCTGCACAGGGCTTGCCCAGTTCTCTCTGACCCTGATTCTCCAACATGCCAGTGCAACCAAAAGGCTGTGCCATCCATTCCCTGGTCACATTTCCCTCACCAAACCACCTTCGTTTCCTGTCACGCATCAGTATCAGTCCTACTTCCCAAAGAGTGTTCACTGGGGAAGTATCCTCAACCCAACACTCCTGCAGAAAGCCTCCATTGTTAGGAGGTCAGAAGCTGTCGCGATAGAGCACTCCATCACAGGGATCTGGAGAGCCAGTCCAGGAAGACTGGCGGAGACAAGAGGATTGAACGGAGGTGGGCTGAGCAAAGAAGCTGTGACATTGTCCTAGGAGTGGCCAGGCTGTCGACTGTCCCAAGACCTTGAGTTCTAATAGCTACTCTTGAGTCAGAGTCTGCACTGAGAGTGGCAGACAGGAGCCAGAGTCTCTCACCCCTGCATGGGACAGCAGAGCTGTCGCCCTGCCACAGGAACAAGGAGGGTGAGGTGTTAATGTGGGAAGCATTGTGTCACAAAAGGTCTTTCAAAGGGACAGTGATGGATGGAGTGGCCTGGCTCCAGGAGCCAGAGAATTCTTTGCAGCATTGACAGCATGCACAGAAAACCTCCAAGGCAGGCTTGCCACACGAAAGTCAACACACTCTCCTGCCAGGAAGCCCGTGCTGTGTCTACGCATTCCCCGGCTCGCGTTTCTGCTATGAAATTATGTTTCTAATTTTAGCTTAAGTACAACCACACAGTGAAATCAAAGATCTTTAAGTAGCTTATGTTAAAACACATGGGCCTGATGCCCAACCTTCCCTACATCATAGAGGAAGTCAGTGTCTACTTTAAAACATTTCTTTCTGGTCCTTATTTCTGTACGTCTACGTAATCTACTATTCTAACACTTCCCAATGAGGGCCATTTTAGAGTAGTTTCTGCTACAGTAGGCAAGTTGTTCCCCTCACACACCCCGAGCTCCCTGCCTCCTCTTCCCGCAGAGTCTACACTCTGCGGTACCACAAGGCTCAGACTGTTCATGCCAAGTCCCAGGTCCTGCTACCCAGCATGCCTCCTTTCTCACACAACTATTTTTCCAGGAGTTTAGCATTTGCCTTATGTTTTTACTTGTTCAGTTTTCCATGCACTCTCTACCAATATTCCAACAAGTTTAGATGGCTGTTACATGCCTCAAAAATGTTTCCAAGTATTCAGATATCCTTATTTTCTATTGGACGTTTGTGAACCTTCCCTGTCTCACTTGGGTTTGGGACTCTGTTTCAAGAATTTCATTTTGCTTAGTTTCCTTTCTTATTTTGTTGACAGTATATTACACATTCATTTAAAAGGAAGAGTTCAGGGCAAAAAGAGAAGAAATATGAACATAGTTTGTTTGATAGACAAATGATAGATGATAGGCAAACTAGTATTGATAGATGACTTATGGGTTGTAGGCAGATATAGATTATGGATGCTAGATAATCAATAGCTAAATAGATGGTAGATGACTGATAAATAGAAAGCAGTTAGTTGGTAAATAGTAGATATGGTTTTCATGCTTAAAAACACATATTCCCCTTCCCTCCAGACCAATATCTAGCACCTCTCCTTCACCCTCATACAGCTCTTTCCCTGTGTGTACACTGTCACGTGACTTCTAAAACCGTGTGTACACTGTCACGTGACTTCTAAAACCGTGTGCACACTGTCACGTGACTTCTAAGACCGTGTGCACACTGTCGCGTGACTTCTAAGACCGTGT
>JADRCH010000062.1:8389815-8404018 GCA_019843965.1 Rhynchomys soricoides
ACTTCTAAGACCGTGTGCACACTGTCGCGTGACTTCTAAGACCGTGTTTTCTAGGTCCCTGGTCCCTGCTTAGTTCTCTTCTGCTTACACCACACCTGCTTTGCTTTCTCATTTTGTCCTTCTGAGGCTTAGCCTTCCAAAAGATGCTCCACAGCAGCTAGTGGTCCTTAACTCTTCATTCCTGGTTCAAAGAGAGGCATTGGACAGTTTGGAACCTGAGTGGGTACAAGTCAGGGCAGGGCTTTCTTGGCTAGAGAGAGACCCTCTGGTGAGGAGGCATCTTACGGCAGTCCTTGGTAGCACCATCCCTGGGGACTGTTATCTCTTCATTATAGTCCCACGTGAAGGTAGGGTGGCCTGGCTACTGTCTGGATGAAGTGAAAGCCAGTCCCTTTTGCTTGGCCTTCACAGGCTGTCATGTCATCCCCAAGTCTTTCTCTGTCCTCTGTGAGATCCACTGTTTCATACCCGAGGGGAATTTGCTGTCCCACCAGCAGGTAAATGTCCCACCTACTTGCCCCCTCCACCCCAAATTTCAAATGTTAAGGTCCTAGCCAGCATGTCAGAAGGTGACTATAGTCAGAGACAGGACCACTACAAATGTAGTTAGTGGAGAAGGAGTTACCTGACTGAGCCAAAACTCAATGTGATTGCTATCCTTACAGAAGTGGAAGCTTGAACATAGATACGCCCAAGTTCAGAGGACACTGTAGAGAGATCAAAGACACACTACCACAAGCATAGTAGGTGATGTCCCCTAGTCCTTCAGGAGTTATTCTTGATCTTGGACTTCTGGCTTCTGAAAGTGGTTGGTGATCCTAAATCCTTATGGTTCTGGCCACCCAGTGTGGTACTTTATCCAGGCCATCTCAGGTTGACATGATGTAGGAGCAAGAACAGCCAGGCCACTGGTACAAGCCCCTGGTGATGGATAGCCACCTCCTAAGTGGACAGCAGGACCTCTGTTAATGTGTGCATAGATGCCTCACACAATGTGTTAAGATGCTCCCCCCCCCCTTAGTGTCTGCTCTCTCTGGTTCATAGATCTCACCATTGTCCTGTCACTTTAGTGGGACTATTTTAGATTCTAGATGTTTCATCTATAGTCACTTGGTCCTGTGGCTTGGGCTGTCCAGTGGCAAAGTGCATCATGGAGGTGTCTACCTCACGGTGTCTCATAAGCCAAAGGAAAAAAGGAGGGTCCAGAATCCCACTATCCCCTCAAAAAGTACATGACCAGGTGACAAGCTTCCTTCCGATAGGACCTGTCATCTAAAGGTGCCACCACTCCCCAGTAAAGCAATGGGCTGGGACCTTTCAAATACATAGACCTTTGGGACCAGGTAAACTATAAGGAACTTGGAGGAGGTGCACCTGTCTCTCCATAACTGGAGTTCCCTTGGGTCTGTGCAACCTAAAACCTCCCATTTTTGGTTAGAAGCCTCCTCTGAGACTATGGCTATTTCCCAGACTGTCAAAGGTATTGGCATTCAAAATGCCACCTTCCTACAGGTAGGAAAGGCAGCGAGGATAAATTTTATGATAACCAAACACATGATGTGAGCAACATTTCTTAATTACATGGGTGGATAGCATGCACACCACCACCAGAGCTCCTGAGTTCCCCAGCCAGGAAGTAGAATTTGTCTCTGCCCTTCAGGGTGGGCATGAATTACTGCTCCCTGCTGACCAATCTGTGAAACAGAAAAAAAACACTCACCTACCAGCAGAGACACTGAACTAAGGGATGGAGGTGAAGACCACCAGAAAGTCAGCTGGGTGTTCCATGTACTCTGGGTGTCAAAGAGGGGGAGGGCTCGTGTCTGCGTTCCTCTCCCCAAACCGGACACCGCCACTCAATCTGAGAAACTGCCAAGCATGCTCAGCTGGGATGGAATTCCACAGGACCCCGGGCCAGAACTTCCTCTAAAGTGCTAAAGGTACAGAAGGGATGATTAGACCTGGATCTACTGCAGACTGGAGGAGACAGTGGGACTACCATAGTACAGAAACCTGAAAGGAAAGAGGAGAGAAACTTAGCAAAGCCTGCAATTCAGTCCACAGGACTCCCTAACGAGAAAACACTCAAGAGTTTTGTCCTGTTTTGTTTTAGGGGTGTGTGTGTGTGTGTGTGTGTGTGTGTGTGTGTGTGTGTGTTGGGGAAGGGGTACACATGTGTGTGGAGGGCAGAGGAAAATGTTCAGTGACACCCACAGAAATGTTAGCCATCTCCTTTGAGACAGGATCTCTCCTTGGCCTAAAACTTATCAATTAGGTCAGACCAGCTGGCCAGTGTGTCCCAGGGAGCCTCCTCCTCCGCTCTGAAGTGACACTGCACGTGGCTTTTCTTGTGTGGCACAAGAGACCCAAATCAGACCCTCATCCTTTCCAGGTACATACTTAACCAACTGACTTACTCCTGTAGCCTCTTTTCTGGCTTTTAAATTAGCATATATTAATTACATGTACTAATGGGTTTCCTTATAAGGTTTTCATATACGTACTTTATCATAATTACCCGTTACCCCCTCTTCCACTCTCCCACTGATCCCCTTTTCCCAAACAGTGCCCCTTTCTACTTCCATGGATATTGGTTTGGTTTTGGTGAACCAATTAGGGGTACTTACAGGAACATGGGGGAGGAATCATTCACAGGAGCAAGGGCAGTTAACTCAGGGGCTACAGCACTGAAGAAAATGTCTCTCCCTCCCAACGTACAGTAACTGCCGTTAGATTGTTAGGGAGGGGTTAGGCCTTGGGTGCCCTTCCCCCCCCCCCCCAGGACGGAATGTAGAAGGGCCCAATCTTATACAGGTTTTGTACAAGGTACAGCTGCTGAGAAAACTAATCACCAGGGGTTTTTTTTACTGTGATTGTGAGGTGGCTTGGTGCTGAGGAAAGCTGAGTGAGGTCTCCATGTAAGTGTGTGCACCCGTGCGTGTGTGCGCGTGCGCGCGCACACACACACACACACACACACACACACACAATGTGTGTCCTTCAATGTTTCTACACTTTTTCTAAACATTTCATCATTTGAGGGGAGGAATGACCCCGAGACTCTAGCCCTCCTTCCCCCTGCAGACAGTTGAGCTGCTCCTCCCTCTTAACCCAGCCCTATCTTCCTCATTCACACTCACCTGCCCCAGGGCTTCTTGTCCCCTCTATGAGCTGTATGGGCACATGTCTGCTTGTGGGCACAGAGTTTCTGGTGCCCCCACCCCAAATCCTTTTGTGACCATCTTCACGGGGGAAGATACCCATGATAGGCAAGACCTTCAGGGTCCTCCACCCTGCCTCCTCCCACCTGGAGCTCCACCCTGCATCCTGGCCTCTGTCTCTCTCCTGGAAGCCTCTCTAGCTTCAGTTGTTAGCTTCCCTCTTCCTGGGCTCTATTTCCTGCCTGTCAACTGCATGGCGTGGGCTGATGTGCCCAGACCCCTAAGCTTCATGAGAACGGGGGTATCCCCTCTGCCCTCACGGGACCCCCTCACATAGATGCTGGGAACTGAGTTGGATGAAAGGGTGTCTGTGGCTGGTGCTAAAGGAAGACCTGCTCATCCCTCAGCTCTCTCTAGACACAGCTCAGTCTGGATTTTCTCAGGATCCCCTCCCATGCTCAGGTCTGTAGTCAAGGAAACAATGACAAAGTGGAGGGATCTGAATGCAGACTGCATGTGTACACGTGGGTCGTGTGACCATGGCATGTGATGTGTATGGTGAGTGCAGGGTGTGTGTAGAAATGGTCTGTGGTACGTGTGTTTTGCACGTTTTCGTTTATAGTGTGTGAATGTGCGTGGTATTTGAAGATCCATGTATTTATGAAGCTGTGTGTTGTTGGAGCCGTGTTGGGATGCTTATTGTGTGTCACAAATGTGGCATGTGTGGAGATATGTTGAGGAGTGTAATATGTAAGTGTTGTAGTGTGCATTTGAGGTATCTTTGGGGTGTATAATTCGTGTGGTAAGAATGCACATACATGTGCCCCTGGTGTTTGGTATATGTGGCTGCAACTCCATGGACACACTGATGTACATACACACACGCAAACATCTCAATTCAAACACACACACATACACACACACAAACATCTCAATTCAAACACACACACATACACACACACAAACATCTCAATTCAAACACACACACATACACACACACACACAAACATCTCAATTCAAACACACACACACACACACACACACACACACAAGTTTTTGACCTGGACTTAGTCAAGGAAGAGTTAAAGAGTGGAACTCCAGGTGGTGATAGCTGCTGCCTTCCTGGAAGTCTCTGTAGAAAAGGTCAAGTGGGCTCCAGGTGAGCAGACAGGACAGACTTCAAGGAGGTGAGAAGTTCTGTCCTCACTTCCAACTATGGATGAGACCATGCACCCAGTGTGAAACTCTCAAGATATAGCCAGAAACTTGGAGCCCGAGAGGCCAGATGGGCCAGTGAGCTGCATGCTGCTTTGCACAGGCTCAAGCCCACACTGTCTGGTAGAAGAGGTTATAACCTGCAGACATGATGGCTTCTCTCAGGCATGCTGATAAACCACAGCCTGCTCACACACTGCTGCTGCCTGGTGGAATATTCCAGACAGCTGCTCTCAGAGGTTAGAAAATGACACAGCTAGCAAATGTGCTGGCCGTGTTCCCAGCAGCGAGTAAAACAGAATGGTACTTAGATCCAGCCACTACGGCATGCTAGTTCATCCGCTTATCACTCAGAAGTATCTCGTGCTTGGTACCATCCAAAGTGCACTTTGATGATGGCATGGACAGCGGGCAGCAGCAGGTGCTGGACACACAGTGGCCGTTTGCTTCAACGTTACATGCTCTGAAAAGTATGGCATTGCAAGGCCAGCAAAGGCAGGGCCACTTGGACCTGCAAATGAGAGGGCAAAGCTGGATACTGCCCTAGAAACAGAAAGCCCAAGACCATGGAAAATATGCATTTGTCATTATAAAAAATAATAAAAATATCTAAAATGTAGAGAGACGTTGTGTTTCCACTAAAAACCTCTTGCATCCAACTGAATATAGGTTTCCCCAGAATTTCCCATTCTCCTTCTTTTCTTCCTTCCTTCTTTCCTTCCTTCCTTTTTTGTGTAGTCCCAGGGATTAAATCAGTTTTCATATGCTAGGCAAGTGCTCAAACACTGAGCTACATCCTTAGCCCTCTTTCTAATTAAAAAAAGTAATCTCTGTGTGTGCTGTTGGTGGGTGTGAGTGCACTTTCAAGTGTATGATCTACAAGTGTATATTTGTATGTTTACATGTGCACATTTATGTGTATGCACATGAATCTACATGTGTATATTTGTTTACATCTGCGTTTTCATGAGTGTGTCTGTGTGTGTCTGCGTGTGTGCATGTGAATCTACATGTGTATATTTATATGTTTACATGTGACTTTTTATGTGTGTGTGCACAGCACACCTGTACCATTCAATAGCCTCATTTGAAATAAGATCTCTCTGTTGGTCTTCTCCTGGGTACACCGGGCTATCTGACCTGAGAATTTCTGGGGCATCTCCTGTCTCCACATCCCCTGTCGCTGTGGCATGACACTGGGACCACAGACTCTCACACTACCTGTCTTGCTTTTGCATGGGTTCTGGGGATTTGAACTCCAATCCTCACACTTGTGTGACAAGCACTTTTTCTCACTAATGCGTAGTTCAGCTGTAGGCATATCTTTCACAACGTACCTTAAAAAAGGTTCAACCTCCCGTCTAGCCCACCACCCACCAGAGGTACTGGGAAAGAAAGGATACAGGGGAAGTGGACCTGTTTAGAAATAGTTCTTTGTGGTGATTCTAATCTTCACTGTTCTCAGACCAGCCCCCTAGCAAACACCAAACATGAATCAGCAGCTGCAGTTCAATCCAGAAGAAATCACAAGGCTCACTAACCAGCCTGGGTCCTCAGAAGCGGCAAGAAGCCACAGGAACCTCAGGGGATGTTCTTTGGCCAGTTTCTATGACGTCACCACAAGCAAAGCTCAGCAACACAGTGCAAGACAAACCAATACATGCATGCTGTCAGTGAAGAACAGTGAGGTGGAGCAAAACAAACCAAAGCTCCAGCTCCCACAGTCTGTGGGGTCATATTTATAATCTTTCTAAACATTACACATCCTTCCTTGTGTCTGCTTTAGCAATGTATCCTTTTTCCTGTGTGTCCCAGAAAAACCATCATTTGACATAACTGACTCTTTCTTCAAAGAAACCAGAAGTTTCCACTTCACCCGGCCTCCATTTTTCCTTTGGTAATTTGGTACAGACTCTCCCTCAGTTTGCCAAGGCTGGTTCTAAATCTTTGATCCTTCTGCCTCGGCCTCCAGAGTATCTGAGGTTTCAGGCCTACGCTGGTTTTTACTTCTAAGGAAAAAGAATAGGAAAGAGAAAAGAATATTTAACAGCCTCACTGAGAAGCCACAAGCTGCTGTCTCCACAGTGTCCACTCTCCTACCTGCTCCATAGTCCTGATGATCCCTCGGCTATGTGCAATTATTCTTGAGTTTTTAAGAAAAAAAAATTGAATGGTTCATAACCAAGCCTGAACTCAGCCATGATGCCAGAGGAGGAATTCACACATGTCATTGTCACTCACACCATGCTGCCCTATGAAATGTCATCCTTGGGCAGCACACATGAGTGTCAACCAGAGTCACAGGCCCACTGTGGAGGCCATTGCTGCCCCGTGGTTTCTCCTTGGCTCTGAAGTTCTGGCCCTGGCATCATCATAGTTATCCTGAAAAGTAGGGCAGCGCTCTGCTGGGAAGACTGTTTCTGGGGCATTGTCCCCAGGACGCCTGTGAATGTGGCTGCCATGTACAGATAGCTGCTGCCACCAGCAGGGACAGCAGCAGTGGACACAGCCTGGGTGTCAAAAGCAGAGACAGGTTCTATTCTTGCTGCCTGCTGTCCTCATTCAGGATGGTGTTTCATGAATGGATGTTGGAATAGCAGAGCTTAGAATACAAGGCTTGGCACCCTGTGGCCCCCAGACTCTGTCCCCACACCGAGAATGAGGCTGTGTTTGTCACGCATGGCTATCACAGCCAAATATCACAGGCTAGAGCTTAAGTTGCAAACATTTGCTTTCTCTCCATTCTGGAGGCTGTAATCCAGGGTCAAGAAACTGGCGTGGCTGTGGCCAGGTGAGGCCCCACTTTCTGAGCTGCAAATGATGGCTTCTGGTTGTGTTTGTGTGATGGGATCGAAGAGAGAAGGAGACAGACATAGAGGGAGTGTTCTCTGGTATCTTCTTTGTTACAAAGGCTTTTGGGGGGACTGGTGAGATGGTTCAGTGGGGAAAGGTGCTCACCACACAAATCTGGTGACCTGAATTCGGTCATGGAACCTGTGTGAAGGTGGAGAAAGAGTACCGAGGTCTCAAAGTTGTCCTGTGGCCTTCACACCTGCACCGTGGCACCCTGTCATCCCCAATCTCCCTCTCTCTCTCTCTCTCACACACACAGAGAGAGAGAGAGAGAGAGAGAGAGAGAGAGAGAGAGAGAGAGAGAGAGAAATGATAAATAAGTTTCATTAACATCCTATTAATTTTCTATAACAGTCAGTTTCATTGTGAAATTTCACAATGTGATTTAATCACATCCAACCCCCCCTACTACATGTGTCTCCACCTCACTACATATACTAATGAAAACATGCATTTTTTTGAAACAGAATAAAATTATAAATTTTCATTATGAAAGAAGAAGTGAAGAGGGAGAGGAAGGAGAAGATAGACCGTCTGGCACATCTTGTTTGTGACAGGGTTGCTTATCAGAAGGAGAACAGGCAGACAGGAGTAAGATGGTAAACCCAAAAGGAAGGCAGGGCCTTGCTCTTAAAAATCTCTTTAAAGGGCTGGTGAGACAGCTCTGCAGGCCAAGGCCCTTCCTGCTGAGCCTGGTGGCCTGAGTTTCATCCCCAGGACACAAGAGGAAGGAGGAGAAAACAAAGAATGTGTGCTGTGCATATGTGCATACACGCACAATAATAAGTAAATAAACCTTTAAAGGGTCAGAAAACATAGCTCTGGAGGCCAAACGTGGTCTGGATGTGAGACGTTGATGTCTTTCCTTCCTCCACCACCACACAACTGAATGTATAGGACTTGCTGTGTGCCAGTGATGTCCTGCCTTGTGTTGCACACAGGCATTGCTAGCTTGGCCCTGAAATCCTATGTGGCTCTGCTCCTCCCCATGCATTCACCCCCTAAGGCTGTACACCCCACCACCCCTGGGTCAGGCCTTGATATGGAGTGGGTAAAAGCAACATGAGACAGGCCCTGGGAGCCAGCTGTGCAGACTGCCTTGCTGGGTGTGGGACTTCAGGAAAGGGATCACCAAATCAGCCATGTGAGAAGTGAGACCCTAGGAAGAGATGGGACAAGACATCAATGGCACCCTAGGAAGGCATGCAGCAGGCATCCTACACTCAAGGGACAGTCTCATGGACGTTACTGCTAACAGCCACAAAGAAGCCAGAGGCAGGAGCAGTAGAATGGTCAGCAGGGTTTTATGCTTGATGTTATTCTCCATGTGACAGGACAGCATCGAGAGGTGGATGGGCTAGCTGGTGGTCCAGACAGAATGTAGTTCTGTTACCAAACTGGGGTCACAGCCTGTGCCCTAAGAAGGCAAGTTGGACCCTTCCCCGAAAATCCAATTAAAGCATCCAATGAACAGGAGAAAGAGGAGGGAGAGATATGCTCAGTGAGGCCACATTGAGAAGAGGAACAAAGATCCCATGGCCCTGCCTCATGTCCATCCTTGAGGTCCTGAAATGAGATTAAATTTTAAATAAAGGGCCAAGGATATATACATCCAAGCAGTTCTGGTTAAGATCTGGTCCTGCCCATCATTGTCTGGCCTTCAGTCTCATCTTGTAAGGCAGTCTGATAAGTTGGTAGAACCATACGAAATTGCCAAGCTACCCACTGGTTGGCACCCTTTGCCTCTCATGGAATGAGATTCTGAGGGAAATTCCCATTTCATTGGGGTCTATTGTTTCAATAGTTTGATAATCAGACCAAGAGACACAAATGTTTTTCTACAAAACACCTTTATTTTCCACACAGATTACAGTAATTGATGAAGCTCAGACAGCGATGCTGAAGGAAAGAAGACATGGCAGACGGAGCTGGAATACAGTGTGGCATTAAGGGGACAGAACCAAGGAGGATCAGCAGACAGAGGATGCCATGTGCAGCAAGTCATGATTAGTGTCAAGGATGCTAACAAAGTCATTGGAGCTCTGGGTTTAATGACAGGTTCCCTTGAGCCCACTACACGGCATGCCGATCACAGAAGTGACCAGTTTCACAGAAGAGACAGACCGTCTACTTATAAGGCCAACATGGCTTCAAATGCCATGGGGTCAGGGTTATTATGGGATAAAGACATAGAGGCCTGAGGCAGTAGTGAGGAAAATCACAGTGATCAGTGGTCAGCACACTCCAGATCAAGGCTTATGGCTTTTCATCTGTAGCTTGGAGGGTGTAGTTTGGGGCACTCCAATGTTGAAAGGTTACCCACTAGACATTTGCACAAGCCTACGGGAATGGTCAATGTCTTGCGCTCCCTGAGTTCCTGAAGAACAATTAGGCAACCCTAACGGTGATGTCCCATTGGCTAGAGCAGTTACCTATGGCAAAGCCAACAGAAGGCTATTGTGTAACAGTGTGATCTCTAGAAGTCGATGTTAGGGGCCACTGAGGGCAGCAGGATGAGGCTAAGCCTCACTGGGACAATGCCAGCTCCACCCTCTATCACCCAGTGTGACCACAGGTCTCTTCACAATGAAGTGACAGTAAAGAACAAGGTTGGGGCCAGAAGGAGGCTCCAGAGGCACTACGATGTTCACATGAAAGACACCAATGGTAAGAGAGACTGGAAACCCTTCGAGCCATGGGCTACACGCAGAGCAGAGAATGTTTGCAAAAGGCCCTGTGACCCCCAGGTACCAGACAGGGCACGATGCAAAACATCCACACAGGAGAAGGCAGTCACTATGCAAATGCCTATAAAGGATCGGGACTGTCTGGACCCACGGCCTTCAAGCTTCTCATCTTTGCCAGCCCTCTGGCTCACTTCCATTCCCAGTGCATTTTTCTCTCTTAATAGACTGTCTCTATTTTTATCACTATCCATGGATGCCAGGTCTGACTCTTTGTTTCAGGACACAATCACCTGGAAATCTCAGCAGGGGCTCCCTGGACTCAGATCCATGCCAATAAAAACAGGATATCTTGATGTTTTGAATCCCAAAAAGAAAGAAAGAAGAAAAAAATCCAAGCCCCACATGGGAGAGGAGATGTTAGGTTAAGTTTTCACATTTGGGACGTTACCCTATGAACAAGATATGGCTAAAGCCTTGCCTTCCTTGACAACCACTGATTGCATTCAGGAACATGGCTAATGGCATAGCTGCAGGGATTCAGTCCTAGCACTACAGGAGACAGGGCATGCAGGGTCGAGATGCTAAAACTCCGCTCAGGTTCTGGGGAAGAGAAAGGATCCAAGGGTATGTCTGTGTACTCAGTGCTCAGCCCTAGCACTGTGGGAAACAGGGCACAAAGGGACCCCATGACATTCAACCCAATCATTTTTCACCTGCTGTAAAGGTGCTTAGAGGCCATGTGACCTTGTTCAGCAGGTGACAAATTCAGAGAGATTCAGTCCTGAGTTCATACCATTGGCAAGGACATGTTGCTAACAACAACAACAACAAAATTGGAAAGAATTAATTTCAAAGATTGTATGAGATCTTCCCTGGATTAATCATTCTCAATTTTATTTCCTTATTTAGAAAAAATAGAAAAAAAAAAAATCCATGTATTTTCCAAATAGTCCTAGTACAGGAACTTGCTTCATGAATTTTTTTTTTTTTTTTTTTAATGCAAAGCCTGGAAAAACTCCACAGAGGAAAAGAGCAACCACACCTAGGGCTCCTGTGGAAGGTGTGAGGTCATACTCTGAGAGATGCTGTGGGGAAGGAGAAGAGGGAGGGGAGGGAAGGGGAGGGGGAGGGGAACACTCATCTACCTCCTCCACCAGGAGTCCTAGATCCAGTGCAGAAGCTCAGAGATGCAGCTGAGGCACAAGGGAGCCTGGCCTCTATCTGCAGTGTTCAGTCTATAGATGGCTCAGCTTGAATTCTAAAATCCCAAGAGACCGGGGAGACAGCTCAGTCAGTACACTGGTTCCAGATACAGGCCTAAGAACCTAAATTCAATAAGCAGGACTTGAGAAGCTTGGCCTTGGGGGTGCCTGACTGTAATCCCAGAGCTGAGGATGCAGAGACTGGAGGGACCCCGGCTCGTTCTAGCAGCTAGTCTAGTTAGATTGGTGACCTCCAAAGATAAAGTGGAGAGGGTCTGAGGAAGTCACTTGACATCAATCTTTGACTTCCATGTATGCATACCTGCAAACATTCACATAAGCACACGCTAAGCCCAGAAGTCAACGAATGCATGGTGGAGAGGGCGCTGTCATAGGAAGAATGTGTGCACCCTCCTGGTCCCTGGTTCCTGGCACACAGCTCTTGAAACCCTTGGAATCTCCAGAGTGTCTTGTGTGTCGGTGGGGTGTTGGTAGCTTCAGAACTGGGGCTGGTCTTAGGAAAGCACAAGGAGGTATTAGAAGCCTCCATGTCTGCCCTCCAGGGACAGAAAAGACATCACCCTTGCCCATCAACCAAGGCTCTCCACCTCATCCATGTGCTGGAGCTTCCTTGGAATCACAGAGGGATATGTACCAAATACGTTCCTGGAGGGCCCAGCCAGGTAGCCACCCAGAGGAGCCACAGGAGTCTCTAACATTGACCAGCTCATTTCTTTATCTATTATTTATATTATATTTACATATAATATATTTAATTCATTTAGTAAACACACGAATATATTTATTAATATATTCATATCAATTAAGAAAACATCAATATATTTATTAAATACATCAATGTGTTTATTGTTGATATATTGATATTAATACATTAATATTAATTAAGAAAATAGCAACATACTTAAATACATTGATTTATTGTTGATATATTGACACATTAATGATAATCAATATTAATTAATAAAATATTAATATATTTGTTATATATTTATGCCTGTTTGCCTGACTTCTCTAAGATTATGTAACTTGGCCCCAGTATATGACGAGAACTCAGGCTGGTCAGAAGCCGAGGTCAAAGGACATGAGGGTGTGGTGGGCACATGAAGGGTCAGTGCTGGAGAGTGAGTCTCAGCCTTCGGGATGACACTATCTCCGCTAGATAGTGGCAAAACAAGATCCAGTTAGAAGACACCCAGCTAGTGTCTTTACTGCTGAACTGATTGTGTGGTGTGAGGGAGGGCCACTTAGCCAGTGTCCTGAGTGAGTGGTGAGTGGCAGTTCAGAATAGAGAGAAGCAGTCCGTGACTTGTAATCTGAGCATCGGAGAGGAAAGTGCAGGAGGGTCATGAGTTCAAGGCCAGCCTGGATCGAACTGAGAGAAAGAAGAAAATGAAGAGAGGAGAGGGGAAGGGGGGAGGAAGAGAGGGATGGAGGGAGGGAGAAAGGGAGGGAGGGAGGGAGGGAGAAAGGGAGGGAGAAAAGAAGGGAAAGGCAGGGTGGGGGAGAGGAGAGGGCAGGGCAGGGGAGGGCAGGACAGGGGAGGAGGGCATGATGGGTGGGCTGCAGCCCCTCAGAAAAAGTCCAAACCCAAAGAAGGGATGTGGCCACAATGGTCACCCTTTCTTCTGAATTGCCTTGTGCCAAGGATGCAGGGTGGATAACTAGACCCATGTCCTGCTCCTGGACTCAGCCCCTTCTGTGGCCCTTGCAGACTGTGTGCATACATGTGATAGCCATGCCTTTGAGGGTCATACATCTTCCAGCCCTGACTGATCGTATGTCCTCAAAGGCAGGTTTAAAGATGGCAGCCACAACTTCACTTGATCGGTGCAATATAAAACACTAGGGAAATCTGCAGCAAGTAGCAGCAAGCTCTTCTTTCGGTCTTGTTTTGTTGCCGACATGGAGGCTTTTCATGTAATCCAAGCTGGTCTCAAACTTGCCGTCTTCCTGCCTCCACCTCTCAGGTACTGGGAGGGCAAGTGTAAGTCCTTGGCTCACAGCTTGATTGACAGCCAGTCTCCCAGTTTTTCCCCAGACCGTGTGGTCTTTCTCACACGCAGCATCTTATTTGAATGATTGTAACTGCTGGCATCATTTGCTTGACTCAGACACTGACTTCCTTCCTCATCCACAGATCCCACAGGACTTGCAAGTTGACTAACCATGGATGGAACACTAAGAGGAAAAAAGTTGTGTCTAGTGTGCTGGTCCACACTTCTAATCCAAGTACTCAGAAGACAGAGGCAGGCAGATCTCTGGGAGTTTGTGGCTAGCCTGGTTTATATAGCTCACCAGCCAGGTGAGCCAGCCTCACAGAGAGACTTTGTCTCAGGAAGAGGGGGAGGGAGGGAGAGAGACACACACACAGAGAGAGTCTATATTGGTTGCTCCCCTAAATGGTATAGCATAACCATCATCTTTACTTTGTATTAAATCCTATAAGCAGCCCAGGGGTAGTTTGAAGCACACAACAGGATGTGCAATATCTGAGGATTCTGGATCCACATAGGTCCTGGAGAATCCTACACAAGTACCAATGACTGACTGCATCCTTCCACCTAATCCGTTCTGGCCTTGCAGGGGAGGATGGCAGAAGAAAATTCAGAGCATTTATAGAAGCAACTGGGACCCTGTGGGAGAGGAGGCTGACAGTCATTTCGGGTGAGGTGTGATCAGTCTCCAAGACAGGGACAAGCACACCGCTGCCGGCCCAGCGGTTCAAAGTCTGCAGAGGAGAAGGAGGGGGCAGGTGGAACAGGATAAAACAAGCCCAGGAAATAATATAGACAAGGGAGAAAAACGCAGGGCAGTGAAACAGACAAAAACACTTTGAACGGTAAGAAAGTAGACATCTCCACACAAGAGATGAGGAAACAAGCAGGGCAATCCATCTGCCTCTGCTGACCCACCCTGCACCGCAGTCATTTGGAAATGGTGGGTTACAGGAGGGTGGTCCTGTCTTCCCTCTCAACAAAGTCCTTCTGACTCCCAGTGGGACTCTTTTTATCTCCTCAACACACACACACACACACACACACACACACACACACACACACACACA
>JADRCH010000062.1:8407793-8480220 GCA_019843965.1 Rhynchomys soricoides
CATTTCTACTCTTGACCACTGAGCCATCTCCCCAGCCCCCATTTCTAGAAATTTCCATGTAATATTTTCAGCCCTCGGTTGACCTGGGGTGACTGAAATCAGAGGAGAACCACTGTCCTTAGAGAAGAAAGGGAGGGAAAAAGCACAAAGCACACATCATTCCATCACTGTATATAATGAGACAAGTGAGCACTGCAGAGTCGCTGACACACTCATGGCACAAACAGCAGAGCACGTGTCTCGTGTGGATCTAGATCAGCCACAGGTCCTTCAGGGCTGCCCAGATCCCTTGGCCAGAAGATCCCTGTAGAAGCAGAACCATGAACATGCTCCTGAGAGTCAGGGGGACCCAGGCTGGAAAACTGGTTCTCATTTTCTTGGTGTGGAAGAGTGAGCAAACTACCCCCCCCCCCCGTGTTTGTAGAAGCTCTGTACTCACCCCGTGCAACGAACAGCTACAGCCAAGGAAACACAAGTACAGGTTCTGGCTCACAGGAACCTCTGAATACTGAGCAGATGTGAAACCTGGGAACTGAGGTGAGAGAGGCCCAGGAGAGAGACAAAAGGGTTAAATTCTCTCTCTCTCTCTCTCTCTCTCTCTCTCTCTCTCTCTCTCTCACACACACACACACACACACACACACACACACACTCACACATGCACACTCATACACACACCTCTGTAGATATGCACAGATGGGCCATCCTTCTGATATTTACATGATGAACTGATTCCCTTATCGAGATGCCTTCGACTTTGGTGTTTTGCTCTGTAGATTATTTGGGGCACATATCTAAAGGAGAAGGGCCTGGGGAGTATTTTTCTAGCTTGATCGTTAAAATTCATTCCAGCAAGGTGAAGAGAGCCATGTCATCTTCTTAGTTTAACTCTGCCTTGGGCCCTGCCACAGTGAGAAAGAGCTCTGGTTCCACTCGCCGTGTTCTGGGGCTCTTAAGTACATTCCCTAGATGCTTCTGCCTCAGCCCCTTCCAGGTGGACAACCTCATCTTCCGGGAGCAAGCTGTGAGAACAGCAGCTAAGTTTAGCAGCCAGCTCTGTGGATGTGCAAGGCTTCTATTATTAAACCGACATGGGATAAATATTTCCCCCGTGACACACAGCTGCTCCTGGCATGCAGGAACTCCTGTCCCCAGATCCATCCCAAATAGGGAAGCTCACGGAGATCTAAAACTGGGCTGCGGGGATCCCAAAGAATGCAAGGATTGTTTGAAATGCTTCTCCCATGAGGTGCAAAAAAAGGAACCTTGGACTTTGAAATGTAGGATCCTGTGACCACAAAGACACATGGGAGCTGCTGCCTACACAGTGCTCCTGTGGCTCACTGTCCCAGCCTGTCTGTAGGCTGCATTCCCAACCCAATTCCACACAGCTGTACCAGAGAAACATACTTCCTGTTTCAGCTGTCCAAAGTGCCAGAATCCCACCTCAGAAACTTCAGCTCATTTTGAAACACAAGATAGATTTCTCTGCCAGGAAGACTAACAAGTACTTCAGGAAGTAAGGAATAATCTAAAAACACAGGAATGAGAAGCAGCATAGGAGCTGATACTTGCCAGCGCTCTCTCTGACCCAAGCACCGGGTTCAGATCGTGACCTCACAACTCAGTGACTTGAGGATGGTCGCTAATTTTGTTTCTTCCTTGCTTCTTTGCTGACGACAAATATGTATTGCTTACTGCATGCCAATCATAGTTCTAGATGACAGACACCTAACCAGAGGAAGGAAGTGAGAAATGGGGGAAATGGTCTAAAAGAGCAGAATAACCATAACCAACCTCAACGTAAGGATAGTGCTCTGTCCAGGAGCGTTGAGTGCCTTGGAAGACAGTAGAACAGGCTGGGTGGAGAGAGACTTCTGAGAGGGTATCTGAGCACAGACCACAGAGCAAGAGAGACAGGCAGTCTACAAGCTCAGGAGTGACAGAGAGTTAGCCTCACGGTATGAGAAGCAGAAGGCTTTAGGTGAGGGCTGGAATCGGAGGTGAGAGGTGATTTCAGGGGTAGAGGCTAGGCTGTCCCAGCCTGACCATCTAGGCCTGGTGAGGATATGTGACATCCTGGGAGTTGGTTTCAATGCAATGGCCAAGCCAACACAGGCGTTACTGAGCTCTTCCATTTCAACCTCACTGTTGTGATCCATTCCCTGACAAAACACAACTCAGGAAAGGAAGGATCTATTTTGGCTGCTGGCTTGAGGAGTTTTTTTGATCGTTGCGCTGGGGGAGAGTTTGTCGGGAGAGCAGGAGACTGTTTGCTCCTATCTTGAGAGACCAGGAAACAGAGACAGGGCAGGAAGTGGAACTGGTCTGTAAGATTCCAGGGCCCACCCAGAGCCCACACTCCTGTGGGAGAGGCTCCACCTTCAGAAGGTTCCACAGCCTCTCCCAAATAGAACTGCCAGCTGGGGACCACGTGTCCAAACACATGTGCCTGTGGGAAACATTTCATATTCAAACCATGACACCATCCTGCACCACTGTTTGATTAAAGACTGATCAGATGTTGCAAACCAACTTAATAATGCATTGATACAGTTACAGGCATCGAGTCCGAAGGCAAAGCCTCCTGGAGAACCCTTCCTTCTGAATTGCTGTGGCCAAAATGTAGTCATCAAGACTGGACAGGTAGCTTAGAGCACTTGATGCCCATTCATGGGAACCAGTGTTGGGACCCCAGCCCCCATGTAACAAGGCTGGCAAACATTTGTAACTCCAGCTCTGAGGGATGCAATGCCTTTCTTCTTCTGGCCTCTGCACTGTACATGTCTACACACACACACACACACACACACACACACACGTGTGCACACATACATGCACACACACATATCACACACAGAAATAAATAAATTCTTTTACAATTGTAGATATTAAGAAAGAGCCAGGAAAATTGGCTGTATTCTCTGCACAGGCACAGAATTGGCAGAAGAAAAAACATGGGATAGAATCAGAGAGTCTAACAATGAGTCTCTGTTTTCCCCTTTCTTAGAATGCAGGATGTGTCAGTGGTAAAAACACCTATGCATAGCAACCGCATGGACTTCTGGGTGTGTCAAGAAACCAAGAGCTATCAGACATTCAGTCCCATGACTAGAAGACAGCTGACCATGGAGTGGAAGTCACCTCCAAACCAGCCTTGGTGTCTACTCATGTTCTTATGATCAGAATCCCGGGTATTTGTTGGCACACACAAGGGGATGGAAGAATTTGGATCTGCAGATGCTCTTACAAGGAAATCAGCTCCCTCACACATTACACAGACACTGTGGGCTCCTCTTGTCTCAAGCCGCATTCCTCCTGTATCTGCTGCTCAGAGGGTAGGAAGTCGAACCCTGGAAGCTGGCACTTCTGCAGAGTCACACCAAAATCTCTGAATAGGCAGACACAGGCTCCCTCCAGACAGGATCTCACAGGATCCAGTAACACCAGCTCACACCTAGTTCTGCAATCCCCACCCCCACCCCCACCCCCAGATTCATTTCTGTTTTTGGAAAGCAGCCACCTGCCAGCTAGTACCTTTACCATCTCAAATATCAGGGTCCCCAGACTTCCTCTCCAACAACCTAGAGGACTGAAGGTTGGATAAGCCAGTGGATAAGCCAAATCTCACTTATCTCAGAGATGACTTGGGCATGAGAATCTGCTCTGTGCTGTCACCAAGCGGTCACCTGTCCCTGCAGTCTGCCAAGGCTCTGTTGGCCAGATAACTTCTATATCAGATTCTCCGCCACAGCTACATGAGAGCAAGAGGTAAGCTGTCCTCAGGACCTGTCTGAAGACACTGTATCTACACCAGAGCTTTGAGACACAGCTTCCCTTGGTTATGTACATGCAGAGACCAGCCTATCTTTTAAGCCTGTGGACCTCTTCCTTAAACTACCATCTCAACTCAGTTCAGACTCCCTCTGAGCAGCTGTTTTAATATTTCACATAGCCTAGAAGGACCTGTGCACCACTGGGTAGATGCTAAGAGACTCCTGCAGTACTCAGGGCCCCAAAGCTATAAACTACTTAAGAGAGTTGCTGAGGCACTCGGGACTCTCCTCTCTGAGAGCCCAGGAAAGTACGGGAGCAACTCCCACACCTCAGTCATCTCCTAAGACCCTAGGAGAATAGCTTCATTTTCTCTGAGAGCAGGGGAGGCCTTGGAGCTTAGAAGGATCCTCCTACCTGCTCTAGGGAGCTGACACCCACAGAGAGCAGCACCTGGGACACTTCAGACATATGGCCTTCTCTGCCTGCCTTGCTCTAAGGATGGTGTTCAGGTCCCGCAAGATTCTTTCTCCTGTTTAGCACTTTTACCTCCTTCTTTAGGAAGTTGGCTCTCTGTGGTGTCTAAGCCATATGAAGGGCCCATGTCACATGGAGGTTATAAACTGACTCTCCTGAATACACACACATGAAATACAGAGGAGTGTGAGTGCTCTCCACCCTCGCTCATAGGCAGAAAAGCATCCCGTGAGCTTGTGAGAACGGCATGTATGATGGCGGTCGGGAGTGTGTGTCCACAGCTCTACCACCCCATCCTTCTAAGTAGACACTCCACAGAACTCTTCATGAATGCATCTGGCCTGATCAGGTCTTTCCCAGTCCACTGTCACTGTAGGCATGCCCAACAGTGGCTCATTGGGTGGCTAAGAAACACCAAAGTATGAACAGAACATGGATGTGCTCATGAGGTTCCTCATGACAGGGAAGAGAGATGGAGCTAGGGTGGAAGATGCCAGACTGGAAGCCAGACTATAGAGATTCTCCAGGCCTCAGTCCATCATGGGTCTAGCAAGACGTCAAGTGCTCTAAGGAACGTGAGTGCGACCTAACTTTCAGGCTTGACCGTACCACTGTACATTTATACTGTGATCTGACTACTTGGCTCTACCAATCCTGCCCACCCTTCTTCCGACCCTCCTCCCCTCCCTTCTTCCCTTCCTCCTCCTCTCCCTCACCCCTTCTCTCCTCTGTCTGTTCCTTCCTCCCTCATTCCATCAGTTCCTCCCTCTACCATGTTAAATCCTTGCAGCTCTTACTCAAGATTAATGTAGTGACCAAGGCAGGAAGACAGAACATAGCTCACCAGGTTATGAGATCCATTACATGGTTACTTTCAAGCACTCCGCCCCTGCACCTTGTGCTCTGGCCCTCAGCCCCGTGAGTGCTCAGGGCAGGGCTGTGGGTGCACACACTCTTCACCCCTTGAGACCCTGGAAAGAAGCTTCAAGGTCCTTTCAGTCCTCTTCTCAGAAGCCCCAAGATGCCTGTTGGAGGAGGGAGAGTGGGGGAGCTGTTGTGTACTGCATGCACTGCTCTGTGCAGTGCAGCCCTGGTCTGTATCCCTAGGCAACCAGAGGCTGGCATGGAACCAGGTCCCAGGGAGGTATGATGGTTGCTGGGTCCAGAGGAAGTAGAGAAACCAAGTTCCTCTCATTCTCCTAGCCATGAGTGGTGATAGATTGTCCAATCTGCCCAAGTTTCCCAGGAAGCTTCAAGCTGCATATAGGCTGAGTCACGCATATAGGCATGATCACAGCTCCCAAGGATACTGGTCTGAGTTGGGGCGCTGCAGCCCGGCGGATGCCCAGACTTCAGTCACCTGGCCTGTACAACCAGAAGAGAACAGGAGAATGCATTGCTGTTGCCTTTCAAGCTCTCCAGTGTGTGGTCCTCTGTTACAGCATCACTGGGGAGTAAGGGCAGAGGCCACCCACAAGCATATCCATACTGTTACCCTCGTGAATTTGCCCTGCTCTGAGCTGTGGGTGGTATCAAAATGGCAGGCCCTGACCACACCATCAATAATGCCTGGAACCCTACAGAGAGAGCAACCTCTGGCCCCACCCAGAGCCACTGGGCCCAGCAGACTGAGTCATCAGGAGCTTCCAAGAGATTCAGATCCTGCTCCAGCTTCAGCACCTCTGCAGAGAAGGAACTATGGAAGACAGGGGGTGGGGGTGACTGACAGAGACCAGAGAGTGGCCAGACCCAGACAACTGATACTCACATCATCCAGCCTCCCTATACAGCCTTGATGGGACATGCCAGGATGCAAAGCTGCCCAGCCCAGTGGCACAGCCATGCAGCAAGTAGGAGAAGATGTGTCTGTTACATCTTTCCTTATTCTCTATGTGTATATGAACGCAGGTGTGGCTGTGCACATATGCATAGGTATGGGTGCACATGCATGTGTGGAGACCAGAGATCAATTTTCAGCTATCATTCCTCAGAAGCCAGCCACCTTATCTTTTGGGACACTGACTTTCACTAGAATGCAAGGTTTGCCTGGCTGGTCAGGGGCCCTGAGGGTTCTGTCTCTATCCCCCACGCCCCATCCCACAACTCCGTGATCACAGTTGATGCCTGGGTTTTTACATGGGTGTTAAAGAATGGATAGACTTGGACCCATGCTCACATGGTTAGCTCTTTACTAACCTCCTAACTCCTCAGTCACTTCATTCTCTTTAACTGGTCTTTTGAGGCTAAGAGGCCAAGCCTAGTTTGTTAGGACTGCCAAGGCCAAGGCTCTGATCCTAACAGCCCTTGCAACAGAGACAGGGCTTGACTAGGGTGTGCCCGGTGCCATAGGACCCCAAAGCCTGAAATCACTGGCATTTGTATCTTGCACACCTACGAAGAGCCTGCTGCTCTACCCGAGGAGCTCCCAAGCTTGGTGTCATTGGATATCTCACCCATCATCCCTCAGCAGGGAAGGCTGAAGTGAAGCCAGATGGATGTATCACAGCCAAGGACAGTGCTGGCCTTCCAGCTATCTCCTCTAGCATAAATCCCAGACCCTCACCCAACCCCAGGAAGTATGGCGCCCACTCTCTCAGCTGGCTTCCGGTGCATATCATTCCCCATGGCTCCATGGGGAATGGAGCCATGCCTCTGCACAGAGTGTCCTCTCTTTTCTTTCCCTGATGGCTCACCCTCCAGAGCCAGTTCCCTAGACCTGCCTGTTTCTCTTCACTCTTACCCTGTAACAGCATTTGGAACAAGACCCAATAGATCCATTGACACATTCATCTCTTCCCTTAGAATGTGACACACCCTGATCCCCAACTTCATGCTGATTATAGCTCTGGTCCCTCCTTCGAATCATAGCACTTGCCCAGTTTGTTACACAGTCATTGGATTGAAGGATAACACTCTGGGTACACGCACAGCACAGGGGAAGCTGGTCCTTACTCTGGCCCTTGGCTCACCTAGCTGACCCCTCATTGTCTTTTCTCTGCTCTTTACTTGAGTTCTTCCCTTGGGATCCATTTTTGATCTAGTTTTATTTTTGCTATGATGCAACACTCTGACTAAAAGCTGTTTGTTGGAGGGAAGGGTTTATTTGGCTTACACTTCCAGGCCATCGTCTATCGCTGAGAAAAGTCAGGGCAGGAAATCAAGCAGGAATGTCCTTTCTGACTCTTTCACTGACCCCTAGGTATGGTGCTGCCCATAGTGGACTGGGCCCTCCTGCATCAATGGACAATCAAGATGATCCCCTACAGACATGGCCACAGGCCCATCTGATCTAAGCAATTCCTCAGTCTTAAGGCTTTCCTCTCAGATGGTCTTAGGCTGTGCCAATTTGACAGTTAAAGCTAACCAGGACCACCCTCCACCAGATCTCCTTTAGAGACTAAGTCCCTCTCTGCTGCAGAGCTCCCAACCTTGTGGGTGACATTCTCTTCTTCTGACAGCCTCCTCACTTTCTTAGTGCAGCATAGAAACAGAAGGCAAAGTGTCTCATACGGGCTATGGATTTTGAAACCTGGGACTCCAAGTCCCTCCTCCCTGAATACTCCTGAATCTGGGCAGAAAATAGTTGTTATCCTTTGCCCTCAATTCTTGAAGGTTTATAAACCCAACCCCATTACCAGACTGGACTGAGTACTATAAGGAGATCATCCCAAAAGTACTGAAGCTTTCTTTACAAAACATCCAGCCATGCCCCTGTAGCAGCACAGCCAGAAGGCTGAATTTTTCATGCACACTCCTCTGACACTACCTTTGGTCCTTCCAAAGCAATTGATTTTTAAAGAGAGAAGTAATACCCAGATAGCAAGCTAGGCTGTTAAGGAATATCTGTGAATGACTGTTAAACTGGGGTGTGAGGTTGGGGATTGGGACTCCACAGAGGGACCTCTGCCTTGAGGGATCTTGATAGTAAATGTAGGAAAGCCAACTCCAAGTGAGGATGAACAGAGAAGAGAGCCCAGCTCCCCCACAGAAAAAGCCACTGCAAGTTTGGGTCTCAGGAAGGAGCTCCCTGCTCCTGCTCACTTATGGAGAAGGGTTAGCAGACAGAAAGCATCACCAAAGGCAGGAGCCTTCTGGGTGTGTCCATTCAGGCCACAGTAACAAGATGGCTGGAAATCCCTGCAGTTGTGAGCTGGAAGTCTGCCATCAAGATGTCAGCACAGCTGGTTCCCTCAGAGAAGACTCCATGTCCTCATAAGACTGTCCCTCTGAGAGCCTGAGAGCCTGAGAGCCTGTGCTAACCTCCTCTCCTTCAGGACAGTCATGTTAGATCTGACCAGCCCTCCAGCCCTCACTTTGACCTAACCTCCTCTCAAAAGTCCCTATCCCTAAACACATTCTAAGCTCTTGAGGGCCAAGATTTCAACATAAAATATTAGGTGGGTATACCTTGGCCCATAGTACCACCCCAATGTGTCAGTTGAGGGGGAATGTGTCCCCCATCAACAAGGTCACCATGTCCCCCTAGGTGAGGAATACAGGCTGGGGGGAGGGGCTATCCTAGAACTGCAGTAGATGGACTGTTTTGAACCTCGGCAGGCCTGCCTTTTACTTCAGAGCCAAGTGTTGAGAACTCTGCTCTGTACACCATGTTCCTGGCTGCTGGACAGAAGGGAAGAAGGGACAGATGGACTAGAGTGATACACCTGAGGCTCTTTCCAAACAAGGGACTTACACAACGGGAGGACAGGAGGGGCCCCTCCCCTGAGGCACTGTACCCACTTTCAATCTGTGGCGCTTCCTCCCTGAAATTAAATCCAACACAGGTGACCTACCAAACAGGCCACTTCGAAGAGAAAGGAGTGCGCTCTCTTCTGAGAACTCCTGACTAACCAGAACGTTAGTTTTATCAACTTCAGACTGAGAGCTGAGACAGGAGCCTGCCTTTTTCTCTCTGATGCTCATGGTCTGAAAGCAGTCCTTAGGAGGAGAAGTCGACCTTCAAAGGGAGGGGGACTGAGAGGAAGGAAAGAGACGGGAAGGATAGAAGAGAGGAACAGAGAGATGGACAGATGGAGGGGAGAGGAGGAGAGGGAAGGAAAGAAGAAAAGTCTGGAGAAATAGACAAGATTAACAGCTGTGGAGACGTTGGAGGGGGAGGGTAGAAACAAGAGGCTCCTACACAACAGATGGAAAAGGAGATGCTGGGGTTAACACTCAGGTGAGGAGTAAAGCCTGTCTAGGTTCTCTGTCCTACTTCAGTCGAGGAAGGGGCTTGGGTGCACAGCAGGAAGAGTCCGTTGGGATCCCTCTCTGGAAGGCATGGTGGGTTTGCCTCTCTCCCACCTCATGTTCCTGATGACGGATTTGTTTTTCTATGGTTTTTTTTTCTTTTCTCTTTACCACTAGCTGTTGTTCTTGAATACTTTGGAGTCCCCACATATTCCATGGTAAGCTGATCCACGAGCCCTTTGTCCCCTTTCCTGGGTCCAACCAAGGTTGTCACCTAAACCATGCTGTCTTATCCACTAGTCCCATTGTGCTATCTCAACAGAACAGAAGCCCATTGGCCCAAATGTCCCAGACATACTGGTCACTTCCCATACCTGGGTGACCCCGAGGTCATTGTCTCTCCAGTACTTCAGCCCTGCAATGGTTCTTCTTTGATTTAGTTACCTTTCTGTTCCTGTAATAAAAATGTCACGACCCAAAGCAACTTAAGAAGAAGGCTTTATCTTAGTTTATGGTTCCAGAGGTACCAGTAGATTGCAGTTTGGTGAGGAAATCATGGCATGGTCACAGGAGCTAGGAGCTGTCTGACAGGGGTATGGAACAAGAAGTGGGCCTATGCTATAAAGCTTCAAAGTCTGCCCACGGTGGCCTACTTCCTCCAGCAAGGCTGCTCCTCGTAAAGTTCCATAACTTCTCCCTAAACAGTGCCACCAATTGTGGATCAAGTTTGCAAATACATGAGCCCATGGGAATTTCTCTTTCAAGGCATAGCCATTTTGTTGGACACCTTGATTGGATCTGGAATCAACTACAGACTAATCTCTAAGCAGGCCTGTGAAGGCATTCCCAGCAAGGATTGGCTAAGGGGAGAAGCTCCTCCCTCAGAGTGTGCAGCACCCTCAGGCAGACCAGACAGAAAGAGGACCAAGTGTGGCTGCCTGCCTGTATGCCTTCACTCTGTGGTAACGGCGTCCATTCTGTTGCTAGGCCACCACCACCAGAACACAGTTTTTCAGGGCTTTACATTAGGATTCATAACTAGCAAACATATGTCTATGAAGTAGCCACAGTATGGCTGTGGGTAACCACAATATAAAGAACTGTATTAAGAGGCCACACCCTGCAGCATTAGGAAGGTTGAGAACCACTGCTCCAGACCTTCTATCCCAGACTAAGACTGTGGAGGCATGCTCTGCAAATTGAACAGCTGCCTGGTTCTCCCGTTCCCCCAGCATACAGGCAGCCATTGTTGGTCTATCTGGCCTCTACCCTGTAAGTCATTCTAATAAACTCTCTTTAATATGTATCTGCTCTGTCTATTCTGTTCCTCTAAATACATACACAGAGTTGAAAAAAGTCAATCACCAAACCCCAGAGCCTTCCTCTGAAGCCTCAGGTGCTTGGACTCCCTGCCTCTGGAGACATGGGATTTCCTAGTTAGTCATAGCGTGTGCTTGACACTTAGAGGACGGACACCTTGTGTTGACGTTTCATCTAGGCTCTGCCCCACAGTTACCTGGCAACAGCCAGGTATGCCTGATTCACTATAAAAGGGGCTGCTTGCCCCCTCCTCTCTCTCTTGCTCTCTTCTCCTCCTGCCCTTGTCCCTTACCCTCTTCCCCCCCCCCGCCCATTCTCCTCCCCCCTCTCCACATGCCCATGGCCCGGCCTCTACTCCTCTCTCTCTCTCTCTCTCTCTCTCTCTCTCTCTCTCTCTCTGTGCCTTTCTCTCAGCTCCTGTCTCCATACCCTGAATAAATGCTGTTCTATACTCTGTTCTATTCTATACTATATAGGGGGTACCTCAGAGGGAAGGGATGCCTCAGCATGGGCCCACAGAAGCACACCCTTCCCCCACACCATACTGCACTTCCCTCCTCCCTCTCTTTTAATAAAACACAACACCTTGGGTCTCCAGCGGCCCCTCAGTGTCTCTACAAATAGCAGTCGATTGATCTGAGGCTTTCAGGGAAGAAACCAATTCTAGTGAGAAATGAGACTGCTGGTCAGAGAAGAACTCCCTGGTTGCTATGAGCTCAAATACCAGCTAGCCTCTTGGATCAATGTGGGCTTCACCCACAGTGTAAATCCAAACAGACCAGAGGTGAGAGAGGTCATGATCATGTCCTCACAGAAGCTTAGCAGTCGGAGGCCAGGAAACAGGGTCATGTGCGTCCAGACTTGGGGACCAGCACAAACAGCATGTGAAACAGAACATGCCCAGACATGGATGTCTGGCTTCTGGCTTGTTCTTTCACTTAATTATTGAATGTGGACACACCTACGCCTTCTGCTGGGAGGCACCAGCAAGTGTTTAGCCTGGGCCAGCTCACTATGTGGAGGCAGTTGATCAACTTCAAGGGTCTGTTGTTCAAAGCGCCACCATCTTGTTTTTGGAAACACATCTCTCACTGGCCTGAACCTCATCATTTTGATTAGACTGGCTGAATAGCCAGGCCCAGGAATACAACTGTCTCTGCTTCCCTAATGATGGGATTAAAGGCATGAGCCCTTTGCCAGGCCTTTTAAAAGGTGGGTTCAAGGAGCTCAAATTCTCACGTTTGCAGGGTTGGCCTTTCACCTACTGAGCCATCTTCCCACTTCTAGTACTGACTTTTCTGAGCAGTCTGTTTCCACTCTATTTTGCTCTCTGCTGTGCCCAGAGATGGAGGATTCCATTCAGAATGTCCCTGAGATGTGACCCTGGAGTACAGTGACAGTGAGGAGCTTTGTGTCCCTGTATGTGAACAGGCTGGTGGCATCTCTCCCTCATGCATTCTGCTAATGAATAACCATTTGCTAAGTAAAGTGGCTTCAATGGGTGTTCTTGAGGGACGTACTGGGTGTTTGTCATGGAGGTTGGAGAGCGGTAGGCAGGATCTGCCATAACAGCTGTGTTCTAGAGAAATGGAGGTGACAACCAGCTCTGGGGATTCTTTGGAAGACAAACCAAACCCAAGTGATCTCACCTGCCAAGGCAAACATTTAATTCTCTGGAAATGCACGCCTCAGGTCAGCATCCAGAAAGAGCTAGAATTTACTCTCAGGGGCCTGTGCACTCACTTCACTTGCTTAGGGCAGAATCTCTTTGTGTTCACTCTAGCCATGACCTCATTCCTGAAGCTTCCACAAGATGGAAGATTATTTGGTCCCCAAAGAAGCCTAGAGGCACTTGCTCAATTCACCACCTGGGGACCTTGAGGAAGCACTGAGGAGGGAAACACCTCCACTTTAAAGATGAGGATACTGAGGTCCAGAACCATGCAGGCATGGCTGGAGGTACAAGTAGGGGTGACAGGAAAACAGGAAACAGGAAGAAACAGGTCCCAGGACTCAACCCATTTCACTTGCTCAGCTCCATGTTGTTCTGAGAAGCCGGCGTCTATTCCAGGGACACACCAGCTGGGCTTCCTGTCTAACCATACTACACCCACAACACTGGGACCCTCTGTGAGGTGATCTAGGGACCAACCTTGTGTGGGCATAGCATAGGCCATGCCTGTTACTGCAGAAGGCCTGGTTTCTCTTATGCATTCTGAAAGGTTCGGCCCTCTGACCCACAGAAGCAGACTAGACACGTATGCTCTGATTCTTCCACTCTGAGAGGTGGCCCCAGCAGCCCATATAGTCACAGCCCTCTGGTATTGAGAGAGACAGACCAGACCAGCCTGGGAGACTAGGCCCAAAACACCCACGAAAAGCTCCTGCCAGCAGGGCATACCCTGCATAAGCCCTTCCCTGTTCCAATTCCCAGCTACACAGAGCCCGATTATCTGTGTCCCCACCAGGGGCTTCGTGCCACAGAGTGTGTGGAGGAAGTGGGATACAGGTGCTGGAGCTGAGAACAGTGTCACCTGGAAACTGTCTACTGGTAACATTCCCAGCTGGGAACCTTGTATCCCCTCAGCTCCATCCAGTTACGTACCATGGAATATATGACAAATCACTCCAGCAAAGTGTCCTTTCTAATAAGCCACAATGAACTCCGAACTTTAAAAACAAGATCCTAAAAATAGCCCTAAGGGAAGTCGGAAAGAAAACTGTGGGCTTTGCACAGGCAAGCCTCAGGCCAGGGTGGCAGGGTTCCCGTGTGACCTCCATGCTAGATAGCAGCCTCTGTTGGCACCTTGAAAGCCCAGAAGGCAGGATGTTTAGAGATTCCGGGTACCAGGTGTGTTTATTAGTTGGGGCTTCCCAGACGCTCATTGTGTAAAGACTCGTTAACCCTTGCATTTGTGACACAGGTATTTTCCTGTGTTTAAGAGTTGGTGTGTGCCGGGCAGTGGTGGCGCACGCCTTTATCTCAGCACTTGGGAGGCATAGACAGGCAGATTTCTAAGTTCGAGGCCAGCCTGGTCTACAGAGTGAGTTCCAGTACAGCCAGGGCTACACAGAGAAAACCTGTCTTGAAAAACCAAAAAAAAAAAAAAAAAAAAGAGTCAGTGTGTGACACACATCTGGCATGTGGCAACTTGTCAAGAGTTCTAAACCCACTCCTTCTCGAAGGGAGTCTTAAACTAAAGTTACACACCAGGACCCACCCAAGACCCTCAGAAGCAGAACCTGCATGTCAACGGGGTCCAGAAAAGCAGAAGCCTGCTTCAGGATTCTAGAGGCTCACCAGAGGTCTGAGGGCAGGCCTCAGGGTCCTGCAAAATGCTCCAGGGTAGAAATTAAAGGCCTTAGGACTTGGGGGCCACTACAGGGCAGGGGTCTTCATGAGGCCTTTGAGTGTATGGAGATACAGCGGGCAGCTAATCAAAGCCAGGAAGCCAGGGCACTGAAAGCCCAGGCCAGGAGCCAACTTAGAGCTCCTGTGAGCATCTAGACAGAGCTGAGATGCCACTGTTGGCTGGGACCCTTGAGGTTGCCATGACACTCTGAAGCCACTCCTGTATCCTGAATAGAGAGGCTCCTAGTCAGAATAGAACCTCAGTTCCTAAGAGAACCAGTATTGGACCCCACAGCGGGTGAGGGATCTCCCTCCTCTACAGAGACAGATGTGAGTAATGGGGAGCATCCCGGATGAAGAACTGAGCATCAGCACAACTGACCAGAATCCAGAGCATCACCAGGCAGGTGAGCCACCATGGGGAGACATCAGCCAGCCTGAGTCAGTGCCTCCTTCTTCAGTGGTTTTCCTTTAGTTCCTCCAAATTTATCTTTCCCATGTTACATAATCATTCAGTTCACAGAAGCATAACTCTGTACAGCCCAGAACATCCTCTGTGGGATGTAGTTTATCATCTCGGTCATTGCGACAAAGCTCCACCCACATTGTTGGCATGGTATCCACCAGTGTCCCAAGCTTCTCTACTAAGATTCTTTCACCTGGAGAGGCCACCTTTCTGTCTCCCCTTTGGAACACGGCTTCCTGGCTCCTTAGCTCAGAAAAATGTTTTCACGTTTATTTCTCCATGTACACAGGTGTGTGGCGGCACAGGCAATGTGTTGAATTATTAGTACTGCATAGAGTTAGTGTTGCATTGTGCCATGCTTGTTGGACTGCGTGAAGCTGTGTTGTGTGGTGGTGTTACACCACTTAGTACTATGTTAGGCTGTGTTACTATGCTTTGCTTCATATCATATTACACTGCCTTGTGCTGAATTCTTAGCAAGAAGAGAACAGAATCCAAATGAACACATGCACTTACTGCCATGCCTTCCCCTTGGGTATTTTTACTGATCAAGTAAAACTCAACTCTCCTGTCCCAAGAAAAGGACTGCTATGAACTGGTCCAAAGGTCATCAACCAGGAGCCTACCTGTTTTAAGACAAGTCTCAATATATATCCAAGCTAGCCTTGATCCTCTCCCTAATCTTCCCTAGGCTGGGATTCCAGTAGCCAGCGGACTCTTCTGTAACACCTGCCTGTCCTAGAAGCCAGTGCATTTATCTGTCAAGCATGAAGACACTTGGGAATTACTTAGAGAAAGTGACATCAGGACCTCAGCTCAGAGGGATGAATCACTGTGATCAAGGCTCAGAGTCACAGAACTGGCATCTCCATCCAGCATGCCTGCCATCTCTGGCGATCGCACACAGCTTTTCACTGTCACAAGCATGTCCTAATAGACAGAACTAATGTATAGTCCCTCTTGCACACAGAGTACCCACCCAAACCTCTCCCTTCTTGAAGTTTGGAGGAGTCCCTTCTGAATACTTCCTGTGATCCCACAACTGTCTTCCCACAAGAGCAGATTGTAGTAAGGGTTACTCAGAGTTAAGGTGCCAAAAGACAGACCAGCCTTGACCACCTGGGCAGATTTTTCTTTGCTGAGAATTTTCTTAGTGGAACAGAGCTGTACAGAGGTGGTCTGAACTCAGCAATGGAGAGCCACAAAACTTTTTTATTACAGCCCAGTAATAAAAAAGTGTGCTCAGGTAAATGTGACTAAGGTCACTCACAACCAAATCCTGTACCACCAAGAGGGTTCTATACCCTGTGGGGGGATTGGTAATCTTCACATTGCTGCTGCTGCTCATTCTCCAGCTCCCCCCTAAGGGTCTGGCTAGGTATCCTCTTAAAGCATGAAGACAGATGCTGAACACACAGGGATCTCGTGCCTAGAGAGGGATTTTGCACACTTTGCTTTTGAAGCCCTTGAGTCAATAAGGGCACAGCTCTAGTGTGGTTTCCACTGCAAGAGAAAACAACTGGACACATACAGCACCTGCCACCAGCACATGGCTCAGAAATAGAGTAGGAGTGTCCATGGACGAGGTTGCTTGCCAAGCCACAGTCACTGCCACCCAAGAAGGCTGTACCTCTTCAGAAGGAGAGGGACTATGCCTGTGCATGCCTCAGGCTCTAGGGCTTACTGTAAGGGGCAGAGAAGTCTGGGGGTTGGCTCAGAGGAATAAGGAAGAGAACAGAGTTGGAGAAGGTTGACGAGCTCTAGTGTGCTCCTCAGACTAAGAGATTGATTCCATAAGTAAGGACCAAGAGGGGTCAAGGATGATTTCTCACATCAACCATATACTCTTAGATGAGTGGCCTTCTATTGGATCATGGTCCATGTATCAGGGTCTTGAAGAAAACCAGCTTCCTTCTCCCAGAAGTTATCCATTGTCAGTAGCTTCTTGCCTAGGGATGGGACACCATACCTTCTACTTCCCTTTGTGCTGGGATTTGGTCTAGCTTGAGCTTTCAAAGGTCTTGTGCATGTTGTCATATCAACTATGAATTTGTAAGTGCTGTTGCCCCATTGTGTCTGGAACACACTGCTTCCCTGTAGTCACCCACTGCCTCTAACACACTCCCCATTCCTCATCCCTAATGATCCCAGGGTCTTGGAAGGATGAGGTATGATATAGATGCCCCACTTATAGATGAGCATTCCACAGTCCCTGCACCTTGACCAGTTGTAGATCTCTATGCTAATCACCATCGACTGCAATAGAAGCTTCTCTAACGAGGGTTGAGAGACCCATTAATCTATGGGTATAATGATAAGACATTAGAAATCAGTTTAACTTCTGGTTTCCATCTGTGGCGGGAGACCTCTGCCTGGGCCACCAAGGCTCCATAGCCAAATAGCACTGGGAGAAAGCTAGCCTCCCAGGAGTGTGGAAAAGCCTGTGAGAGGGGGTAAGAGGAGCAACACTGCTCAGCGGGACTCCCCTGGAATCCTTGGGACACAGGGACTGAGGAACAGCCAGGGGAAGGAGCCTTCTGGTTTCCAGCTGTGGCTGAAGACCTCTGCCTGGGCCACCAGGGCTCCATAGCCAAATAGTGCCGGGAGAAAGCTAGACTGTCTGCTCAGAGGGACCCACCTGGAATACCCTGGACACAGGGACTGAGGAATGGTCTTCTGGTTTCTTTCAGTGGCTGGGGAGCGGATCCTGTGACACAGGGCTCCATACTCAAATAGTGCCAGGAAAGAGCTGGTATCTCAGGAGTGCCAACACACTTTCAAGCACAGGCAAGACCACCACTTCTATTCAAATTCAGTGGATCAAGAGGGACCTTTGCAGAGCCATCAGGACACAGGAACCAAGGGACATCTGGGGACTAGATCATTCTGGTTTCTGTCTGCACCCCAGAGTTGACCCTGTACCACAGCTCTCCAAATCCAAATTTTCTCGGAGAGAACTGGTCTTCAAGGAGTATTGACACTGAGGCTTGCAGGAAGGACAAACCACATTCAGAGAGAGTAAGACGAGCTAACACCAGAGATAACCAGATGGCAAAAGGCAAGGGCAAGAACATAACGAACAGAAACCAAGGCTACTTGGCATCATCAGAACCCAGCTCTCCCACCCAAGCAAGCCCTGGATACCCCAATACACCAGAAAAGCAAGACTCAGATTTAAAATCACATCTCATGGTGATCATAGAAAATTTTAAGAAGGAAATAAATAACTTCCTTAAAGAAATACAAGAGAACACAGGTAAACAACTAGAAGTCCTTAAAGAGGAAACACAAAAATCCCTAAAAGAATTATAGGAAAACACAATCAAATGGGCAGAATCACAGGAAAACACAATCAAACAGATGAAGGAAATGAACAAAACCATTCATGAAATTAAAATAGAAATAAAAACAAGAAGAAAATCACAAAGGGAGACAACCCTGGAGTTAGAAAACCTAGGAAAGAGATCAGGAGTCACAGATGTAAGCATCACCAACAGAATACAAGAGATAGAAGAGGAATCTCAGGTGCAGAAGATACCATAGAAAACATTGACACAACGGTCAAAGAAAACACAAAATGCAAAAAGTTCCTAAACCAAAACATCCAGGATATAATGAGAAGACAGAACCTGGGGATAACAGGTATAGAAGAGAGTGAAGACTCCCAACTTAAAGGACCAGTAAATATCTTCAACAAAATTATAGAAGAAAACTTCTCTAACCTAAAGAAAGAGATGAACATAAATATACAAGAAGCCTAGAGAACTCCAAATAGACTGGACCAGAAAAGAAATTCCTCCGTTCACATTATAGTCAAAACACCAAATACACAAAATAAGGGAAGAATATTAAAAGCAGTAAGGGAAAAAGGTCAAGTAGCATATAAAGGCAGACCTATCAGAATTATACCAGACTTCTCACCAGAGACTATGAAAGCTAGAAGATCCTGGGCAGATCTCATACAGACCCTAAGAAAACACAAATGCCAGCCCAGGCTGCTACACCCAGCAAAACTCTCAATTATCATAGATGGTGAAACCAAAATATTCTATGGCAAAACCAAATTTGCACAGTATGCTTCCACAAACCCAGCCCTACAAAGAATAAGAGATGGAAAATGCCAACTCAAGGAGGGAAACTACACCCTAGAAAAAGCAAGAAAGTAATCTTTCAACAAACTCAAAAGAAGATAGCCACACAAACATGAAAATAACAAGAAGCAACAATCACTATTCCTTAATATCTCTTAACATCATTGGACTCAATACCCCAATAAAAAGACATAGACTGACAGACTGGATCCATAAACAGGACCCAACATTTTGCTGCATCCAGGAAACACACCTCCATGTTAAAGACAAACACTACCTCAGAGTAAAGGGCTGGATAACAATTTTCCAGGCAAATAGTCCCAAGAAACAGGCTGGAGTAGCCATTCTAATATTGGATAAAATCAACTTTCAACCAAAAATCATCAAAAAAGATAAGGAAGGACACTTCATCCTCATCAAAGAAAAAAAATCTACCAAGAAGAACTCTCAATTCTGAACATCTATGCCCCGAATGCAAGGGCTCCCACATTCATAAAAGAAACTTTACTAAAGCTCAAAGCACACATTGCACCTCACATAATAATAGTGGGAGACTTCAACACCCCACTATCATCAATGGATAGTTCTTGGAAACACAAACTAAACAGAGACATAGTGAAACTAACAGATGTTATGAACCAAATGGATTTAACAGATATCTATAGAACATTTTATCCTAAATCAAAAGAATATACCTTCTTCTCAACACCTCATGGTACCTTCTCCAAAACTGATCATATAATCGGTCACAAAACAAACCTCAACAGATATAAGATTGAAATAATCCCATGCTTCCTATCAGATCATTAGGGATTAAGGCTGGTCTTCAATGGCAACAACAACAACAGAAAGCCCACATACACATGGAAGCTGAACAATGCTCTACTCAATGATAACTTGGTCAAGGAAGAAATAAAGAAATCAAAGACTTCCTAGAATTTAATGAAAATGAAAGTACAACATACCCAAACCTATGGGACACAATGAAAGCAGTGTTAAGAGGAAAACTCATAGCTCTGAATGCCTCCAAAAAGAAACTGAAGAGAGCATATACTAGCAGCTTAACAGCACACCTGAAAGCTCTAGAACTTAAAAAGATTTAAAGAACTTAAAAAGATTAAAAAGAACTTAATTAAAAAGAAGCTAATACACCCAAGAGGAGTAAAAGGCAAGAAATAATCAAATTAAGGGCTGAAATCAACCACGTAGAAACTATACAAAGAATCAACAAAACTAGGAGCTGATTCTTTGAGAAAATCAACAAGATAGATAAACCCTTAGCCAGACTATCGAGAGGGCACAGAGACAGTATCCAAATTAACAAAATTAGAAATGAAAACGGAGATATAACAACAGATTCTGAGGAAATTCAAAAATCACCTACAACAAAAGCCTATACTCAACAAAATGGGAAAATCTGGATGAAATGGACAAGTTTCTAGACAGATACCAAATACCAAAGTTAAGTCAGGATTAGATAAACCATCTAAACAGTCCCATAACCCCTAAAGAAATAGAAGCAGTCATTAAAAGTCTCCCAACCAAAAAAAAAAAGCCCAGGACCAGATGGGTTCAGAGCAGAATTCTATCAGAACTTCAAAGAAGACCTAATATCAATACTCTTCAATCTATTCCACAAAATAGAAACAAAAGGAACTTTACCCAATTCATTCTACAAGGCCACAGTTACACTGATACCAAAACCTCACAAAGACCCAACAATAAAAGAAAACTTCAGACCAATTTCCCTTATGAATATCGATGCAAAAATACTCAATAAAATACTTGCAAACCAAATCCAAGAACACATCAAAACGATCATTCACCATGATCAAGTAGGCTTCATCCCAGGGATGCAGGGGTGGTTCAATGCCTGGAAATCCATCAATATAATCCACTACATAAACAAACTCAAAGAAAAAAAGCCACATAGTCATTTCATTAGATGCTGAAAAAGTATTTGACAAAATTCAACATCCCTTCAGGATAAAAGTCTTGGAAAGATCAGGAATTCAAGGACCATACCTAAACATAGTAAAGGCAATATACAGCAAACCAGTGGCCAACATCAAACTAAATGGAGAGAAACTTGAAGCAATCCCACTAAAATCAGGGACTAGGTAAGGCTGCCCCCTCTCTCCCTATCTATTCAATATAGTACTTGAAGTTCTAGCTAAAGCAATTAGACAACAAAAGGAGGTCAAAGGGATACAAATTGGAAAGGAAGAAATCAAAATATCACTATTTGCAGATGATACGATGGTATACTTAAGTGACCCAAAAAACTCCACCAGAGATATGCTACAGCTGATAAACAACTTCAGCAAAGTGGCAGGATACAAAATTAACTCAAGCAAACCAGTAGCCTTCCTATACTCGAAGGATAAACATGCTGAGAAAGAAATTAGGAAACTGACACCCTTGTCACAACATTATAAAGTATCTTGGTGTGACTCTAACCAAACAAGTGAAAGATCTGTATGACAAGAACTTCAAGTCTCTGAAGAAAGAAATCGAAGAAGACCTCAGAAGATGGAAAGATCTCCTATGCTCATGGATTGGCAGGATTAATATAGTTAAAATGGCCATCCTGCTGAAAGCAATCTACAGATTCAATGCAATCCCCATCAAAATTCCAACTCAATTCTTCATAGACCCAGAAAGAGCAATTCTCAAATTCATATGGAATAACAAAAAACCCAGGATAGCAAAAACTATTCTCAACAATAAAAGGACTTCTGGAGGAATCAGCCTCCCTGACTTCAAACTATACTACAAAGCAGTAGTGATAAAAACTGCATGGTATTGGTACAGTGACAGGCAGGTAGATCAATGGAATAGAATTGAAGACCCAGAAATGAACCCACACACTTAAGGTCACTTGATCTTTGACAAAGGAGCTAAAACCATCCAGTGGGGAAAAAGACAGCATCTTCAACAAATGGTGCTGGTTCAACTGGCAGTCTACATGTAGAAGATTTCGTATTGATCCATTCCTATCTCCCTGTACAAAACTCAAGTCCAAGTGGATCAAGGACCTCCACATAAAACAAGGTACACTGAATCTAATAGAAGAGAAAGTAGGGAAGAGTCTCGAACACTTGGGCACAGGGGAAAAGATCCTGAACAGAACACTAGTGGCTTATGCTCTAAGATCAAGAATCGACAAATGGAACCTCAAGAAATTACAAAGCTTCTGTAAGGCAAAGGACACTGTAAATAGGACAAAACAGCAACCAACAGATTGGGAAAAGATCTTTACCAATCCTACATCTGATACAGGGCTAATATCCAATGTATACAAAGAACTCAAGAACTTAGACTCCAGAGATCCAAATAACCCTATCAAAAAAAGGGAAACAGAGCTAAACAGAGAATTCTCAACTGAGGAAACTCGAAAGGCTAAGAAGCACCTAAAGAAATGTTCAACATCCTTAGTCATCAGGGAAATGCAAATCAAAACAACCCTGCGGTTCCACCTCACACCAGTCAGAATGGCTAAGATCAAAAACTCAGGTGACAGCAAATGCTGGTGAGGATGTAGAGAAAGAGGAACACTCCTCCATTGCTGGTTGGATTGCAAGCTGGTACAACCACTCTAGAAATCAGTTTGGCAGACCTTCAGAAAAATGAACATTATACTACCTGAGGACCCAGCTATTCCACTCCTAGGCATATACTCAGAAGATGCTCCAACATGTAATAAAGACACATACTCCACTATGTTCATAGCAGCCATATTTATAATAGCCAGAAGCTGGAAACAACCCAGATGTCCCTCAACAGAGGAATGGATACAGAAAATGTGGTACATTACACTACTCAGCTATTAATAACAATGACTTCATGAAATTTGCAGGCAAATGGATGGAACTTGAAAATATCATCTTGAGTGAGGTAACTCAGTCACAAAAGAATGAACACGGTATATTCACTGATAAATGGTTATTAGCCCAAAAGTTCGAAATATCCAAGAGTCACTTCACAGCAACCATTGGGCTGAGAGTGAGGTCCCAGATGGAGGAGTTGGAGAAGGGACTGAAGGAGCTGAGGGAGTTGGCAGTCCCATGGAGGGAGCAACAGTGTCCACTGGCCTGACCTCCTGATGCTCCCAGAGACTGGATCACCAACCGAAGAATACACATGGAGGGATCCATGGTGCTGGCCACATATGTGGCAGAGGAGGGTCTCATTAGCCATCAGGGGGAGGAGAGGCCCTTGGGCCTGAGGATGTTAGATGCCCCAGTATAGGGGAATGCCAAGGAGGGAAGATGAGAGTGGGTGTGTGGGTGGGTGGGGGAATACCCCCATAGAGGCAGGGGGAAGGGATAGGAGGGTTCCAAATGGGAGATCCTGAAAAGGGAAAACATTTGAAATGTAAATAAAGTATCAAGAAAAAAAAATGAGTTTAATACTATGTCCATTAGCAGAATAATAGTAGTCAGTTTTCCCCAGAGTTTAGGTATGTTCTTGGCCCCACAATGTTGCCCAACATGGGTTTCTTCTTGTAGAGCAGAACTTAAATCTAATGAGAAAAGAGTGGATTATTCCCATGACACTCATACCACTACTGTACCAGTGGGCATGCCCTTCTTCTAAGCAAATAATTATTAAAGCTTGCAAGGTTCATGGCTGGGAATGATCGATAATTATTTTTCTTCTCTGGTAGTGTGCATAACAGCTTCTAGCACCATGAAAGCTAAATGGTAGAGATGAAGCTTCCAGATCTACCAGCTTGATAGCTCCATGTTCCTGTGAGTCAAATATGTGACATCTTCAGCAATAACATCTTACCATCGAGTTCTAGAGCACAATGGATAGTTTTGGCAGTAGTCTATTATGTTTACGGGACTATGGGACCTCACTAGTCAACATGGTAACCCACTCTTGACACTGGCCTTTTAATTTGCTAGCCTGTAGTGTTTAGTAGGGCCATTGCCACTTTGTTGTAGGAAATCTCTCTCCCCCCCCCTCTCGTGTGTGTGTGTGTGTGTGTGTGTGTGTGTGTGTGTGTGTGTGTTTAAATAAGCATCTACAGTAATAGGTAGGTTTTCATATGACTTTTTCTAGATGTCTGTAGTGGTATTTATTCCTCCCCTGTAGTTCCACCTGTACCTTGCCTTACCACCTCCACCTCAATTTAACCCTTCCTGTTCCACTTAACCTTTACACCACTTTGTCCCATCTCCCCTCCTTTGAACCACACCCCCCACCCATGCCCCCTTACTGCTTCCCTGATCTCTAAGGGTATTCCAAAGGAAACACACATATCTGAATATTCAAAGCTAATATCCCACAAATGAGAGAAAACTTGTGTCCTTTGACTTTCTGAGTCTGAGTTACCTCACTCAGAATGACTGTTTCAAGCACCTTTCATTTATCTGAGAATTATCATAATTTCATATGTCTTAAGAGCTGAATAGTATTCTACTGTGTAAATATACATGTTCATTGTCCGTTCATCAATATACAGGAAAGTAATTATCATCCCAATGAAGATAGTACTTAGGGCTTCACTTTTAATCTCTGATGCCCTTGCACCTGACACCTGTCCTTGCACCTGACACCTGCCCTTGCAACAGGCACCTGCCCCTGCACTCTGCAATGCAGAGAGAGAGAGAGAGAGAGAGAGACCAGGCAGAGAGCAGGGCTGAGGCTATGCCTTGAAGCAAATATTCTCAGTCCCTTACTGCGAAAATTCTTCCCACCCCTGGAGATGGCCCTGCCTTCCCTCAGTCCTAACATCTATGTGCAGAGGGGGGTTCACTGCATAGACATTTCAGAGGGAAACCCCATGGGCAGTCATCTGTTCCAGTACCCAGGCCACAGGCTATGCAAGCAGTCATTTATCCTTCACATGGAAGCTTGCATGTTTGAGAAGACACTGCAGAATTTAAGATGCTCTTGTAGTCATCCAGGGCTCTGTCCTCCAGTCTTGATTTCTGGAGACAAGGAAGTTTCTAGGGCCATGTGATCTCCATCTTATTGGATCTAAATATCATTGTATAGAGTCACTTTCTTCATGCACCCCTGGGCTGCCTCTCCTGGCCAGCACACTCCATTCTGTGGCTCATGGGGATCCTGCTTGGAATTAGTGAAGGTCTTAAGGGGCATCTCCCCCCTCCCTTTACTTTTCTTCAGTTTCTATCTGTGGTGGTTTGAATAAGAATCTATTTGAATACTTAGTCAATAGGGCAGGGCACTATTTGAAAGAATTAGTGGGTGTGGCCTTGTTGGAGGAAGTGTGTCACTAGGGATGGGCTTTGAGGTTTCAAAAAGTCCAGGCCAAGCCCAAGGTCTCCCTATCTGATTGCAGATCAGAACGTAGCTCTCAACTACTTCTCCAGCACCATGCCTGCCTCTGAGCTGCCATGCTTGCTGCCATGCCGATAACGAACGAAACATCTGCAACTATAAGCAAGCCCCCAATTAAATGTCTTATTTGATAAGAGTTGCTTTGGTCATGGTCTCCTCTAAGAATCTCTCAGCCTCTCCTTGTCCTCACAGCCCCCAGAGACTGCTGTCCCTTAGCTTCAAACAATGACTCCTAGGCACTGACAGTGGGTACTGATACTGCACAATTACAAACATAAGCCAAGACCTCAGCCCCTTCCTGCAGGGACACCATAGGAGGACAGTGACACCCCAGCAAGTAAGTCTTGTGACCACAGCACTTCCTGCCATCAAGCCATCAAGCTCCGGCTACCCAGCTGCCTTGCTCAGCTCCAAGTGGCATCCCTGGAGCTGAAGAAAGGCCACATGGAGGTTCATCCCTCAGGCTAACAGGAACAGGAAATAAACAAGAGTCTGAGGCCATATAGAGCCAGGACAAAGATGGAGAACAAGAACACACTAAGGATAAAAGCTCTTGGCAGCAGCTCCAGGCTGACCCCACAGCAATTCAAACTTCTACTGGACAGATTCAAGAGGCCAGGGGCCTTCCCTTAGGATGCCTGCAAGGCTTTTTATCAATTAGAAGATCTTGTTTATGGGGAGCTATTGTGTGTGCATGAGCTTCCAGTATGAAAGGCCCAAATGCAAGGCTGCTACCAAGATATTCCTGAACAAACTCCTCCCCCACCTTGTTGATGAACACAGCAGTCCTGTACTTCTAGGGGATAAGATCCCAGGAAGGGTGGGAATCTAGCCCCAGCATCCCAATATCCAGTCTTGACTATTTCCTGCAGGCAGATGATACCAGGAAACCTCCGATATCTTCCCAGAAGCTGCAAAGGCCCTTGCCATGGTGACAATATTCCAGGAAAGACAGAAGCAAAGCACACAGAAACCCTGCCAAGGGCCAGATGCTCCCACAGGCTCTCCAACCCATTTGGTGGGTTGTCTAACCTGAAGTCAACCCTCCTGGGGACGCAGAGCCTGGCTTCCTTCCACCCTGGAGAATCATTAACGTTGGGTTTCTAGAGGCAGCCACTCACATTCTATCCTAATTGCTACCAAAGGCAGGAAGGTCCAGAGTACAGACTATTGCTGGACCAGGTCACATGAGGGAAAGCAGTTTCAACTCCAAGGATGGAACTGCTGTGACCAGATCCATAAAAGCCGGTCATAAAGCAGGAAGAAGCCTCTGGGAGCAGCCAGGTGGCTGCACTGTTGCTGGACCTGGAACATGCAGGGAGGGAGTGTCCAGGAAATGGGTAATTCTGCTGTTTATGCGGTCAAGTTCTTCCGGTGCATGGGGGCCAAGTCCACCCCACACGGCTACTTGTAAACCTTGAAGCTCACAAGTATAAACAGTCCAGGCCCAGGTGTCCCGCAGCCTCCAAAGGTCACAGGCATCCCCCACTCACCATGGGAGGGCTTCACACCATGTGACCCCCACCTTTTCCTTATTATAGACATCTTCAAAGTGGAGGTCTTTGCCAGTAGTGTCACCATCACCATAAGTTGTGAGGGATGTGTGTTCTCAGGGACGAAGTTACAGCTCTGTGGGTAAAATTCTTGTCTCATGTGGTAGTTGATATCAACTTCATTTTCTAAAACTACATTGATGAGACAGGGTTCAAAACAGGTCTGTGAAGGAATTTGTAGACTGGGTTTCTTGAGGTGGGAAGAGTCACCCTAAATGTGGGTGGCACCATTCCTGGGTTGGGGTTCCAGGCTGATTGATGAGAACTGAAGAGAAGTGGAGTATAGCAGCATGCTCGCTCTATACTTCCTGATTGTAGCTGCAATGTGAGCTGTTTCACAGTGCAGGCAGGCACGCATGCTCGCATGCACGCACGCATGTACTCTGCATTCAAATCATAAGCCAACATAGACACTTTCTTCCTTAAGCAGCTTCCGTTGAGTATTTTGTCACAGCAGTGAGGAAAATAGACCACAAAGACATGAGAATCTGAGTTCAGGTCCCCACCATCCACACAAAAAACTGGGCACAGGGCATGCATACCTGTAATCCCAGTGCATGGAGAGGTAGAGACAGGATTCCTGGAGCTTGCTGGCCAGCCATCCCAGCCTAATTGATGAGTTAAGAGGTACAGAATAATTACAGGAGACACTTGCCATCCACTTCTGGCGTGCGAGCACACGTGTACAAGCATACATACAAACACACACATACACACACCCCTCACACGTAAGTGCACACAGACACATGAACACATATATGTCCATATACACACACCAAAAAGATGTAGAGAGAAGAAAGTCAGGTTCTCGGGGTCTTCTTCTGCAGCCCCACCTGCTCTGGAACTTATTATAGAAACCAGGCTGGCCTTGAGCCTCAGAGATCTGCCTGTCTCTGAAGCCTACTGAGTGCTGGGATTAAAGGTGTGTACTAATGCACTGGCTCAGATCTTCTTTTGGCTCACACAATGGGAGTCCTGGGAGGTAGAGAGCCCCCAACATGTGTCACAGACACTGCTATGCTCAGAAATTTGAAAGCCATGACCCTAACCCCTGCCAGGTATCCCGGTTCTCAAAGCTTGTTTTTCCTGTGTGGGTTTTTAGAACTCTGAACATTGGTATGAGATAAAACAAGCTTATCAAGTGCTCTATATGTGTTAATAATCCTTGGACATGAGTTCAGATTCATAGCCAACATTGGCTAGACACATGGAAAAGTTATTATGCATTCACACCAAGTCTCTCATTAATACCTGCCATTGGGTAAGTAGCTCCACAAAGTACCCCACTTCCAGACTCATAATTTGAAAGTGCTTTGCCGGATGGTGCGCTGCAGACAGAGACTGTTCACCTTCTTGTATGACCACACGGCTGACAGAGAAACGGGTTCATTGTCTCTGACCAGCTCTGCCTTGCTCTGATTACTTCAGACCTCTGGTCAGATAGCACACCCTCTACACTCCCCCCATGGCCCTTACCTAAAAGTGCCGGGGCTGGAGGGTAAATTGGGACCACAGGGGTACTTCACAAAACATGCAGGAAGCTGAAGAACACCCCTCCTCAGAAACCCGGGGTGTAGCAGGTGTTGGGAAGTATGTCCTTACTTTCCCTGTTCCACCTGTGTCAGCTCTTCTGAGCCACAGCCCTAACCCCACACTGTAAGGGACTGGCCACTGCCAGCTTTCCCAGAAGCCAACGGGCTGCAAGGCAGGGGCTGCATCGTTTTATAGCCTTGCACAGAGTTCTCTGTTGATATCCAAGAAACATTTCTTCAAGGTAGATGTGGAGAGCAGAATGAGGAAGACAGAAGCAGTTCTAGGCCAGCCATGCTCAAGCCTTTGTCTGCACAGAAACCCCTGCAGAGCTTGTTTAGACCCAGATTTCTGACCTGCTGGGTCTGGATGGAGCCAGAGGATGTCACTGTTGATTCAGCGCCTCCTTTTGAGAGGCTGTGCTCTAGAGATGGTCTGTGCCACCCCCCACCCCCACCCCCACCCCCAGGGTATAGAACCTGAAAGGAAGTGGGAAAGGTGAAGAACCTTCCCTAGCTAGATGCAGTGGTACAAATCTATAGTCTCCAATGTTCTCTGCCCGCTCCATGTGGATCACCTCCATTGCCCAAACCTCCCTCAATCCAAGAGAGTAGAAATAACAGGTTCTGATACTAGGACAAAACACTTTGACTAAAGGAGCTAGAGAAAAGGATTTATTTGATTTATACTTCCAAGTCACAGACCATCACCGGGGGAAGTCTAGGCAGGAACTCAAAGCAGACACATGGAGGCAGGACACTGCTTGCTGACCAGCTCAATAGCACATGCTTGAGTGGGCTTCTTAGACAAGCCAAGACTACCTGCTGCAGAAATGGTACCACCCACAGTGGACCGGGCCCCCCTACATCAGTTAGTAAGTAATACAGTGCTCCACAGATGTGCTCACAGGTCAATCTGACCTAGGGGTTCTTCAGCTGAGGCTTTCCTCTCCAATGACTTAGGCTGTGTCAAGTTGACAGTTAAAGCTCACCAGGACACTCCTTTAATTTTAACCAAGTGTAACCAATGCCAGGGATCACAGCTCTTTCCCAGAAGCAGCCACCTAGCAATGTGTGTGGCAGATAGAGAGGCCAAGCCGGGCCAGAGACACACTCCTCAGGGGCATCTCATCCCTTCCACACGTAAGGACTAAAGGGGAACAGGCTCAGCTTTGTGGATCCACACCAGCACTCACAGGACCCTTAGGGGTGTCTGTCAACAAGAGTTCAATATCCCTTTTATAAACAAAGCATCAGTGTCTTCTCATATCAACACTGTCCTCACTGGAATGGGGCTTAAATGTGTAACACAGCAACACCAAGTAAAGATTTTGCACATGTTTACAATTTCTAACCAACTGTAAAGCCAAAATATTTTCCTGATGAAGGGCTTTTAACTCTACTAAGCCAATACAATTCAAATCAAACCCATTCGTTTAGGTGGCTGATAACAATGCTTTCATAGACGCACTTGCTAATATCTAATTCAAAGCAGCAGGCAGCTGCCCAGGTGAGCTTTATAGACAGTGTTTTAATTTCAGCGAAGCAAAAGCAGACAGTGGTAGTCCCCTGACATGGCAACAAATGAGTGGTTGTCCAACTCATTTGCTGCTTGGGGAGGACCCATCCCTTCCAACCCCCTGGGGAGTCTCAGCAGCAGCTTCTGTGTCTGATCTCTGGACAGGGCTGCCTCCTCAGGACCCTGCATTCTCTCCCCGCCCCGCCCCCATCCCCTTGTGGTCAGTCCCAGACATTTCCAACCTGCTCTTAATTCATCGGGTGCAAACAGCACTCCTCCATCACATCTTCTTGGAATCTCATTGCATTTCGAATGAAACCAACTTTAGACTTTGCACTACCCAGGGCCCTGGGCTGGATCACCACCTGCTCTTCTCCATCTCCAGGGCCCAGCCCACATCCTTTCTGCTTTTTATAACCTCTGTTATGGAACACCGCCAGCTCCAGGTACCACTCTGAGCCCCTCCTTTCTCTCTCACACACACACACCCAACTGACTAGGTCCATGCATCTGCTTGAGCTGTTTCTCCTCCTGATTTACATGCCCTCTGCCTCCCATCAGCTCCATCTGACTTACTTCAGAGGGTTCAGCCACTGCTTGGTACCCCTGCCATCTATGCAGTGTTCAGTTCTGTTGTGTTCTCTGTCTTTATTTGTGTTGGGTTGCAGCATTAGGTTGGGTGACAGAAGCTGCTGTAACAAATAAACCCCTGGGTCCTCAGAGATCTGTCTTTAGCTCACTTTGCACTTAAAAAAGTCAACAAGATGGCTATTTATTGGCATAGGAGTTGCTTTCACCCAGTGGCCCAGTGACTCCTCTCACCCTGGAGCTACTGTACCTTTGTGTCAGGGCTCCTAGAGGCTGCAAAGGGGGAAGGTGAATATCCCAGCAGCCCTCAGTTTCTGAGCTGAGTGAGCCTGTATCACCAGGCATAGTGAGGACTCTACTGTCCGTTGCTCTCTGTTTACTAAGTTGGCCATTTCACCTTCACTGAGTGAAGCTATCAATCATCAGCCATGTGGCTAGGATGCCACTTCCATGCTGGTGTGATGAGGTCCTGGTCATCTCTGTTAGGCTAATGTTAATCTTTTTTTTTTTTTTCATACTTTGTTTACATTTCAAATGATTCCCCCTTTCCAGATCTCCCCGTTGGAACCTCCCCATTCCCTTCCCCTTCCCCCTGCCACTATGGGGGTATTCCCCTACCCACCCACCCATCCACTCTCATCTTCCCTCCTTGGCATTCTCCTATACTGGGGGATCTAACATCCTCAGGCCCAAGGGCCTCTGCTCTCCCTGACCCTCCTCTGCCACATATGTGGTCAGCACCATGGGTCCCTCCATGTGTATTCTTTGGTTGGTGATTTGGTCTCCAGGAGTATCCAGGGGTCAGACCAGTTGCCACTGTTGCTCCCTCCCTGGGACTGCAAACTCCCTCAGCTCCTTCAGTCCCTTCTCCAAGTCCTCCATCTGGGACCCTGCACTCAGCCCTGCGGTTGCTACGAAGTGACTCTTGGGTGTTTCGAACTTTTGGGCTAATAACCACTTATCAGTGAGTACATACCATGTTCATTCTTTTGTGACTGCATTACCTCACTCAGGATGATATTTTCAAGTTCCATCCATTTGTCTGAGAATTTCATGAAGTCATTGTTTTTAATAGCTGAGTAGTATTCTATTGTGTAAATGTACCACATTTTCTGTATCCATTCCTCTGTTGAGGGACATCTGGGTTGTTTCCAGTTTCTGGCTATTATAAATATGGCTGCTATGAACATAGTAGAACATGTGTCTTTATTACATGTTAGAGCATCTTCTGGGTATATGCCAAAACAACCCTGAGATTCCACCTCACACCAGTCAGTATGCCTAAGATCAAAAACTCAGGTGACAGCAGATGTTGGTGTGGATGTGGAGAAAGAGGAACACTCCTCCATTGCTGGTGGGAATGCAAGCTGATACAACCTCTCTGGAATTCAGTTTGGCAGACCCTCAGAAAAAAGATGTTAATCTTAAACAATGATTATCACAAAAGAAGCCCAAGAGGGCAGCAGAGGCAAGTATAGCACTCAAATACAGAAGAGGTATGAAAGTCTAGTCAAAGGTGAGCCACAGATGTTGAAGGCCTACGGAAGCTGAGGCATCTGGCCAGATGTGTGCTTGACTATTTCTGAATAGTCCTGAGTTGAAACAGAGGCAAAAAAGTACTCCAGTAATTAACCAAGTTTTTGAGTGCTTTACAAAGAAAAGGTTTAGAATTGCAAGTCTCAGGAGCTCTGAACCAAGTTCTTCTTCTGTGTGCCATCTGCTCATTGTCTTTCCTATGTTCAATCTGTCTTTTTTAGGGTCTGTCTTAGGGTTTTGTTGCTGTGAAGAGACACCATAGCCATGGCAACTCTAATAAAGGAAAACATTTCATTGGGGCTGGGTTATAGTTTCAGAGGTTCAGTCCATTATCATCATGGTGGGGAGCATGGCAGAGTGCAGGCAGACATAATCTTGGAGGAGCCGAAAGTTCTACATCTTGATCTACAGGCAGCAGAAGGAGACTGTGTGTCACACTGCATGTAACTTGAGCATAGGAGATCTCAAAGCCCCACCTGCACAGTGATGCTCCTACTCCAACAAAGCCACACCTCCTAATAGTGGCATTCCTTATGGGCTAAGCATTGAAACACCTGAGTCTATGGGGGTCATACCTATTTAAACCACGACAGGGTCTCAAGGAACCCCAGATTAGCCTCACACTAACTGTGTAGCCAAGGATGCCCCTATTGTATGAGTGCTAGGATTATAGGTCCCTCAGGTACTATCCTCCAGGAGGCACATTCCCAAGAAACCTGACAATATTGGCCCAGCAACCAGCCTGGCCTCACAACAGAGACTTTCCACTGCAGCCTTACCTGGGACCCCAGCTCCACCCCAGCTAGCAAGCGACATCCCCGGCCTCCCAAACACTCTCACTCTCCTTCTCCAGGCTGCCAAAAGTCCCGTCCACATGGTCTCTCTCCCCAGGAAACATTCTTCTATCGGGAGTTCTAGCCATTCTGCTCATTCTTAAATCCCCAGGCTCTAATACACTGAACCCACTGGCAGCAATGAGTTCACATATAAAGAATAAATGAATTTTACACACGCAATTGAACCAGTTAACCAAAGCAGTATAAGCCACCAACATCTAACCAAGGCTTAGGACTTACGACGGGTAAATGACTGACTTGTTGAAGTGATAGTCATCTACCAGTGGTCTTCAAACCAGTTTCCATGGCTATTGCAACCCAGTCTCTCAGACAACCTAGAAATCAAGGGGGATTTACAATACTGGATAGTCCATATTCTAATACAAGATAAAACAATGCCATCATACCTTCATGATTGCCACGCAGAAGCCCAGATACCAGGGGAACCGTAGGTGCTAACTGAAGTCCTGTTTCAAATGGTGGAATCAGGTCAGAACATCTCTTGTTGCTGAGGAGCAGAACATCACAAAGTAACCGCTCAGCATCCACTCCAATGAACCACAGGAGTACCAGAGGGACTCATCACAGTGGCCTACAAGAATACAGCTTGAAGTTCTGTGTTAGAGCCCATGTCCCACCTGTTTGTATCTTCCAGCTCCTGGGACAAATCTCACACACCAGTGCCTCTAAGCAAGATGAGCTTATCTGTGTGTGTGTGTGTGTGTGTGTGTGTGTGTGTGTGTGTGTGTGTTGGGTATATGCACCTATATGTATGCAGAAACCAGAAGAGAATGTTAGAATATTAAGTGTCACTTTTATATTATTCCCTGAGACAAAATTTCTCACTGAAACTGGAGCTAGTCTGGTGTCTAGCAAGTCTGGATGATCCTGTCTATACCCTCTGTAATGATGGGGTTCCAGGTAGATGCAGCCATGCCATGAGATTTGGGTTCAGATTCTCATACTTGAGCATCAAACATTCTTCCTTCATGGACCATCTTCTCAGTCCATACGTTATCTTAAATACGTTCTCAGAATACGTTATCTTAAAGTTCTGGAGGTCAAAAATCCTAGTCCCTATACCAGGAGATGCTGCAGTGGGGGCTGCAGGGGAGGCTCCTTCCCTCCCTGCCCTCTTGTAGAGCATTCTCATTCCTTGTTTGGCTGAAGCCTTTTCCTCCATCTTTAAAGCACACCTAGCCCATCCTCGGCTCCCATTAGGGTGTTTGTGTGGTTTTTTTGTCTCCAGACCTTAACACTGGCTTTCCTATCTCCTTATAAGGGCCCCGATGATACTGAATTCACCAGACAATCTGGACCAGCACTCCCATCTCAGGATTCTTTTATTTGGGGGGGGGGTAGTATCTATGGGAGTGTGTGTACATGCTCCCATGGGGGTGTTGCATTTCTACATGAATGTGGAGACCAGAGGTCAACCTCGATACTGTTACTCAGGAGCTGGCCTCCTTGTTTTTGAAGCAGAGTCTCTCACTGAACCTAAAGCTGAGGATTCATCTAGGCTGGCTGGCCAGTGAGCCCCAGAGATCCAACATCTTGGTCTCCCCAGTGCTGGGGTTACAAGCTTGTGACACCCCACTCAGCTTTTCTCATGGGTGCTGGGGATCAAAGTGGGGTCCTCATGCTTGCCTAGCAGACACTTTATTGACTGGGCCTTCTCTTCAGCCCCTATCTTGTGATCCTTAAGTTAATTCTACCTGCCATGGAAGTTTCATCTCTCAAGTGACCTAGTCACAGGGATGAGGGCATGAACATGGCTGGGGTTTGTGGTCTTATTCAGCTGACACTATACTAAATACAAAGCAAGATGGAGTTGGTTCAGATCAGTGTGCATCTTTATTGGAAGTCACTTTTCCCTGGAGATTCTCAAGACTCATGATGAAGTTATAAGTGGGTGTTTTACTTCCTGGTTGCTGAATGCTCTGCACAAAGAGTGAAGAGCAAGAAAGGGCTGGGCGAGGCTCTGAGGTCGGGGATCCCACACTGGGTCCCAGCTGTGCTGGTCAAACCATGGGCACACTTTTCCTTCTCCGCTGTTAAGGTTGCACCTGCTATGTGGGTTAAGCCATGGCTAGAGTTCCCTGGTCTTGGGAGCTTTGAAAGTCTTCCTTAAAATAGATGTTTCCAGAGGAGTAAACTGGAAAAGAGGCTGCCTGTTAATACATTATAACAGCCTTTAGACAGAAGCCACTGTCTGAGGAGACACCACAACAATGATATTATCAGGGGGACATTATTTCCTGTCCCTCTACTTGATCTTGTCCCACCCCACATGGATGGCTTCCACCTGAGACTTTGAACACCTCTCGGAACCTCAGAGGAACCCCCTGTTGTCACAGCCGATCTGGCTTTGCAGTGACAGTTAATGTCATGGTAACCACAGTCACAGACACTATGACCTATGGCCATCAGACATGCCAGGGGCTCCAGCATGGAGACATGCAGGAACCCCGTGCCAGGTCATTCCTGAATGTTCACACATTCCTTCTCCCTCTGACAAATGATCCATCACCTTTTCTGCCTCCTCCAAACTGCAGCCCCCACCTGCTCCCTGGTCTTGATTCCTTGTCCCACCCAGCCAAGCTACACCGCTCTCCTTAGACCAGACTGGCTTCACTATACTAAGAGCCCTTCTTGCCTGGAGTGGGTCTCCAGACCCCCACCAGCTCCTTGAACAGCCACCATCTCTCCAGCTCCCCATCCCATGAGTACCCTCCATTCCCAGCCTCCCCCACCTAGCCCCACCTTACAAGCATCTTCCAATTCTCATCATCCCGCCCCCCCATCCCTACCCTCCCACCCCCGCCATCCATGCTGTGCCATCGGCTGCCTATGACCTGGACGCATTTGTTTCTTTCACACTTAAAAGCTCTATTGCTTTGGCAGCAGTGGCTTGTAGAGAGAACCTCTTAAAAGTGACACCTGTCAATAAAAAGGTCTATGGCCAATGAGCTGAGACAGGAAATAGGAGGCGGGACACTGGCAGGAAGAGAGAGGATTCTGGGAAACAGGAGAGCTATGAAGGAAAGATTCGAAAGAAATGCTGTGGAGATGCGAAGGAAGAAGGAAGGGTCAGGACTGAGGGAGAGGTTACTAACCAGGTGGAAGACATGAACTAGTTTGAATGGGTTAAATAAGTTATAAGCTTGTCAGGGAATGAACCAAAGCTTATGGCCTAGACATTTACTAATAAATAATTAGTCTTAGAGTCGTCATTCCAGGAGCAGGGGCTGAGAAGAAAAAATAATTTTTTTTTTTTTTTTTTTTTTAGCCGTGGCTGCTTGAGCTACCTCACCAGTGTTTCCTAGCAACCTTGTTTACCTCTCCTGGACCACAAGAAGCACATTCTGCTGCTTGCTTCATTGCACTGGCAAAGCCTGCAGGCTTTTTCTAAGGCTCTTCTACCCTATTTGTGTGTTTGCTGTTCTCACATGTTGTCTTGTTTTCCTCCCCAGGTTACGATGAGGTGGTTTTTGTCCCCTCCTCCCTGAATCCCTCTCAGGGCTCGAGAAATCCACTGCAACACTGAGGCGCTCTGTCTCTCCTTGCTTGCTATCTAGGGAGGGAAGGGACTTGGGGAAGCAGAGATTCTTACTTGACCATCAGGGAAGTAGAGATTCTTACCTGACCACCTGAGGATGGAAGTCCCATGGTCAATGCCACTTGCCTCGCCTCTTCTAGGGGTTCTGTGTTGGCCCTATGTGACAAGACCAGGGCTGACAGGCCTTAGTGGACACCAACTCAGGAGCCATACTCCAAGGTGTATCAGGCAGCTTCTCTTGTTCAGGAGATGCTGAATGGTGACCAGTGATGGTCTCCAGGTCACATGCAGAGGCCAAGGTTTCGGTGCACACACTTCGGTATACTTCAGTGTACACACAGTCATCCTAACACAGCATGTGCACAAATGCCTTTGTTCCCTTTCCTCACATGAAGACAAGCCACAAAGGGTCAGAAAACATGATAACCTCTGGAAGGGGCACGTGAGGGAAGAGGACCGGTCCCCAGGAGAACAGCTACCACAGCCTCTGAGGACTCTGAGACTTCCTCGACATTTTATTTGATCTGCCGGAGGCCAAGTTGAAAGCTAGGGCCCATCTTCTTATCTCTTTAGCCAGGGTCACTATGACAGTTTAGACATGGTCTGGACATGGTCACGTTGGTGCTGGATTCTCAGAGAAAAGCTCCAGCTCCTGATGAATAGTCACAATCATCCTGTGTATCATCAGGATTAGAAAGCAACCCCTGGTGAGGCTCTTTTTCAAATTATTAACTTTTCCCTCAAAGGCCTGCACCTGTGATAATGTACCAGTCACATCTCCCAAACCCCCACCCCCACCGCAGCCATGTCCAGAGCCACCATGCCATGGGAGCTTTCCTAGGTCAGAACATACAACTACAGCATCCTGAAGCAACACGAATCCCTCTATGAAGGGGGCTGCTGCAGCCCTCAGGCATGGGGTGTTTTGCTGTTGTGTCTCTCAAACATGCTGATGCTGTAGAATCTTTGCCAGATCAACTCAGCTGTGTTCCTCACTAGCTGAGGCTTCTGGAGACGCGGCACCCCCATGTGACATCAGTAACAGCTCCCTCCACTTGCCACAGATGATGCTACTGTCCCTTTAAAAATGTTAAATTACTTTCCCAGGAGTTGTTGACTGTTTTCCTCACACTTTCAAAAGGATGAACAGGATGCTTTGCCGGGCTGGAGAGAGGTCTGAGAGGAAATGGGAGTGTCCTTATGGGACAGGGTGTCTGAGCTCACAGGGGTGATGAACACCGAACGCCAGCACAGATTTTAGAAAGCAAACATCTGGAAGCACAGGGCTGCTGTTATCTCCTCCTTGGGAATAATAGGGGGAAAGGTTATGATGCTGGTATATTTCCAAATTTTTAACAATAAAGTTGGACCGTGCCACTCCCTTGAAGAGGGTTCCCAGGAAAACATGGCATTAAGCAGCACTCACTGCCTTAAACAGACTTCCCCACCCCCCAACCCTCTGCAACTCCCGGAAGTGGTAGAAAGAAAAACATTTCCACAGAACAGCTCCTCCTGGCAGAACAGGAACCACAGATCCTGGACAGCGAGCGATGAAGAAAACGGCCTTTAATTCTCTTAAATTCTGTTCAAATAGTTGGTGATAAGAAGTACTGCTCCATGACCTTAGCCACTCTCTGGAAGAAGGGCTGCCTCTCTAGGGCTGCTGGGAATCTGTAGGGGGGCCATGCTGAGAACACTAATAGTTGGCTGACAAAGCTTTCCTCATCAACATTCCTTCTGCAGCCCAGCTTCTAAGCTGGCAGAGAGGCTCATGGTCCAGTACCAATGACCCACAACAGGGTGTCCACACATGCCAACAGGACAGACGGCTACCCAGTGTCCCTCGGGCACTAGCAGGCTCTTCCTGTCTTTCTCTGTGCCTCCCTTCACACTGTATTCGGTACCCTGGCACCTCTGAAAAAATGACCTCTCCAGCATCCCTGCCTGGTTCGGTTCCCTGAATCTGTTGCTGGGAAACTCTTTTGCCATAACCCCCAGGGCAGCCTCGATCATGTGGTACCCAGGCTGTGGTCAGCACAGATCAGCACTGCTCTTGAATCCCAGCCTCCCTTCTTTATGATAAATACCTGATTCAGGAGTTATGCTACAGTTTCAGAAAACAAACAGAAGCAGGGAGGGGAGATCTAAGTGCTGAGGTGGGCTGCCCAGAGGCCAAACTGTAACTATCTTAATTCCCAGAGAAGCGGAGCACTCCCTCTAGCACATGAACAAGTCACAGGAGCATGATAAGTGAGACTCCCAGAGTCATCCATCTTGTTGTTCTGAGACAAGTTTTCTCACTGGCCTGCGGCTCACCAATTCAGCTACCCAGGGATCTGTCTGTCTCTGCCTGCCAGACACTGGGATTATAAACAAGTGCCACCATGCCCAGCTCTCATGCTCGCATGCCAAGCCCTCCACTGACTGAACCATCTGTGTAAACCCCATAAGCTCATTTTTTAACGAGAACTTACCAAGTGCTGCCCAGGAATCCTGACAGGAGAGAAACGTAGGTGTCTATTGTGGGGGTTCCTGATTCAGTGTACTGGGTGTCCTGCTGCCTGTCTATAAGGGCTATGTCCTACTCAGGGACATTTATGGGCATGGCTTTGAAGCCTGAGGTATCTGATCTCTGCATCTATTTTTCTCCCTCCCTGGGACCCTCTCCTCCTTGGGGAATCACAGTTTGTTCATGCAGCTCACTGAGCGGAAAGGACTATGGGATCGCAAAACCAACCTACCACAGGTCAACAGTGGGACTGACATGTTTGCCTCCACCTTTGATGTCAGGGTCTAGTCATTGTTCCAAGGCACAGTCACCCTTTCCAGAATTCCAGGATAGTGAGTAGTCCCTAATGGTTACTAGGTCAGAAAATAACTCACCTTGTCTTGCAATTCTTTAGCATACACACACCCAGAGCCAGCTTGCTACCAGCCCCAGCCAACTCCATAGAAACTAACACAGGTGACCTCAGGTGACATGTGTCCGGATAGTATCTGCAGCCTCTGACAGTTGCATAGCTTTGAATATTTAGTGATCCAGACTTAGGAGAAACCCTGTGCATTATTATTAGAATTGAAGACATGCTGTGGTACTCCATAGCCTTCCTCCCCTCCCCCCAGTAGAATGATGCCCTAAGTGGAGAGAAGGCTGATACGCCGGTGAGAGCTGAGAACTCCTCAGTCTCTTGTTGGCTGCACACTAACCAATTGTAGGTCTCTGTATTAACAGTCATTTACTGTGAAAAGAAGCTTCTCTGAGGGAGGGGTGAGAGATGCAATAATCTATGGCTATTCAGATAAATACTTTAGGGTCAGTAAACACTATGTCCACTCAGAAGAAGAATAATTATAGATTTTTCCCTCAGACAGTCATGTAAAATGAATTATAAGTTCTTGCTAGCCCATAAAAAAAGACACAGAATCCAAGTATTTTATTTACAAGCCATAAGCCTGGGTTGGTGAGGTTTGGGGCTATTCTAATTTATTTCCCAGTCATAATGTCCCTTGTTACTTGCTGGTTTTCCTGGCCACGTGCTCATGGTCCATCTCCTCTCATGGGCTCCCTCTCCTTTCTTCTTCTCTCCCATCTCTACCTGCAGCCAACCAGGTCACTGAAAACCCACCCACCTCTATCTATTGCCCAATCACAGGTTTTATCCTTTTGTTGAGCACTTAGCTCCCGGCGCAAGGTTACATTGTATCACTTGATCACCTGTTACATTGTATCACTTGGTGTACATGAGGATCTGCTTGGCCAGGGTCAACCAGATCTTGGGAGTCAGTATTCAGCATTAAAATCCATGCAGCACGAGACCAACCACCTACAGTTGCACCAGCAATAGTGCAATGTCTAACTAGGTTGGTTAGTACTGTGGTTCCCAGGGTTCACAGCTGGGTACAGTAGATAATTTCTTTTCTCCACCAGTAGCGTGCGTATCACCTTCAAGTGCAAGTGCGATGACAGATGGTAGTTAGGGGTGAAACTTCCAGGGAGTTACCAGCTTGATTTCCCCATAGCCTAGGATTCATTATGTGGTCTTGACACTCAGTAGAATCAATACGTTTAAAAAAGATCACAGCAAGTTAAAGGCACATGCTGCTGCTCTTCCAGAGGACCCAGGTTCAATTCCCAGCACCCACTGGTGGCTCACAACTGTCTGTAGCTCCAGTTCCATATGATTCAACACCACAGTCTGGCCTCCCAAGGCTCCACGTGCACGAGGCTCTCATATACACAAGCAGACAAAACACTCATACACACAAAGTAAAAATTATTAAATTTTCTTTTTGAAAAAAAAGAACACATGAAGTTGTAAGCAAATTGTGGAAGATAGACCAGAAGGAGGGATTAAAGGGTGTATGGGAGATGAATTTGATCATTTACTTTTTTAAAATATTAAAATTAAATTAAAAAAAAAGAAAAGAAATAGAAGACAGATATGATAGAAGGGGGCAGACAGGGGAGCTCAAATGCTTTCCAGATCTGGAGACCCAGCATTCCTGGCACCGCAGGCTTTTAGTCCCCCCATGGCTCAGGCCACAGTTAGGGAAAGGCTGGACTGTTCTCCAGAGCTGAAATCAAACCATGTGGACCTTGAAAAGCAGTCAGGGCAACAGAGGGAGGCCCCTGCTCAGCTGCAGCAGGAATTCCAGAGGGCCCAGGTATGCAGGGCAGGGGCTCCTGGGAAGGCCTGACCTCATGGTAGGGGGAGGGGAAGAGGAGGGTGAGGCACCTCAACGATCTTTATAATAGTGGCTGATAAGATCTAAAACCCCTGGCAGAGAGACAGAAGGATCTTGGCGCATGATTGTGAGGGACTCTCTACTTTCAAAGATTTGGAGGGACGTAAAATAGGAAGATGTGACATGGCAAAACCTGGTTCTACAGTGGGCACTGAGCCTCACTGTTTAATCTCATTAGCAATGAGATGTCAGAAGAAGCCACACACGTGGGAAGGGAAGACATGGCTTCTGTGTTCAAAGTCTTGGGAAGAAGTGTGGGGTGGGATCACTGCCTAGTAATTCATATCCATCTGTGCCTGCCGACAGGACACCTCTGCTTGTCCTAGATCCCCTGGCCCTGACTGGTACCAATGTCTCTGAGAACAGTGCTTGCCTTTTGCCTCCCGGAGAAAACAGACCCAGATAAGAGAGGGAAAGATCACTGACAGACAGGGACCTGGGGCAGAATGAGAAGGCAGAAGAGGGGGAAAAAAGGTGCCCATGGAGGCATGAGTGACCAGGATTCAGGGCAGCACACACAGCATGCATGCCACTTGGAGACAGAGCTATGGCACAGGTCTCAGGACCTCCACCTAACTCACAGCCAAGAGAGGTTCTCCCCAGGTTCTGTGTTCTGATGTCACATAAAGGGAAGTAAATTAGCCTGAGGAGGAAGCAGCTGGGCAAAAACATGTGATCCACGCTCCCTGCTATTGGGGACAGCAGACAAGCCTGCTATAGACAGGGAAGAGCCCAGAACAGGCAGGTGGATAGCCACTCAGTAAGGGGCGGGGATGGGCAGAGTCAAACTGTGGAATGGTTACAATTTAGTTACCTGTGTCAGGGTCAAAAGTGAAACAGGAAGGAGCCAGGTGCCATGCGTGAATCAGACTCAAAGAGGGCCGAAGTCCGTTGTCTTCTGTGCCAGGCCACTGGGGAATGGGTAAAGGATGATAGCCTGGATGAGAACTGAAACCCAGCAGCCAGCAGGGAGGCTTAGGGACCTCCCTGCAGCCATCTGTCCTTGGAAGGCCCTGAGAGACGACAGCATCCTATCCAGGGATGTGTCAAGCAATATTGTCATCCGCCTGGGGGTTCTGAATAGGAGGAAGAAGGTTTCCCATGAGAAATCAAAGCTTGGAGCTGTGCCGCCTGCGTGCAAGAGTTCCAGTTTCACACTGCTAATGTGGTTCAGGGAATCTGGAGCCAAGAAAGAAATGTAAAAACTTGCCTTGGATGGGTGAAACCCAGGGCCCCCCAGCTAAAGGCAAACAAAGTCACTCTGTGGGAACGTTTTCGCAACCCGGGACACATGTGAGCTGGCCTCCAGGATGGCTCCAGCTGGGGCTCCCACACGCCACTTCCATTTCCTGTTGCAGCACTAACTGCTGAGCGCGCAGATATCTGCTGTAGCTCCGATTCCCACTGGAGGGAAAGGGCTGTGGAAAAGGGACCAGCTGAGGGGCTGCACAGCAAAAGCATGAGGCAGGCCTGGGAGCAGACTGACCTCTGAAAGCGAGGAAGCTACTTAAACTTTTAGGGTTGAGGCAGGGGCGGTAGCTCAGTGGGTAAGAGTGCTTGGTGTACAAGCATGAGGTTCAAATCCTCAGCACCCACGAAAAAAGCCGATTTGACTGCAAACACGTGTAACCCCACGTGCTGAGGTCGGGGGAAGAGACTAACTTGCAATAGATCGTTGCAACTTGAATGACTAGATGAGAGAGAGAGAGAGACAGAGAGAGACAGAGACAGAAACAGAGATAGAGACAGAGACAGAGGATACATAAATAGATAGATCATAGATAGATGATACATAAATAGATAGATGATAACTAGATAGACATGATAGATAAATAGAAAGATAGATGATACATAGACAGATGATAGATAGATGGTACATCAATAGGTAAATGATATCTAGATAGATGATAGATACATAGATAGATACATAGATAGATACATAGATAGATGATACATAAATACATAGATAGGTAGATGATAGATAGATGATATATAAACACATAGATAGATAGATAGATGATAAACGATTGACAGACGGTCATTAGATATAGTACATTACCCAGTCAGACCCAAAGAAATCATTATATTTCACATTCAATACCATATTCTCTGCTTATAAGACAGAAATTGCAAAATTGGAAATCAATAACAATAAAAGAACCAAGTCTTGGACTAGTGACATGACTTAGCAGGCAAAAGCACTTGCTACCAAACCTGACAACCTTAGTTCTATCCCCAGAACTGATCCTCAAAAGTTATCCTCTATCATTGACATGTGTTCACCATAGCACATGTGTGCCTATATTGACTCATACACACACACATCATGATGATGATGATGATGATGATGATGATGATGATAATTTTAAACTCAAAATATAAATAGCCATAGCCAGGCATGGTAACCCACATCTATAATTCCAGCACTCAGAAGGCTAAGTAAGGCAGGAGGCTCACCACAAATTTAAGGCCAGCCCAGGCTATACTTGGAGACTGTCTCAAGAAAAAAATTTAAATCCTAAAAAGCCACAAATCCCCTAGTGATACCCACACACACATCTTATCTGCAGGCGACTTGTTTCAAAATCCCCAGCAGAGGCTGAAAACTGCAGACAGCACCAAGAAGATTCATCATGGCCATCAACCTAATCAAAGGTTAGAATCTCCTAGGAGGCACACCCTGGACACATCTCCTAGAGAGCTTTCAAAGATGTGTAAGGAAGGAGGACCACCCCAGATGAAGGCAGCATCATTCCACTGGCTGGTGTCATGGACAGAATAAAAGGGGAAAGTCAGCGGGGCACCAGAATTCACCTCTCTGCATCCTTAATGTGGATACAATGTTACAGAGGCCTCACAGGATACAAAGTGACAGAGGTCTCACACTCCTAGTACTGTGAATCCCCAGCTTGATCAGATGCACCTTACAACTGTGAGACAAAATAAACCTTTCCTTCCTTAAGTTGCTTTTCTTTAGGCATTTTGTCACAGAGACAAGACAAGTAGCTAATACAAACACCCATAGCTTAGGTGCTTTCTTTGACTTATGTATACACGATTGTAACAAGGTTTCATTTATTAATCCGGCACAATATGGTGTTTTGAATGAGAATGGCCCCCATAAGCTTACATATTCAAATACTTGGAACCCAGTTACTGTTGAGGTTTGGTCTGTTGCTATGTATGTAATCCTAAATACTGGCCCCCAAAGTCTGGTTGTCCCCAGAGTCAAGGAGATCCTCATGTACACCAAGTGATGCTATGTAACCTTGCTCCTTAATTTAAAACTATTGGTTGAATAAAGGTGCCTACAGCCTATAGCTGGGCGGAAGAGAGATAGGCGGGGTTTTGGTTCCCCTGCTTGGGGTCTGAGGGGGAGGAGAGAGAAGATGGGGAGAGGAGAAGACACCATGCGGTAAGGGATCCTGTGAACTGGCCATGAGGGCTGGCCATTAGGAGTAGGAGCAGCCCATGCGGAGCATGGCAAATCATATCTTGGGATTATTGATAGGGAAGTAAATACAAATAGCTTAGAGGGTAGATAACTGCCCAGCTCTAGTGCTGAGGCTTATTATAAATATAAAAGTTTTGTCTTTTATCTGGGAACTAAATGATCTAGGGTGGGATAGAAACCCCCCCAGTTAAGATTAAAAATTGACTACAACAAGTTAGTGGAACTGTTCAGGAAGGATTAGGAGGTGTGACCTTCTTGGAGGAGGTGTGTCACTGCGGGTGGGCTATGAGGTTTCAGAAGACAGGAGCCACTCCCAATATGTTCTCTGTGTCCTCCTTGTAGATCAGGTGAGCTCTCAGCTATTCCTACCACCTTGCTTTGGTTCTCCCATTGTAGACTCTAACCCTCTGGAACTATAAACCCAATTAGATGTTTTCTTCTATAAGTGGCCTTGGTTGACTACCACCTCATCTTCCTTCCTCTTCCTCCAGTTGTTCTGGAGTCTTCCATCTGGTTCTTCTTTGTCTAATGGCAGCTTCTCTACCTAGGAGCCCCATTGTTTCCTTCATCAGTGGCTACATGGAGGTATGCTCTCCATACAGGCTGTGAAGTGCTTCCACACAAGTGTGAAGCTCTGGGTTTGGTCCCCAGAACCCACATAAAGACAGAGCTGGCACCAGGAAACACATTTGTAACTCCAGCGTGGAAGGTAGCGAGATGGGTGGGTCTCCTGCAGTTGGCTGGCCAGCCAGCCTATATGGCAAGTCCTAGGTCCCAGTGAGAGACCTGTCACCAAAATAAAGGGAGACACACGAGGTTGACTTCTAGCTTCTATTCAGATGCATACACAGCTGCATACATGTGCACTTACATCAAATACATGCACACACAATTTAAAGAAAATTGTTTAATTTGTAACATATAAGGCTTACTATAACAGGATTAATATTCATGTTTTCAAAATGTCTCCACATTCCACACAACTCGTGGGTTTTGGTGGGGATCAGTCAGCTCTGCTGTTCTTGTTGCTAAATAAGTATCAGTCTTAAGGGAAATATCACTTATTTACATGTATTAAGATGATTCACATTTTTAAAAAATTCTCTCTAAGTCATTATTCTAGTTTCATCTCAGTTGCTGCAACAAAATATCCTGTCATAAATCAACATGGGAGAAGGACTTCTTCAGGTTACAGCTGCAGTTAACAGCCTGTCATTCTGGGAAGTCAAGGCAGGGACTCGGGAAGCTGCTCACATCACATCCACAGTCAAGAGCAGAGAGCACAGTGCATATGGGTCTGCACTGCCTGCCTGCACTGACTGCCTACACTAACTGCCCGCACTGCCTGCACTGCCTGCTTACCCTGCCTGTACTGCCTGCACTGCCTGAACTGCCCGCACTGCCTGCACTGCCTGCACTGCCTGCTTACCCTGCCTGCACTGCCTGCACTGCCTGAACTGCCTGCACTGCCTGAACTGCCTGCCTGCACTGCTTGCACTGACTGCATTACTTTCCCTGCCTCCCTGCACTGCCTGCACTGCCCACACTGCCTGCACTGCCTGCTTACCCTGCCTGCACTGCCTGCCTGCACTGCCTGCACTGCCTGCACTGCCTGCCTGCTTGATTTCAGCTAGCTTTTGTTTTCTCACACAGTTCAGGCCTCCCTGCTACCCATGATAGGCTAAGACTTCCTTTTTTAATTCTATAAACTGTATTATATAAAAAGCTTATCTATAAATAAAAGCCAAAATCTTACATCAATGAATAAGTAAGGCATTCCCTCTCAGACAAACCCAATCTAGATGATTCTTCATCTAGATCTACCCAGGTGACTCTAGGTCATGTCAACTTTGACTGTTAAAATCAACCAGGACAGTGATCAAAAGAACATAAAATAAAATTAAGACTATTCAACAAGTGACTGAAAGCAAGGGTATTTTCAAAAGAGGAGTGTGTGTGTGTGTGTGTGTGTGTGTGTGTGTACCTGTGTGTGTACCTGTGTATGCAGGTGTACTTGCATGTGTGTGTGGAGCCCAGAAGTTGGCTTCAGGTGTTGTACTGGCTGGGTTTGTGTGTCAACTTGACACAAGCTGGCATTATCACAGAGAGGAGTTTCAATTGAGAAAATGCCTCCATGAGATCCAGCTGTAAGGCATTTTCTCAATTAGTGATCAAGGGGGGAGGGCCCCTTGTGGTTGGTGCCATCTGTGGGCTGGTAGTCCTGGGTTCTATAAGAAAGCAGGCTGAGCAAGCCAGTAAGTAACGTCTCTCCATGGCCTCTCCATCAGCTCCTGCTTCCTGACTTGCTTGAGTTCCAGTCCTGACTTCCTTTGGTGATGAACAGCAATGTGGAAGTGTAAGCCGAATAAACCCTTTCCTCCCCAACTTGTTTCTTGGTCATGATGTTTATGCAGGAATAGTAACCCTGACTAAGTGTCTTCCTCTGTAACTCTTCATTTTAACTTTTTGAACAGTGTACCTCACTGAATCTGGAGTTTTTTGTTAGAATGGGCTGCTCTCAAGCCCCAGGAATGTCCCTGACCCCACCACCTGCCCAGTATTAAGGTTATATATAGGTGTGTGCTTCCTTCCGTGCCTGGCTTATTTTACGTGGGTCTAAGGAATCTGAACAAAGGCCTTCATGCTTATGCCACAATCACTTTATCCACTGAGCCATCTTCCCATCCCTACCCCTCTGAAATACTTCAGAACAAACAATAAATATAAAATCATATCCAAACTGATCTGATATGCAGTAAAGGTGAAGTAATTGATTCACTTAAAATAAAAACACAATGGGATCAGATTAACAACAGGACCCGGATACCTGCTGTGAGAGGGAACATGAGCACAGCAGAGGAGGCCATAGTCTACATCCACATCACTAAGCAGAACCAGCCATTGGGCTGAAATGGACCAATCTGGGATGCAGTTGTATTCAGGTAAGCGAAGCTTGAAGCACTGACCTCAAAAGAAACAGAAAACCATGTGGGGGAAAAAACAGATGAAATGATTTGCAAACGACACTCTGACCCCAAAACACGCTTTTGAGATATGTATATATGGAAAATCATGGCAATTTCTCATAGGAAAAAAAACTCATTTCAGCACATGAGCTTTTATGTAACAAGGAGGAAATGTCTCCAGAGCCTCTCTTTCAAGGCAGTCGGTTACAGAGATAAATTTGTAATAAGAAGAGCTGCATACGATGTAAGAAAGCAGCCCCAAGATCTTAATTAGTTAGCCCGTAGCCTTCCTCGGTGTGTGCAGAGGATACATACACTTTGGCCAAACTGAACTCTGTCCAGAAACGCAACGATGGTTTCGTGTTAAGAAACTGTGTGTGTCACTCACTGTATCGGTCAGGGTTCAGTGATAAACAATGGAGTCCTTGTCACAACGGAGAGCAGGGAGGGAGTCCTGACAGTGTTAAGTGGCTCCCAGGGTGTGCACAAGGCTGGAGAAAAGGCACACAGTCAGACAGTGGATATCAATAGTCATCGTGCGTTATTATCATGCACTCTGCTACATCGCTCGCTGCGCCAAATGTATCAGTTCAGCCTTCTCAAACACGTGTGATACAAGAGAACAATAGTAACTGCCAAATTTGGTCCTTGTGTGAGTTACTTTATCTCATTGCTATGACAAAATGCTGTCATAGCCAATGAAAAGAAGGAAGGATTTCATTTGGCTCAAGGTTTGGCACCAGGATGATCTATGGGGGGTGAGAGAGTGTCTCCAAAATGGCTTCTCTGATCTGGACTATGGGAGACTGTAGCTCTCACACTATGGTACATGCCACCCTGTATGTAGCCTACCTCCCCCAAGAGGCCTCTGCTGTCAGGGGTATTCCTCCTGAACAGACAATATTCAAGTGATAGGATTAATGACATAGGCTGCTGTGACCAGTGCAGTGGTAGCCCTGAATGTTGCTAGTTGCTGTTTAGAGACCACACTGTGCTGTTTCTTCCCTTAAAGAAAAAGGCTCCTTCACCTTGATCAGGAAAAACAGGGGTAGTGAAGTGAAACCTTTACAACCTTTGCAGCTTCTGCCTTCCAAATGTCACTCCGACGGTCTGACTGTTCTGATGTCAGGTCTCTTGGGAGAAGGTGTGTGTACACGCTCCATCTCTGGGATCCAGGGGCTCCATGTGGCCGTGTAGTACTGACATGTCATGCAGACTCCAGCCACCCCCTCACTTCAGTATGCCCTACTGTGCTATTGCATAGCAAGCACACTATAAACAACTCTGAAGACATTCTGGGCCAACCTGAATGAAACTCTGCTGGTACAAAGAGAAACACGCCCAAGACTGATGGCTGGCAAGGCTACATTACAATGGTACCCAGCAGCACACTCTAGATCCTAAAAGGGAGAGGAGAAAACTAGTTAACACATATGACCGTAAAGCCAACAGGCAGAGGATGTGTATGTGACATGGTCCAGAGCCCAGAACTGTCACAGGGCCAAGCCAATGTTACTGTCATTCCACAGCACACACAGTGTGAGAGCTATTTACCTGGCACTTTGTTGTATAGGGCACTATAAAAGATCAGAGATCTAAAGTACTCAGACTAGCATGAAGCTCAGGGGAAGAGTACTTGCCCTCTACACACACACACACACACACACACACACACACACACACACACGGTCTTAGGTCCCTACCCTGGAACCCCCAAGAAGGAAGAGAAAAAAAGTAGATGTCAGGGTGTGTGTAGACCTTTATAGAAGGAACTTGACATCCATGGGCCTTGGCAGAGGGGCGTGTCCTGAAGCCAGTGCAGACAGACAGCAAAAGTGTCACTAAACTTCCTGCATTTCAGGGTGTATGAAAGTACTTGATCAGCACACCCTGCAAAGGCCACGTGTGGGGATACTCAGCTTCAGTCAGGCTGAGGCTGGTTACAGGCATGCCCTTAAAAAGGACAGTGAGTCAAAGGAAGAAGCCAATGTATTCTGAGGAGAGGAGACAGAACAGACTCACCCAGGAGATGAGGCTTGCCTCACAGTCAAGGTTAAACTTCTGCGTAGCATTTCTCCTCAAGAGTAGTCAGCTTTCCAGCAGATTCTCTTCATTCAAACAAGGTGTGTATGGGGGGTGGGGAGGTATGTGCATGTGTGTGTGCGTGTGTGTGTGTGAGTGTGTGTGTGCATGCGTGTGTGCGTGTGTGTGTGCACACGTGCATGCGTGCGCTATGTATGTATGTTGGATATGTATGTGTACTGTGTGTGTACTGTATGTGTATGTGTGTGTTTTGGGGTGAGTTAAAAGTATGTATGTGTGCTGTGTGTGTGTGCAGTGTGTGTGTGCTGTGTGGATGTGTATTGTGTATGTGCTGGATATGTATGTGTGATGCATGTGTGCTGAGTGTGTGAGTGTGTGCATGTGCTGTGTGTATATGTGTATGTTGTGGAGTGAGTTAAAAGTGTGTATCTGTGCTGTGTGTGTATGCAGTGTGTGTGTGCAGTGTGTGTGTTGGATATATAAATGTCATGTGCGTGTGGCAATATATGTATGGTATATGTGTATAGTGAACATGTGTGTGAATGTGTATCTGTATGCATATGTGTTGTGTGTATATGTGTGTGTAGTGGATTTCTGTGTGTATGTGTATATATGAGTGGTGTATGTAGCATGTATGTATAATGTATATGCGTGTGAGTGTGTAACGGTATGCGTGCATTGTGTGTATAGTGGATACGTGTGTGCATATACTAGTGTAGGTGCATGCAGGTATGTGTATGGTAGGGTGCATGCATGTGTGTATGTGTGTGGGTATGCAGTGGATACATGTGTATGTGAGTACACGTTGTGCATGTTTATGCATGTAAGCATAAGTGTGTGCACTGTGTTTGTGTGCAGTGTACTCACACCTGTGCACACTCATGTGTAAAGACCAAAGGAGGACTTTGGGTGCCTTCCTCTATTGTAACCTTACTCCCCTGATACCTCATCTCCGACCAAACGAGAAACTCACCATTTGGGGCTAGATTGGCTGGCCAGTAAACTCCCGGACTCTGCCTGGCTCCACCCCGGTGCTGGTGTTCCAGCACGTGCACCCACGCCCAGCTTTTTGTGTGGATGCTGAGGGTTGGAACTCAGGTGCCCTTACCCACTAAGCCATATGCCTAACACTTATCCCCAGTGCTATTTTTAAAGTTGACTTTATCTTACAGAATGAACACATACACTTCGTGTTTTAAAAGAGCCACAGCCGAGTATAATATGTAAGCCTAGTAAATGGAAAGATATACTGGATTCTTGGAATTGGTGGCCGTAGAAGGGGATGGTCAACCTTGCTAATATAAAAATTCTCACCAGTTCAGTGAAACATCCCAGCAGAACATGCAGTTAAATTGACCACGGTCCTCTCATTTGCCAGGGCTCTCAAGTGGCAACTGGCCTGACCCCCCGATACTTCTGGAGACTGATCCACCAACTAAAGAACACACATGGAGGGTCCCATGGTGCTGGCCACAAATGCGGCAGAGGAGGGCCTTGTTATCCGTCAGGGGGAGGAGAGGCCCTTGGGCCTGAGGGTGTTAGATCCCCCAGTGTAGGAGAATGTCAAGGAGGGAAGACGAGAGTGGGTGGGGGGTGGGAGGGTGGGTTGGAGAATATCCCCATAGTGGCAGGGGGAGGGCAGAGGGAATGGGGAGGTTACAAAGGGGAGATCTGAAAAGGGGGAAACATTTGAAATGTAAATAAAATATGAAAATTAAAAAAAAGAGAGATTTTGCTAATTCTAGAATTTATATGAAAATATGAATGACCCAAACTAACCTACAAGGTAAGAAGAAAAAAGTCAGAGTCACTATCTGATGTCAAGCCTCCTGAAGCTTTGTCATCAAGACCATGTGATGCTGTTGGTAAAGCAGACAGGCAACAGGACAGAGCAGGGTTCAGAGGCAAATCTAATGAAGGCAGCCATGAATCAGGGCAATGGAGAAAGGACACTGCTTTCCAAGAAGTGCTGCAGAGACAGTGACTGACCATCTACACAAATGGGCGTGCACACACAAACACACATGTATACACACACATTTTTGTTTGATCCTTACTGCGTACCCCACACCAAAAGCAACTCAAAATGAACCACAGACCTACATTTAAAATCAAAGGTATAAAATTTCCAGGAAAGAAATATATGTCGCCTTAGACTGTCAGGTTGATAAATGAGACTTATACAAAACTGAACAGAGCTTCAAAGGTTCCATCTAAAAGAGGGAAAAAACCAAGCTGTGGACAGGGAGAGAGTAACTGCAGTCCACATATCTAGTGAAGGTGTGTGTGTGTATGTGTGTGTGTGTGTGTGTGTGTGTGTGTGTGTGTGGTGGATGTGTGTGGTGTGTGTGTCTGTGTGTGTATTGGATGCATGTGTGGTAGGTGTGTGTGTGTGTGTGTGTGTGTACATGTGGAGGCCAAAGGCAGATACCACTCCACAACCCTCTCTCCACGTTGCTCTATGAGGCAGGGTCTCTTACTACATAGAACTCGCCAAGGAGGCTAAGCTGGCTGACCAATGAACCCCAGGGATCCACCTGCCACGGCCTCCCCAAAGCTGGGATGACAAGAGCACATTGCACACCTGGCTTTTTACATGGATGCTGGGGATTTGAACTTGGGTCCTCAAGCTGTGTGGTGAACACTTGTACTTACTGAGCCCCAACCCCTGGTGAAAGATTTTTATTTGACACATATAAAAACATTTCACAACTCAGTAAGTGAAAAAGGAAGTTGACATCACCTCCAACACAGTGGGGGCAAGACTCCTTAAAGTGTAGAGCAAAAGGAAGAGGTGAGGAGAGTGACTTTCAGTGGGGAAACCGGCAACCAGCAGCAGAGGAAGATCAAGGCAGAGGATGACCTCCCCTCCCCCCCCCCGGGAATTGGCTTCTTCCCACAGATCCATGGGTCCATCAGGTGTCGGCCGAGACCTGAAAGTCTCACTTCCTGAAAATATGTAAGATTTTTAACTCAGCCCACAACAGAAAGGGGGGAGGGGGAGAAAGAGTTGCCCTCAGTGTGGAGACACTGTTTTCAGCACCACAGCCTTGTGACTGGCATTTGCTCATTCCATTCGGTCCACTAAGACTGGTCTAGCCTTCTGAGGGTACAAGCTCCTTAGATCCAAGTGGCCTGTGAAGATGTGCAGGTGCCCAGATGTTCCTGGGCACTTCCAGAAGGGCTGTGAGTTCACTGCAAACGCTTGCTATAAGAGGTATGATCAGAATAAAATACACAGCTATGATGAAGCCAGACTGTTGCAGAGATCCAAATCTCAGCCAGGTGTGGTGACACACATCTGTAGTCCCAGTGCACAGGAGGCAGAGGTGGGTAGGTTGAGAGTTCTAGGCTAGCCTGGGCTACATAAGGAAACCATGTCATAAAAGAAGGCATAAAAACAGGAGAAGAAAAAGATATGGGAAAGGAAGAGGAAAACAAGGAGATGAGGGAGGGAGAGGGAGGGGGAGAGAGCACACTTGGCATCTGTGAAAGCACATGTGAACTTTTTTACATCTGTGGTTCTCAGCACTCTTTCTCTCCATCACATGGCCATCTCTGGCATCTACTCCTCCACTCCTTACCTCTCCACTCCACCCAGGCTCTTGCCACTCCCCCTGGACATTCCCCATGACATACCACAAGCCACACAGTGCACCAACCAGATCCCTTCAGTGACTCTACACAGAGCATGGGCCAAGCCCACACTGAACTGTGCCTCCCCAAAACCCCTACCTCACTCCCTTGAGCCCTGGCGTCTAAGACTCACCTCGTCTCCATGATGTCTTAGCTGCTGGCAACACTTGTGGCCCCCCAGTTCAAATCATGTGACCTCTGCAACTATCCTGACTTTCCTTTCTCCCTCATGGAGAGTCCACTCAGAACCTTCCATGACAGCAAGGCCTGGACCTGGGTTTCCGTGGGGGAGTCTTCCTGCCCTAGAGGCCCACATCACTGTACAGTATAGCACAGATCTGAGCGGCAGGGGGCCTTTGGTGCCAGCTCACTGCTGAGCTCTCCACAGATGACCGAGCTTGAGTTTCACAAGGGCCCAGGGAAGGAAACATTTTTATTACCTCGTTTTACAGAAGAGGAAACTGAGGGTCAGGGTGGTTCACTGACTCACCCAAGGGGAAACTAGGAAGTAGCAGATGAAGGATCCAAGCCTTCCTCTCTGAGCTCATAATAAACCAGGATTTCTGCTTGAAGTTTCAGAAAGAGAACTGGGAGACCCAGGGAACAGCACTCATCCCAAACTGCAGCCACATTTACCTATGTGTCCACTAACTTCAAGATGAACAACTTCCAGCTTAGAAACCACGGCCAAAGGTCCTGTTGCAGGATGACATAAGGAGGGATCATGGTCCCTGTCCTAATCACAAAATAGAAAGGACATTTATGCAGAGCACAAAGGGGGGGGGGGCACCATGAACACAGAACGTATGGCCAAGGTTCAAGTAGAGAGTGGTGCCAGGAAAACATTACATCCTGGGAGGAGGCTCATTAAGCCTCAAGAAGGAAGCACAACTTGGAATAGCAGGAAGTTCCTGAAACCTACAAGACTCACAAGGCCCCTGCCCAGCTTGTATAGGCAGCAAGGATGTTAAGGAGATGAGTCTCTCCAACCTGCAGAGAACACTAGGAATGGAGTTTTCTGAGCTGTCACCCATTCTGAGGGAAGCTTTCTAACAATGCAACTGCTTTGGAGTTATCTATGCTCCTATAAGTCACCCGTCCTATTCCTGGAAGTGACCCCAGTAAGCTTACAGATTCACTAAGCTTGACTCAGCTGGAGTCATTTCTTTGACCTGTCACTGATGTCCCATCTGTAGTGAGTAGGCACTTGTTCACTTCACACAACAGATGAACAGGATTAGAAGGTCTGGCTGGTGACATCAGCAGGTATAAGGATGGCCCTGGTGTTCTGTCTGCCTGTGAGAGAGAGAGCTTCTTTCCCAACCTTCAATCCTAGCTCTTTGACAGGATGAGAGAGGGGCATAAAGGTCCAAATGTCAACCTCTGGGCAGACTGACACCTCAGGAAATAATAGCTTCTACATTCTCTCTTAGGAGAAGTGATTTTGGTACCCAGAACCATACCAGAGAAAGCTGTATGCACCCCAGCCAGCATCGGGGAGAGATCAAGGGATATGTCAGCTTTGTGGATAAGCAAGGTGTTCCAGAACAGGGCCCCTTGGGCACTTCCCTGGTGGACAGAGAAGACTTACATGACCCCAGGGGTACACAAGCTTCAGATTCCTGGAGAAAATAATGGGTAAGAGTTTGTCTCCTGGGGAAATGCAACATGTATGCACGCATGCACGTGCATACAGAGAGAGAGAGAGAGAGAGAGAGAGAGAGAGAGAGAGAGAGAGACTTATGCCAAAGGAGGAGGCCCTTGACAAACCAAAGTACAGATACTATCAAAGTCCAACTTGGTGAACCAATGAGTTTTTTTAGGGTCACTTACAGGAAAATGAGTGAGGGGTTACTTACAGGAGAGAAATGACTCAAAGACAGATGCATCACCAAAGCCCACGCCTGTATGGTTCATAAACCTGGGAACCTGAAACACACTGCATAGCCTGCTGGCAGATCAAAGAGTTGGAGAGTGTCCCTTTCAACTGACTCTGGTCTAAACCTCTTCCAGGCAGCTCAGCTGATTTCTGCTTCTTGCATGGAGTTGGTCTGGTCTCAGTCTTCATTGCAGCTTGACTTATCTGAAAGTGAATCTCAGCTGTTTTTAACTCTTATTCTTGAAAGGGAGGGGCCTAGTGAACCTTGTCAGTTTCAGGGACTTCCTGCGGCTGTTTTAAGTTGTTTACTTTATAGCCAAAGAAGCTTCCCTGGAGGAGAGAATGTTTTGGTCTTGGAGGAAACTGCTATTCTAAAGTGGGTCAGTAAGCTAAATTTGGGCATGGTCTGTTACAAAACAATGCTCAGACAAGAAGATACTAGTGGCACAGTGGAGAACCCAAAGGACAGAAAATAATGATAGGGTTGATTGTTTTGTTTTGTTTACCTTGGCCTGTGAGCATGGACATCTAGGTCTGAACTGATGCACTAACATGGAGCAAAGATAGTCTTCTGCCTTGCAGACAGTATCTACTCCACGTGATTCCTTCAGGTTACCTGGTCCTCAGCCTTCCTAAAAATGTGCTCCTCTCTTAATGACACCAAGCAGACTGCTTACTTGCCTAAAGATCTCTGTTACCTCTGGTTATTCCAAAAAGACTTTATTGCCAAATGAAGTCACAACATGAGTCTGGAAGCCCCTCCTGGGGAAGGACACCATCGTGCCTAATTCTTGAACTGCATAAAATGTGAGGGACTTTTTAGCAGGAGGATGTGGCCACATCCTCAGAGACTAAGCCTCCATGCTGGGAGTGTATTTATGGGTTCAGGTTAGCTGGTTCTTTGGCTGCCTCTGAAGGTGGAGTGTGACAGTCACACTTGTTGGATTTCTCCATGCCACCACAGGGCCCCCGATTGTGGCCTCCCTCAGTGAGAACCAGTGTTACCCTTTACACTTCTGTGACATACATCACAAGTTGGTGACAGCTTCATGGAACATACAGCCTGTGCTTAGGTCTGCATGCTCTCTGAAATCCTCAGAGCAGCAGAGAACCACAGGGGTGCAGCCTGATGCCCATTCTTCCAAAGGAAGAACCGAGGCAAACTGTTCCCAGGGCTCATGAGTGACAGGGCCAGGCTTCAAGCCTAGCTATAGTCAGGGTCTCCAGAGAAACAAGTCCCACAGAGTAAGAATCTAGATAGAGAACTGGCTCATGCTATTACCCAGTCTGTGAAATCCCATCCTCGGCAATGTGCAAGCCAGGGATGCTAAGAAGCTGCTATTCCTGCCCAGATCCAAGGACGGAGAAAGTCTTTTGTGGGTGGGCAGGAGGAACTGGTTCCCTCTTCCCCTGGGTTTTGCTCAGACCAACAACTAATTGCATGAGGTCTGCCATGTTGGAGAGGTCTGGTGCTTTTCTGTCCATAGACTCAAGTGTGAGAACTGTCTGCAAACTCCCAGACATATACACAATACATGACCAAATATCTGAACACCCAGTGACCCAGGCAAGTGGACACCTACAATTCCTCATCTTATTGAGAGCGTGACTGGTCACCAGATGCCCTCAATGCTACCTGATGAGCAGGGCTCTACAGGTTGCTCCACCTGAAGGTCTGCAGAGCATTGAATGTCTGCAGACTCAGATAAGCAGCCTCCTGTGATAGCTGCAATAAGACCTCATGCAGTGCCCATGCTGCTGGGGTTTTATACTCATGAACAATTAGCCCCGCTCAGTTGTGCTGAGGCTAATTCCCCATCCTTCCACCAGGGACAAGTCAGGTACACTTGTAGCCAAGTACCACCCTATACCTAATGTGACTGAGCATGGAGCCTACCTCTCCCCTGGAGGTCAGAGGTCAATCAGATAGACAGACAGACAGACACACACGGGGGTTGAGGGGGTGAGCACGTGCTATCCACAGACTAGAGGAAGAAATCCCCAGAATGTGCCCCCCCTTTCCAAAATGCATGGCATCTGTGGTCTGACTGGGTGTGGTGATGCTCTGTCCCTTGCATACATGTATCCATCACTACAGAGTTAGTTAAGCCCCTAAATGTTCTCTGTATCCTTCCTCAACATTTGGTTCTGTGGGAACAGAAGCCAGTACCAGGCCATCTTGATGCTGCAACAGCAAGCCAGCTCAGAGTGGAATTAGCCCTGCAGCAGGACCAACCGTGTTCATGGGGGCAGGCCCATGGCTTCCCTAGGCTCCGGCAGTCTCATCTCTAAGGGTAGTAGGCTGTGGGTGAGGCAGGAAGGGCTGTGAATGTGCAGAGCCCGTCCTCTGTACCTGGAAGGTAGTTAGACCTCCAGGATAAGCTGGTTAGTAGTGTCTGCAGGGGGACTGGGTAGAGCCCTGTGCTGGATTCCTGGGCAGACCCCAGGGGACTATAGAATCTGGGGCCCTTAAAATCCATCAGTAAGTGCCTAGGTGCCTCTGAGTGGACCAAGGCCTGCACTGGAAGCTGCTGTTCCCCTACTGGCAAGTCACCAATGGCTTTGGCTTCCATTTGTGTTTCCTGTAAGATCCTAGTCAGAAGAACAAGGAAGGACTGTCACAGCAGCCTTGGACTCACCTGAATATCCCCCCACCCCACCTTCCTCTACCTTCCTTCTGTGCCCCGTCCCCCTCCCCCATCCAGTCACTAATTGGTACACACTGTCTTATGCCCATGCTTCATACCTCGGGACCTCTGGCTGGACCCAGGCTACCCTTGCCTCTGCTCTGAAATAAATCGTGGAGCTTTCTTTCCATCCGACCACCTAGGGAGCCTGCTGTCTGTGGTCAGGGCCATAGTAAGAGGCCACCCAGCTTCTGTGGTGACCACCAAGGATTCCCTCCCAGGTGAAACCCACTTCCTGCCCAGGCTGCCACCCTATCATGGCTTAGAAATATCCTTCTTTGTGCTTATCCTTCAGATCCTTAGACCAACCACCAACCTCAGAGTCCCTCCCAGGCCAATACCTCCCTGACCTCAACAGTGGCCACCAGACCTATATGCTATATGCTACCGCCCACCTTCACCTTGACCCTCACATCCACCCCAAGAGATGCTTCTCTTAAGAGGGACCACCAAGATGAGAATGGTTTAAACGGCTTGAGGTGGTATCCACCTAAAAGAGCTTCAACCACCACCCAGAAGACCTGAAGCCAGAAACCAAGCAGTGAGACTCACACACACTAAGGATGCAGGACGCAGGGCTTCCCACCCATCTCCAATACAGCCTAGCAAAGCTGTAGTTTCCCATGGGGCTCAAACCCACATCCCCAGCTTTCCAAACAACCCCCCCCCCCTTTCCAGCAGGAGGTCACCCAAACAGGTCCCACATGTTTGCAGGATTTATCTTCAGACTCCTGCAGTCCCCCACTAATACCTGGCAGCTGATCTGAACAATTTATTAACTCTGCATCGGATTCATCAGCATATCTCCAAGTTGAAATCCTATCCATCCTCCACATGCCCGGCCTCATTCCCCAGCAGCTGCCTGGGAGAAGAAACACAGCCTCTTTGAAGCTGCGAAGCACCCAGGCCCTGCAACTGTGTAAAGATACAGCTGAGTAGAACAGAAAAGTCTTGGCAGGGGGGTTCGTGGACATGGGGGGTTGGGGAGCTACTCACATCTCCAGCAGAATCTGTCCGGAAGCCACGGGTTAATGTGGCAGATGCCTGGGGCACTGCATTGGCCATGGAAAGCAGATGTGCTTCTAGTTTTGATCCTGAGGACACAGAAAAGAGATGCTAAGGAAAGGCATCATTTGAGCAGCTGTGGAGATCCTGCATCTGTTTTCTATCCTTAGGCTGCCAACACCTCCATTGACATTGTTGTTTTTGTTGTTGTTGTTGTTGTTGTTTTTCACTAAGGTAAGTAAGCTCTCCCGGATTTCCCAGGCAGTTGTAACAAATAATCATGGAGCTAAAGAAAACAGAAAGCAGAAGGTGGTGCAAAAGGGCTGAGAGGATGGCTCCGCCAAGTGCTTAGATACAAGGCTCAGCACTTGAGTGTGATCCTCATGTACAAACCTGGGTAGTGGTGGCATGTCCTGGGAATCCCAAATCAGAGGAGGAAGGTACAGGAAGATCCTTGGGGATCACTTGACTGCCAGCCTGTCCTAGTCATTTAGCTCAACGGAAAATGAGAACTCCTGTCTCAAAAAACCACAAAATAGATGACACTTCCGGAACAATATTCTAGGTTGGTCTCTCACCTGCAGACACATAGACACACATGCGTAAAGACACCCATAGACACTTGAAGAAAAATAAAATAAATACAAAGAATGCAATGCCCACAAACCCACTTCCTGCCACCTTGGAGCCCACTTCCTGCCATTTGGAGTTCACTTCTAGTCATTTAGGAGCCTACTTCCAGTCAGCGTGGTGCCTGTACTGGTGTTCCCATACCCCAAATGCCTCCCCAGAGGTTGGAAGATGATCTATTCCATGGCTCTGAACTTGTCACCCTCTATCAACCCCCTTTATTCTCATGGGTCAGGAATTCAGTCAGGCAGAAGTGGCTTCTGATTCCTCACAAGATGGCTGTTGGGTTTCCATAAAAGACACACATTGCCCTCTCTGCCACAGCCTATCCCGACAGCCTCAAAAGTGCTGTGTAGCTATGATGGTGGAGCAGCCTTCCCTACTTTCAGAGGAGATAGGGATACATCCACAGGGTGACTCTTTAAGAAACGATCTCCCACAGTGATGGAGAAGCAGGACCCAGTGCCCCGCCCACCAACACAACTTAGCTGCAGTACTTGTCTGTCTCTTGTTTTTTCTCCTGTGTCCTCTCTTAAGTGAAGATCACATTCTTGAGATGACCCTGCCCAGTGAAGAACATCTCCACTCTGCAATCTCTTGAGGTTGCTTTCATGTTTTCTGTAAGATTCACATCCAGATTTTTAAAAGGGAGAGAATCGGCCCATGCCTTCAAGGTGGCCTCTGAATTATTGCTGCTGGCAGTAAGTTGAGATTCCTTCTCAGGGCACGCAGTAGGCAATTGCTAGCATATTGCTTCACCATGCACAAAGTCTATCCAGTGAAGATGCCCATCAACTGACCAGCTGCCCGCTGTGCAAGTCCCTGCCATGTGGCATCCTGCCCTGTGTAACTGCCTCTACAGTCATACCATGTGGCCAGCGCCACTCCCCTGGACCACACTCAGTCTGGCCAGACACTCCAACAGTCACTGTCCCAGCAGGCTGTGTATCAGGTGCGTGGCCCGCCATGATCTCAGCCTGAGCCAGCCCTATGTGAGGTTCCATGCATGACGAGTGTGGCTCAGCATTTCCCCAAGCACCAGGCCCAGGTGACGAGGCTTTTCTGTCTACCCACTAATTGCCGTTTTCACTGAGCTCTGTCTGGCCACAACTCCAAAATTCCATTCTGACAGACTGTATCGTGTCCCCAAGCAGGGAGTCATTCCTCACTGTCTGTCAGTGTTTGAGATCAGGTAACGCAGACACATAGATCAAGGTTCTTCACAGTCCTCTGTAAGTGGTGAGGTCAGAGCCTGCTGCTCGGCTGCTGGTCGGTAGACCTTTGTCTTGTGTGGTGTAGACAGCCCAGGAGGCGAGTGGGTGGTGCATGGGGACAAGACTCTGGGTTAGCAAATGCCCACATGCTTTTCCTCTCCTGGGTTCTGCAGAAGTCTGCAAGACTCAAGGCTGACAGTGCAGCCCAAGAAAGGATGGATGACTTCTTCCTGGCAGATTCCTACTTGCCTTGGAGACCCCCACATGGGGCCGCCAGCTGCAGGAACCACCCAGCAAGCATTAATCAGCTCTGCAGATTGCCCTCCAAGGACACACTGTACTACAAGGAGAAAGCTTTGAACTTCAGCTGCCACAGCTGGGGGGAACTTGATAGTGGGAAGCAATAAACAGCCATCGAAGGGAGGTCATCGGCTGCCGGTGGGAGTGCTCCCTGTGAAATGGAAACGGAAGCACTGGCATCTAGCCATTTTTCTGCGTGCATCACCAGCTTCTTAGATGGGCAGGAAGCAGAGATCTGAGGACAGGAATCCAGACCCAGACTATATGATAAAGAAAGCACTCTGCTCCTTAGAGGACTTTGAACCATAACCGGCTGCTCTCTCTGGACGTGCCACTCCACTCTGAGGCAGGTTGCAGAAAGGGGCCTTCTGAGGCTGGTGAGCAAGGAGGGGAGTTGTGGAATCCCAAGGTTCACCTGACTCAGCTCCTTTGAGAGGCCTCAGAGGGAACAAGTCATTGAATGGAAGCCTATGCAGATCCCAGTGGTCTGCTGAGCTCTTCGTGGCTTTGGGCCAGCTGGCACTCTGCTTTATGGGTGTGGCCTTCATAAAGTCATGTCTTCCTTAACGTAATTCACTAAGTGCTAGGGAAGGGGCAAACAGAAGCAAGCTACTCCGAAAGAGTAGTTCATAAAGAGATGAGGCAAAGCAAAAGTGGATGAAGGAAGGTCTGGGGCCAGAAGGGCAGCCCACGCTGGAAGGCAACTCTGCAGGAAGAAAGGAGACTGACTAGTAGATACAGTCAAGTCCATGATGAGCTGGGAGGCAAGTAATACAGGTTCCTGGTCCTAAAACAACTCACAGAAGACTCTGTGACAATGTCTTTGTATATTTATTGTCAATATGAACTTTTGAACCTTGACAGAGTCCAAGTAGCTCTACAAATCTATTTTAAAGGATACTATGTGACCATGGCCCCTCATACAAAGTGTGTCTTCTTATCCCACGACATCTGGGTCAGTGAAGAACATGCCAAGGGCCTGGGGAGATGGCTCAGTCAGTGAAGTTCCTACCTCGTAAGCATAAGGACGTGTGCTTGATGCCCAGAAGCCATGTAAAAAGCAGGACATGGTGGCACATGCCTATAATCCCACCACCAAGAAGGTGGGTCCCTGGAGTTTGCTGGCCAACCAGATTAGCCAACTGGGAAGTTCCAGGTCAATCAGAGATCTATTTCAAAAGTGGGGGGATGACACCCAAGGTTGACCTCTAGCTTGTGAGCCGTGCATACGTGCGCGTGCTCACACACACACACAACTGTGAACCTACAACAAGCACACAAAGTAGTAAAATTAAAAACAAATGGAGAGGGACTGGAGAGATAGCTCAGTGGTTAAGAGCATCCAGAGGACATGAGTTCAATTCCCAACAAGCTCATGGTGGCTCACAACCATCTGTAATGGGATCCAATGCCCTCTTCTGGTGTGTCTGAAGAGAGTGACAGTGTACTCACATTCATAAAAAAATAAATAAGTCTTTTGAAAAACAAATGGAGAGCACATGACCGCACAGACACAAAAGGCATTGGCTGTGTGGGCGTTCAGCAAAAGGCTTATGCTTTACAAGATGCCTTTGTTTTAGATGCCAGATCGGAACTCAGGGCTCCTCGGGCCACCTGCACTTGTAACAAGCTGGCTGCCAGGTTGAGTTCTCTCACTGTCCCCAGCTTGGTCATTTGCTGGAATGACACAAAATTCAGGGAGCACAGTGCAACAGTCAAAGTCTGTCATGCGGGGTAAAACCCAAATGAAGTCTTAGTGTCTCAGAGAGTCTCAAATAAGAAACCTCTGTGTTCCTGGGATTTGTCCCCTTTCTTGCTCATTAATGTATGACCAACCCAGGAAGCTAACCTGAGTGTATCCAATTTCCCCTAGAATCCCATGAACCTGAGGTTGATTGGATCAATGGTCATGCTGAACACAATCTCCACCCACCCCACCCCCTCCTTCTATCTTCTTGTGTAATCCCCAAGGGCAGATTAACCTCAATGCTCTAACTTCCAACCACAATGTTGGTCATTCTGGCATGACTGGCCCTTTTCTCCTTATCAAAACTGACCCTGCCGCAGATTGCAAGCCTCCAGAACCATAAGCCATTATCAACCTTTTCACTTACAAATTACCCAGCCTGGAGCATTGTCTTACAGCACCAGAAAACTGGCTAAGTGACAAGTAGGGAACCCACGCCATGCTCAATTCTGATCACACACACATACACACACACACACACACACACACACATCATACACACAGTCCAATGGGAACTAAGCTAAAGGTGAAGCTCTTCTAGATGAGAGTTCTAATCCTTCCAATAACTCATATTGAAACCGAAACCCAGATCAGCCAAATGCTTCTGGCCCTCAATTTTCTTATCCACCAAATGTAGTTAGGAAGAATGTGTGTGCTACTGGGAAGTTGGTGGCACAGACTTTACGACCTTCAGCATAGGTCAATGACATTCTGCAGGTTCGTTGCTCAGTCTCCTCTGAACACAGTCTTTTTTTTTTTTTTTTTTTTTTTCCTGATGCAAACTGGGTACAAGTTGAAGGGAGCATTGACTCAGAAGCCACTGACAGGCACCTTTCCCCAGGGACCTGACCCCTTTGGAGCTTCCCATGCTCACCTCGTGCCCCCCAAACCATGATGCAATCATGGGAAACCGAGAGCTTTGCCAGTCACACAAAGGTCCCTGCTGCCAGCACTAGGTCACCGAAGCCACAGGATCTGGTTTTCCAAGAAGAGACCAGCCAGGCAGTGGGGGCAAACACTGGCAGTGGAAACAGGCAGAAGCTTGTCAGTGTTTTCACACAGGAGAAAAGAAGCTGCAAAGCTTGGGCTGCCAAACTAAACAGACCCACAAGCAACCTGCTCCCGCATGCCCCCAACACTTTAGCCCGGCCCAGGGAAGAGAGAAGAGGATCGAACTTTCCATCATTCTCTTAGCCTCGGTTGGTCAGGTCCAACATAGCCTCAGCTGCAGAGGCATCTCAGGACAACACAGCCTTGGAGCAAGGGAGATGTCTGACAGGGCTCGGGTGGAAGAGTGGGAAAGGGAGAAATCCACTAAGAAGCAGGGTTCTTGGATCCTGCTCTTCTTGGATCATCTTTTCCAAAACTTAGAAACAATGCAATGCAAACCCCAGGGTTGCTACTGCTGCAGAGATCTGTGTTTGATTTCCACCGCTTCTCTAAGGCAACATCAAAGCGCTGACACTGACCTTGCTATTCCTCCCGGGATAGGGTGAGCACCACACACATTCAGGCACACAGCCAGATGCGATTGAAAACAGCATCTTGCTGTCTGCTCCTGCCTGCTCCTTCATCCTGTGCTCCTAGAGACTCTGTCCCCAGAAGGGCATCCAGGACACTCTTCCGGCCTCACAAGCGTACCCTCCTGCAGTCCCAGCTCTTTTGGAGCAAAGCGGCTTCGTGACAGATTGAAAGCGGCACATGAAACAGCCCCTTCAAAGGGAGAGGGTGTCTCTAACGAGCTTTTGAAAGACGCGCAACCTCACCCCACAGAAAGAAGCATGCAGCGGCCACCCAGGCTCTGCAGACAGGCTCTGCACTCAGAGTCATGTTCCCTGGGTTTGCTGGTTTGTGGCAAGAGTTCTCAGAAAGGTATCCATCTACCTACCATCACATTCAGAATCTGAAGAGGGCAGGAATGGCTGCTACAGGAACTGGGTGCACCTTGGCTCCAGCTCCATTCTAACTGCCACCTTTCAGCTCAGTATCTCCGGGTATAGGGGTGTATGTATGTGTGTGTGTAAGTTTGTGGGTTCAAGCATATGTACACTTACATATACATGCATGTGGAGGACCAATGTGTCCTTCTTCAGGCATCGTCTACCTTAATATTTGAGACAAAGTCTTCATGTTGTTTTGTTTGTTTGTCAACTTGACACAAACTAGAGTTGTCTGGGAACAGGAAGCCTCACCTAAGAAGTTGCCTGCCTTGGACTGACCCGTGGGTATGTCTGGGGGCATTTTTTTGATTGGATGGTTAATGTGGGAGGGCCTAGCTTACTGTGGGCAGTGCCATGCTAGGTTGTATTTTTTAAAAAGCAAACTGAACAAGCCAGGAAGATCAAGCCAGGAAGCAGCATTCCCTTGCAGTCACTGCCTCAAGAGCTTGCCTTGAATTCCCACTTTGGGTTCCCTGGACAGACTGTACCATGTAAGCCAGATTAAAAACCCCATCCTTTACCAAATAGCTTTTGGTCATTGTGTCATCACAGCAACAGAAACTAAATTAGAACAGTCTCTCACTGGTCTCTACTCTCTGAGAAGGCTGTGCTGGCTGACCAGTAAGCTCCAGAAATCTGCTGTCTCTCCCTCCCCAATAGTGGGACATAGCAGGTCCTGACACAGCTTGGTGTTCTTAACATGTAGGTTAAATTCAGGTCCTCTATCTTGAAAAGAAAGTAATGACTATATCTTTTGAAGCCCTCTGCTATTATTTTCCTGGTTTTGTTAAAACTGTGGCTCATAGGACCTAGGCTGCCCTTAAGCTTGCTATGTAACCAAGAATGGTCTTGAACTCCTGATCCTGCTGCCTCTGCCTCCTATTGGCAGCCACATTGTCAGCTCTCATTCACTTGGGAAACCCACCCAGATGAGTGGTCACCTCAAACCACAGGGAGTGCCAAGCACTTTAGCAGCAGCAGAGATGAAAGGCCTACGCAAAGATCAAGCACAGCATTCGGTCCAATGGAAGAGCATGTGTCTAACGAAGATTGACACAGAGCATTGCCTTGTTCAGAAGCCCATCACAGAGTTGGCAAAGGGGACCTCTCTTTCCATATTTGGCCAGACATGCAGTTAACAGAACACATGCTGCTATTTTAAAATAAATAGGGTGTTATTTTTGTATGTCTGTCATTGGTCTTATGTTCCATGGCTGATATCAAACGCTCCTAAATGCCTGTGTAGAAATATTAAACCAAAATTGGAGTACTGGTGATTTAGAAATGCAGTTCTTCTTCATCTGTTGCCATCGGAGGCAGATGTGTTCTTCTCGTTTAAGACCAAATCGGGCATTTGTAAGTTCTCTTGGCCAACAGATTACTCACCAGCTTCTCGTTGCACAATGAAAAGGAGCTTGGAGAATAGCAAGGTCTTCTGCGTGACGTGCATCTGTAAGTGGACTTGGTCCCCGAAAGTAACTCAAGGGATCCGGGACTGAGCCTGGAGCTAGAGGTTTAAGTTAGGGAAGCAGGACATTATTCAAAGTCTCAAGTGCCCATTCAGATTCTGTCTGAATCCACAATATCCTGATTTGTCCTGTATTTCGGATGGCCATTTTATTTAGATGAGAACAGGCCCAGTTTTCTCAAGGCGACAGTGTAGCCTGGTAAACAGCAGCTAAAGAGAGAGGTGGGACAATCATGGAATGTAGGGCAAGGTTGAGGTCGCATGCATGTCAGTAGTGTGAATGTCCTGAGGGTAGACACAAGTACCCAAGTGATCAAGGTAGCTTCTGGATCGTGGTCCGGCTCACCATCCACCAGGGCATGGCTACATCCGTAGAAGTTCCACAGCATAGACACTATGATGACCTGGTTCGTTATCTTAACCCATGACATGCTCTAATAGCGATCCACAGAGTTAGCATAGTGTCCCCTCGAGGTTGAAAGGCACAGACTGACGGACTGTGACCACCATGTCTTCATGACAGTTTTTGGTCAGTGGAATAGTGCCCGTCTCTCATTTTTAACATATAAGAGAGGGTTTCTGTGCCTCTGAAGGGTCTCTCTCTCTCTCTCTCTCTCTCTCTCTCTCTCTCTCTCTCGTGTGTGTGTGTGTGTGTGTGTGTGTGTGCACGTGATAAATAGGCATTCAATAGACCTTTGGAACAACCCTAACACACCTTCGGACCATTGATAAGTGAAGTTTTTTCTCACCGTACAAGCCAGCACCATGAAGAGAATACAGCAACAGATTCTTAAGGTCACATTTAGACTTGACCTTCAGATATATTACCATTGTCCCCACATGGGCAAAGCCTATGGGAGTGGAGGTTGGGGGATGGATCCTCGCAAGGGGTTTTGGGGGCCTTGAATAATAACTAAACTCCCCCGGGACCTGGGATCCCAGCCTGACTGTAACTCATCTGGCTGAAGGAGAGTGGAACTGTGACTGTGACTGTTAGAACTGGGCTGTGCTGGGATGGCAGGTTGTAGACAACTGGCAGACTTTGATCTACATTTATTAATACTTTAGAATATCAAGGCCTAGAGGTGAGCTTCCCAGGCTGGGTTTACAGCAGAGTCCCTTGGGGAACTCTTGAGTCTTCTGTATGCATAGGTCTTTGTTCAGGTCCACCGAAGGGACCTGACATGTCCAGACATTTAGACTTGCCCCTCTGGTTACATGGTACAGCCCAGCAAGAGATGAGCAAGCTGAACTCTCATCGGGTCAAAGTGACGAGGAGGCAGAGCACCACTTCCGGTTGGCTCCCTATCTCCCAGGCACTGCTCCTCAGATGAGTCACCACAGCTGGGCAAGTGGTACCTCCCTATTTACCTTCCCATGTCTCCAGGAGACAGGCACATGGGGCCAGGGCTCTGTCCTCCTGTGACATGTGGGCAGAGGGGCTGGAGAGACTTCTCTGCTCTGCTAGGCCTGCATATCTGACTCTGAAGGACCCTCCACGTGACCTTGGTTTGCAGGCACAACTGAGATCGGTGCTGCACAGAGCACCTTCTGAGTCTCTCTACACCACTTGGCTGGTGTCCAGGAAGCACAGATTACAGCAGACACAGCTCCATCTGCTTTCCTGAGATCTCACACATTGACCCCATCACAGTGAGAGATGATGAGTGACAGCAGCTGCCCTGTGTCTGTTGTGTACATCCTCTGCCACTGTCTGCACTAGCTCTTGGCCTTCAGCAACTTCTAAGACAGCGAGGGACCACGAAACTCTGCATCAGTGACTTCTCTTATCATTGTGACAAAATGCAAGACACTTGTAACCTCAGGAAGGAAGGAGGGGTTTATTCTGACTCACAGTCTGAGGGTACAGCCCACCATGGTGGGGAGTGCATGGGGAGGGAGGGGGCAGTTGATGCCATTGTCTTTGCAGTAAAGAAGGCTGGGAGTTCAGCTTGGGGTCTCCTTTTTATTTAGCCAGTGGGATGGTGTCCCCCACATTTAGTTAAACTTATCTGGTTGCACTCTAACAGATGTGCTCAGAGGTGTGTCTCCAGCTCAATTCCAAATCCAGTCTGACTGACTGTGAGGACGAATCACCACAGCCTCCAATACAGGTGACCAGAGAACAGAGGAGCGAAGCCTTGAGCACTGGGCATGGACAAGAGTCTGGACTGCTAAGGTCTGTACTAGCCTCCTCTCCTGCCCTCAGCTACCTCCCGTTGTCCCTCAGAGCCACTGTGTTATAAAGGTAAGGGACTTTCCCTCTCCAAAGGGATCCTGGACTCATGCTTTCCTCTGGCTGTGATCAGCACATGAAAGCAACTTAAGGAAGGAAGGAAGGCTTAACTCCAGAGCTTAGAGTTCACAGGTTACTCCATCACGGTGGGACAGACATGGCAGGAGGTGAGGAAGGCCAGCTGGTCCCTCAGGAAGCAGCACTCAAGCAGGAAATGATGCTGGACTGGAAGATCTAAAGGCAGAGCCCTCAGATGGGCTCAGTGAGTGAAGGGCTTGCAGTCAAGCTTGATGCTTGATGACCTGAGTTCAATTCTTGGGCCTGACAGGAAAAAGAGAACCAGCTCCCACGAGTTGTCCTCAGACCTTCACACTCACGCTATGGTGCGCATGTGCACACACACACATAAATTTAAAAAAAAAAATTTAACTTAAAGGCTTGTCCCCAGTGTCTTACTTCCTCCAGCATGGTTTTGTCTCTTAAAGGTTTCACAAGCTTCCCAAACAGTGCCTCTAACTGAGGACCTGGTGTTCTAACACAGGAGTCCATAAGGAGCATTCAAACTACTACAGATCCCTTGACCCAGGCCACTGGGAAGGATCTAAACGGGAGTGGATTTACCATTTCATTCCAGATCAGTGCGTCCTGGAGGCTTTAGGGAAGCCACTTTCCACACACCTGCCCTCCCTCCTAACCCCTCTCCTGTCCATCACATTATGTCCTCAGTTTCTCCTGCTGCCTGATCAGGAAACCCAGACATACCACTCTTCTTTAAGCTGATCATGGTGGAACACGCATGTCATCCCAGCACTGAGGAAGGAGGATTGCTATCTGGAGAGCAGCAGGTGTACAGTGAGTTCCAGACCAGCCTGAGACTTCACAGTAAGTTGAAGGCTTGTCTTTAACAAATAAATAAACAAATGAATGAATAAATAAATAAATAAATACCTCATCTGAGGTATGATTTCATCCATTCTTTAATCTCTAAGGCTTGTACTATGTCCCACTCTCAGAAAGTAACTTGAAGGTTTCTTAATCTACTTAACACTAAGAAGTTAATGGCTGCCTCTGGCTCCGGGGCTGTCCTGTGCATGCGTGCATGCGTGTGTGTGTGTGTGTATGTGTGTGTGTGCACACACACATATACATATACCTATATATATATATAGAGAGAGAGAGACTGACTTATCCAGATTCACATGTTCAGCCTGGAATCTTTGCCTGGTGGTAGCCACCCCAGTGACAATTCCCTCCTTGAGTTATAGTACTCAGCGGAGTCCCACCATACATGGAAGGCCCCTGTTCTGAGTCTCAGTCTCCATCAAATCTCAATCAGGAGGACAGTAGCATCTTTCTAACCTCCACTAGAGCACAAGGTTTCTGAGGGTTCTACGCCACCCCCCACCCTCCACTCCCCATCCCTGCTTTCCACCACAAAAGCCTCTCTGTAGCCTCCAGGAAAGGACTGAAAGCAGCTGGGGTTCAGCATCTGGGTTCCTACTCACAACCAAGGAAAGCCCCTGCACAGGAGGACCGGAGGAGCTCCAGGCTGACACCACCTTCCTGCCTCCTTCCTCCCCTCCTTCCAGCAGCATGTGGGGCACACATGGCTGCCAGCGGAGTGTCTGCTAGCTAGCGGCTGCTGCTGCTGCACAAACACATCTTAAGACTTCTTTTTCTTTTTTTAACCTGGAAGCTGTCATTTATAATCTGATTTTTATCTTTATAGGGCTTTGGCGCCCGAAGGTATCAGGCTTCTATATTATCTGGTGTCACCCAAGCTTGCAGCACCAGCTTGACATGCTGTTTAATCTCCGAACATCAAAGGCAAGAGCCTAGCTACACTAGTTACTATTGTTACCAGGGCTCAGACCCATCCCTGCTCTCAGGGAACTGCAGCTCCCCCTGGGGAACGCAGCCTCCTCCCACCTCCAGTCTGCAAGACTCGGTAAAGCCATTGCCTTCAAAAATAATAATTAAATAGCAAAATAAAAAAGCCAGCGGGGGTCGGGGGTGAGCAGGGGAGCAAAGAACAACATTTCTGTTGCTTCCTCAAGCGCTCCATTATGTAAATGGAGTCAGGGCCAGGGCACCAGCAGGGTGCCCCCTTGTTAATGGCCTTTTCCCAGTTTACAGTGTAACAATAAAAGCAGGATCTGTCTGTTTATGTAAAATCTTTACTCCAAGGAGCATAGAGTATTCTAGAAGGTCGGAAAGGGCAGAAAGGTCTGATGGCCAGTAGACTATTCCTCCAGGACTGGTGCAGAGGGTGGCAGCCGCCCCCACAAGCCTTCATCCAGTGTGGATCCATTTTACAGAAAACAGTCTTCCATCATCAATGAGCCAAGCAGAAGCTCACAGCAGCAAGGGCGAACCGCCTGTCCCAGGCTCCCCACACACTCTCAGTGATCCTGTTGCTGTGGTGACTTTGTATGTAGCTGAGGGTCCATCTCCAAGCTCTGTGGTATGACCCACGCCCAGCTGGGAAAGTATGACCAAACTCCGTGGGTGTCGTCCATTGTGGTCACATGGGTGTCGTCCACATGCATGTACATGATATCATGGGTGAGAGCTGGTGAGACCTGTAAAGGTATTTGTGACCTTTCAACCCTGATGACCCACGTTCAATTCTTGGGCGAGACTTGGTGGAAGGAAAGAACTGCTGGCTCCTGAAAGTCGTCCTCTGTTTTCCACATGCACTGTGGCACATGTGGGTGCATGTGTACACACACACACACACACACACACACACACACACACACACGCACACACACACGTGCGCACACACGCACGCGTAAACTTTGAAAAAAAGTAAATAGGTATTACAGGGAGAAACACCCTGGCCATGAGGCTACCTGTCACGGAGTGGAACATTCATGGCCACCAACCATCCAGAACGCCAGCTGGGTTCTCTGGTAGCATGTGCCCCACTCCACAGGGCAGAGTAGTACAGCCAAACCCCAGAGGGATTCTATAGAATCCCAAACCCCAAGGCTCCACATAGAAGGTGACACGGGATCCTGACAGTGTAGGTACAGGACAGCCTGTGTCTGATGATGCCCCTCAGAGCAGAATTTTATAGGCTGGGAGACAGAACAGTCTGCAGTCCTAAAGGCAGAAGCTGGGACCCTAGAGACTGGAGAAAGGAGCCACAGGGAATAAGCAAAATGGAGACATCCTCCCAAAGTAGCCCCAGACAAACAGGACGGGAACATGAACAGCTGCTGAAGCCCTTTAAGCAGCACCTGTGGCCAGAAGTGCTGGAGGTTTAAAATTGTCAAGAATGAAGAAAGATCCAGGAATTGGCCACCTTTGGGCATCCACACCTCCTGGAGAAGGCTTTAGTTGACAGTGGGGAGAAACCTTGGTTTTGTTTCCATGGCAACTTTCTCAGCACCGAAGTTACCTTTATTGTGTGTTCTATGACTAAGACAATGGTTTGCTCAGGCTAAAGTTCATATGTAAATGTGTGTTTCACAAACAAGATTCTTCTTCTAGGAACAATTTCTGCGGATATGTGTTTCTCTGGGTTTTTTCATTACTGTAATAAAATATCTTAACCAGGTTACTTTATTTGTAAAGAAGGGTGTGGCCCACCATTCTGAAGGGTCCTCATCTCCTGATAGGCTAGTGCTGACAGCATTCTGAGGTGGCGCAGAGCACCAACTCAACGTGATATGTAACATCCTCTGGTTTTTCCTCCTTTCCTTCCTAAGCCACCAGGATTCAGCCATGGGGTTCCACCTTAGTGATCTTCCATAACTCCAATGACATCCCTGTAATCATTCTGGTTGGCTGTTACCCACTTAGCTCCTTGCCATGGGATGCTGGGAGACATGCTCAAGCGGTATCCAATTGGTGGCACCATGCACACCTGAAAGGCACCAGTCCCTCACTGCAGAGACTGCTAAGTCAGCAAGATGTTTGCCTTGCAAACAGGAGGACCTGAGTTTGACCTGAAGACTCAGCTGAACAGTACCTGAGGGTGTGTCTTCTGGCCTCCACATGTATGCCCAAACCTTTGCATCTACCTACATATGCACACACATACACACACACAAACACTCACATACACCCACATTATATACACAAAAACACGCACACAATCACTCACACACAGGCGCACATACACTGACACTGAAATACTCTCACACACACTCTCTCTCTCACACACACACACTCACACACAGAGACAGAGAGAGAGAGAGAGATCTTACCAGCTCTCTTGCTCTCTCACCCCCATTCAGACTCAGGTCCTGCCACAGACCCGGCAACTAGGCCTGGCAGGAATGGCAGCCACTTTGTCAGAGGCCGTCTCTCTCTTTCTCTCTCTCTCTCTCTCTCTCTCTCTCTCTCTCTCTCTCTCTCTCT
>JADRCH010000062.1:8490219-8506666 GCA_019843965.1 Rhynchomys soricoides
AGAGAGAGAGAGAGAGAGAGAGAGAGAGAGAGAGAGAGAGAGAGAGAAAGACTATACCTCTATACCTCCAGCCTAAAAGAGTCAGAGTATGTGCAAAGACAGAGCCCCTCACATGCCTGCTATGGTCACATCTCTTGAATACGTATTTGTGTTCCACATTTTGACATTTCACAAGTCCCAGGAAGCAGCAACACTCTGAGTCACACACAGCTTAATAGAGTCCCCAGTAGACATGGTACTTGTTAATTGGTGCCTTGAGGACATTCACAGATTTGTCATTAATATGACAGACCTTTGCCTAGTAGAACAGTCAGCGGTGGTACTGGCAGGTTTGTGTTCTGATCCACAAGGTGGAAGTCAGTCATGTGCGCTGGGGAGCCTGGTTGGCCCACATGCTGCTTAACACTAATGCTGTTTGCTTTAAAACACTTAGAGGTCTTAAGTTCAAATGCAATTCAATTCATAAAACTGTGATATGTGCTCTTTCAAACAGACAACTCAAGTCCAATTCATTGTTTTTCATCAAGAGTTTCTCCCGTCTTAACAAAAGTGTGCCTTGTTTATTTCTCCTAAATGGAAAACAAATTGTAAGTCTTGACCCTTGAGGAAGTAGGAAGGATCCCACCAGTCCATCAACATATGAGCCCTTCCTTCAGGTGGGTCACAGGTCCCTCTGGGAAGACCCTGGTTCCCTCCCTCTTTCTCCAGAAGTTCTTCAGCCCAGTCTTTATGGACAGCCATGTAGAGAGAAAACCCTAGAAGGTCAGAGTGACATTTCCTGCTATTCCTTGGAGGTTGTGTTGCTCTGCTTGGCTCCAAAGAAGGAAAGCAGAAAGCTGATAGTCAGGGAGGGACTGTTTGGAACCAGTCCTGAGTGTCCCTATGACTTTTCAAGGACCATGCCTGAGGCAGCAGCACACTCCTGGTATGTTCAGGGTGGTAGAAATGTATTTTGTGCTCATTCACTAGAGCCATTCCTTAAGTCCCCAAACGAACACTCCTATTACCTTAGTGTCTTCCTAGGTTTCACACAGAGCGAGCTTGTTCTACTCAGAGCTCTTTATGGGGGTATTTCTGGCTGTGACTGGGACCCAAGCTGCCAGAAATGAAGTGTGGGGGTGTGCACACATGCAGTTTTCACACACAAACACACACTCATACACACACACATATACCTTCACACACACTCAAGCATGCCTATGTAAGCATGAGAATTGAAGGATAAAATTAACCTGATTCCCCTCCCTAGGACACCCAGGAACCCTAGTAAGCCCCAGATTTCCTAGATGACTCTCAATTGCAGACCACCCCAGTATTCACTTAGAAGCTCTTACTGTAAACTTGTAAACTCACAGTGATCCAGAGGTACTTGGTCAGTAAGGTCTGTGAACCGTTCATGCCTTCATTCCAGGGGCTTGACAGCAACCCTGACCTCACCCAAAGCCCTGGCAAACTGCTAGAGACAGAATGGGCCACAGATGCATTCCAATCACAAAGCCAAACAGACTAGGAACCACTGGGTTTTAACTCAGATGCTAATTGCCAGAGGCAGGGTAGACTCAGGCAGGTTGTCCAGAGCCTTCCTCTTGGTGTTTGAGGTGATCTCTGTTCCCTCAGACTCCCCAAGGACCCTGGATCCCCCTGGTTGGCATTCTCAGAAACTCCCCCAGGAAAGAGACTCTTCCCTGTGACCACTAGTAGGTTAAGCTGCATTCTCCCTGTTCTATGAGAAATAGAGGCAGCCCTGGATACTTGGCATCCCAGAGTGCAGACCCAGCATGCCCCACTCCACCTGGCTCAGAATTCTGAGAGTAAGAATAAGAATAATAAGCATAAGAAGACCAGGTGCCAGAGTCCCACCTAGGAGGGATTCACCTTCCTGGGTCAAGAGAGCTTCTCAGCAAGGTCTATGCTAAGGCCACCAGGTCAGGAGACTCTGGGGGATGGGGGAGAGCCAGGGCATGAGTGCCAACATGGGTGCTGAGTGGAGCCAGAGGACAAAGTGGGCAGACACTGGGGCCAAGCAAAAGGAAACCTGGGAGCTGACTGATTCACACCACCAGAGCCATCTCTGACGAAGACACAAACAAGGTGATGCGGGCTCTGAAGAACCTGGACTAATAGGAAATGGTCAACAAGTAAATGGCTGATGTGACATCATGGCTAGAAACTGAGACAGAGCTTGGTTAAGGGAGCATTGAGAAAGAAGTGATAGGCGGAGGAGGGTAAAGACAGAAGGTGGCATGACAGATGTACCCAACAGCTAGAGCCAGGGTGAGTCGCAGCGGACCAGCCAAAATGGTTGGATGCAAAGCTGCTTGGCTACTACTGCCTTGATGGAATTTATTCACTTCCAAGAGAATCTACCTATCACTGGATGACTGTAGCACACACACAAGAGCAACCTGGCTCCTCCTGGAGTCATCTCATCGCTCCCCCCCGCCCCGTCATCCCATCGCCTCTCCCTCTGGCATCTGTCCACCTTGACCTGCAGATCTTTATCTTTGTACAAGTCTCAATTCTCTACCTTGTGGATCAGGAGGCTGGGATTCCATGAGTGGCCACTGGGCCGAGGGTCCTTATTCTCCCATGTTTATGTGTTTTTACCATTTCATTCCTTTTTAAAGATAGATGCTGTCTTTAAATTTCCCTTTACAGTATTTCTCCCACCAACCCTTCGCCCCAAATTTCATGAATCAAAGATGGGACTTCCCTTGCTCCCTGCCCTGCATGACTCCCACTTCTATTGCTGAAGCCAATAATATTTCTTTCCTCCAGCCCCACTCTTCACCCTTAGCTTCGTCTCAATGTGGAAAATCTAGAAAACCATCTGAAGAAAGATGCCAACTTCCGAGTCTTCTAATGGAAGGAGGTAACAGGTACACACCACACTTACTAGAGAAACCCAAGGGTTTGCTGAGCAGGAGAGAAGCTTGCCTGCAGAGCCCCCATGTGTTATGCCTTCCTCCAAGTCATGAACTTGCCAGGCTCAGACCCTGCACTGGACCACTGTCTATTCTCCTGTAGCATCCATGTGTCCCTCACTCATCTATGTGCTCTGTGTGTGTGTGTGTGCATGTGGAGACCAGAGATCAAACTCCGGTCATTCCTCAATCACACCACACCTTATCTTTCAAGACAAGATGTCTCCCTGAACCTGCAGCTCACCAAATGGGCTAGGCTGGAGCCCCAAGAACATTCTGTCTCAGCCTCTTCAGCTTTGGGGTTACAAGCATGCCAACATGCCCTGCCTTTTGCACAGGTTCTAGGGAGCAAACTCAGGCACTCCTGCTAGTAAAGCAAGTAGCTTTACCTGCTAAGCTAGCACCATGCCCTGAAGCATTCACTTTCAGGCAGTCCAAAGAGTGAGCAGAGTTTGGGCAGGACTCTGGGCTTCATGTTAGCTCACTAGTGCCCATGTAAGCCATTTGGATGGGAGAGGCTGGTGCCTGGACTGTCTGTCCATCATCTTCTCGGTACCTACAGAGTTACCTGAGGTGCTCCCAGTCAATCAGGACTCAGTGAGTGATAGCCTGTGTCCTGCAGCCACTACCAGCCACCTTCACCCTTCCTAGAGCTTCAGGACTCTTAGCAGGTTCATGGAAGCCCCTTGAGCTTTGTGCTATTCAGCTGGACCTGCCTGCTTCTGCTTCTGTACTGAGGGCTTCAGAGAATAATTGTTCACAGTGATGCTTGAGAGTGACTTCTTCCTTCTGTTGCTCTTCTGTATGTACTACACCACACACATCCTCAGTGCTACACAAATGCACACACACTGCACACACCGTACTGTACCACATCCGGTGCACATAACAGACCACAATGCAACACAGCATACCACATACATTGCACAAACACACACACTGCACACACCATACCATACCACATCTAGTGCACATAACAGACCACAACACAACACAGCATACCACACACACTGCACAAACCACACTACATATAATAACACATACACACCACACACCACATAAACACACAGAGACACACCACACCCACCACATCACATACAACATCCATCCCACACACACACACACCACACCACAACACAGCATATCACACACATACTTCACACACCACACATACATACACCACATATTCCATGCACATGCCACACACACCACGTACATATACCACACCAAATCACTCACCACACACACACACACATACACACACACAAACATGCTGTATGATTCTATTAATACAACTTATGCTTAACAGTCAAGCTCAAACAAAAGATGGGGTAGAGGAGTCCAGGTGGGGGAGACACAGTAACTCAAGGAGTTCAGAGCTTCAGTCTTAGAAGATGAAATGGTCCTGCAGCCCCACAGGGAAGGCTGGAGAGTCACCTGAGAGGCAGGCACTGGGCATGTCTATGAAAGATTATCAGGTTAATTGAGATTGGGAAGACCCACCTACAATGGGTGGCACCATTCCCTAGGCTGGATAAAAATTAAGGGAAAGTAAGCTGAGCACTACTATGAATTCACACGTCAGATTCCTGACTGCAGATGCAATGTGACTGGCTCCCTCAAGGTCCTGCCACTGGAATTCTCCCACCATGATGGCCTGGAACCTTGAACTGTGAGCCAAGAGAAATCCATTCTCCCTTAAGTTGCTTTTATTGGGGTATTTATCACAGCAACAGGAAAGCATCTAAGACATGGGGCATAAATTAGTACCAGGACCTACGAGTATAAAAACCCACACTCATTTTCCTCATATAAAAAGCTCTAGGATCTATTTAGAGCCTACACACACACACACACACACACACACACACACACAGAGGCACACCATAGATGTTAAACAACCACTGCACCATGTATAATACCCACAACAGTGTGGCTTCTGCAGAAACAGCTGTCAGCTCTGTTGTTTAGGGCACAGGGACAGGAGCAATGGTTTCCTGATAGTTTTGACCCGTGGCCGGTTGGCTCCAGGGAGGCAGATTTGCAGGGATGTGATGAAATATTCATGGACAGAGGCAGACTTGATGCCATGCTGTCTCTGGATTAGAACACAGCCACTCTGCACTGGTGCCTGTCTCCTCTGCTCCCACCTGCTTTCTGAGCAACCAGAAGACAGAGTACCAAATGCTGTGAGCCACACCAAGCCAAAGGCCACCAGGGATTCCTGCTGCCTGAGAGAGGCAGGTCAGCATGTTAACAGCTTGACGAGATGCACTGACAAGCAGTGCCATCTTTAGGAGACGGGACTTAGTGAGAAGCGGTAGGATCCTTAGGGACCACTTTTGGAGAAGATGATGAGACTGTGGGCTCTTCCTGGTTTTGCTTCCTGGACAGGAAATGAGTCATTCTGCCCAATCCCACACTTCCACCATAATGTCATGTCTTGCCACTGGCCCAAAGCAACAGTGCCAAGCAATCACAGACTGATCCTGAAGCCATGAGTCAAAACCAACCGACCTTTTTTCTCTATAAGGTGATCATCTTGGGTATTTGTCATAGTGAAGGAAAGCTGACTGGGACAGCTGTGCTCTCTAAACAGTGTCATGAAGTTAAGTTTGGTTTGCAAAAAGCCATGGCTGTGCCTCCATTACTGATGGCTACAAACCACTGCCAGGCAACAGTGACATGAACAGTGTAATGGGGGGGGGGGTGCGCCTGAGAGGAGTTTCCTCCTGAGAACCATCTACCTCCACACACTCCCCACATGCCCTAAGAGGAGAAGCCCTTCTGTAGGACAGAGCTCAAGAAGGGAATGGAAGTCGTCGCTATACTGGAAGAATCTTTCTTAAACGTATAAGGGAAGCCTAGCGTGACTGAGCCAACCTATAATCCCAGCACATAAGAGAATCATAGACTCAAAGCCAGCGGGGACTACATAGTGAGACCCTGTCTCAGATGGAAGGAAGAAAAGTAGGGAGGAAGAAAACTCTTTTATCCTGTCCATTGACCTGCTGACCATAGTTTGAGAGAAAGGGAGAAGGGAGAGAGGGGAGAGGGAGAGAGCGTGTGTGTGTGTGTGTGTGTGTGTGTGTGTGTGTGTGTGTGTACAGAATCTAGTGTGGCCCAGGCTGGTCTTATTTGCCACACAGCCTGGAATCCCTATCTTTACCCACACTCAGGTGTGGGTAAACTTCTTGCAGAAGCTTCTCCCTCAAATTATCTGTGCTTGTAGCCTCATTAGGTCCCCTCCCGTTCCCTCTCTCCCTCCCCCTACCTTCTCCGTTCCCTCCCCCCTCCCTCCTGTTCCACCCTCCCTCTTCTTCCCCACTCCTCCTTTGCTCCCTTTCCCTCTCCCACCTTGCATGCAGTCTGAGGACTCTCACAGATTCCCTTCAGAAGCCCACCCTTGATCTTTGACAGGTTTTAAATCAGGCTCCCTGGACTTCCCTCCTTCCCACTGATCCCTCTGGTGCTGCAGGATGCTCCAGTCTTCTCTGCGATCTCTCAGCGCTGTCCATAGGCAGACCCCAAAGGCCCAGCTTCTGCCTGGTTTCTTTTGTGCTCAGCCCCAACATGCCTATAATCCTACAAAGGACACCCACATATAAGCTACACTGTAAGTGTCACAGCCTTGTCACCCTTCATTTGTTCCTGTTCTCTCTACCCTTTCCTCTCCCCAGCATTGTTCCACCAAAACATAGATCAGAGGAAAGATAAATGAATGTTCTGTGAGTTTGCATGTGTACAAGTATGTGTGTGTGTGTGTGTGTGTGTGCATGAGTGTATACATGCACACATGTGTGTCTGTGTGTGTTATGCACTGCACATTTTCATGTGTGTGCATGCACATGTGTACTGATATGAAAGCATGTGTGCGCACATGCATGTGTAGTCAAAGGTCAACATCCAATGCCTTCCTTTATAGCTCTGTTTGTTTGGAGACAAGCTCTCTCACTGAATCCTAAACTCACCAATTCAACAACTCTTAGGCTCCCTCCCCCCAATGCTAGAGTTATGGGTATGTGCCACTGAGTCCAGCTTTTTATATGGGATCTGAGGCTCAGACTCAGGTCCATGTACTTATACACCAAGCACTTTACACTGAGTGTCTTCCCAGCTCCAGCTTCTTTGTCTTAAACACAAACCATGATTCTCATCATGGCTTGTAAGCACCCATGTGTTAGACCTGCTTCTCGTTCCCATTGCCTTCCCTAGCACCCCATTCCTTGGTCTTATTGTGTGACTTTTCCTGGGGATAGATAAACAAATGTCAACTTGATCCAGATAGGATAACAACAGTTGAACCAAAGAACCAATTCCACCAGAGTCTAGGCTGATGATCCAGTGGGTTTTTCAGGGTTGCTTATAGGAGTTTGAGTGACTCAGAAGCAGCTGCATCACTGAGCAGTCCACTCCAGCATGGGTAATGACTCAGGAAAGACATCCTGCACACTTGCAGGCAGCTTGTCTGGCTGGAGAATCTCTTCCTCCGGAAGTTATTTACTGCTTATATGATCATGGCAGGGGTTTTGTGACTCTTATAATTTTCAGACTCTTATAATTTCCTGTGCCTTCTAAGTTTCCTTTAGTTCCTGAATCTTTAGGAGCCTCCCTCTTCCTCCCAGGACAGAAATTGGGTACATAACAGGTCCTCAAAGACACCATCCCAGAATACTTTTTGTGCTTAGAGAGTTCATTCTATAGTGTGCCATCTCAGTAGCCTTTTCTCAGACCAGAACAGCTCAGTCCCACCTTTTTTGTCCTTGTGATGATCTGACCCTTGTATCTTTTGCATCTTGATTCTTAAGTTGTACTTCTTTTCTGGTCTTATAATTTCTACATACATTCTATCTAGAGACTCTCAGGCCCACGTTCTGCCCACCTATTTAGAAGGTGACCACCATACTCCCAATGTTTGTGCCTGAGCATTCAGGAGCTGCTCAGAATTCATTTGGTAAATGAGGCCTGAGATCTTATGAATGGATGTTGATGGTAATTTAAAAACAGAAAAATAGGCCTTCTGATTACAAATGGATTTTTCATACCCGGGGTAATAATAGTCTGGTCCCTGCTGAGGAGAGTTATCTAAGACTAAGAAACAGAAGTTTGGAACATCAGCTCCTGGGTGCAATCTGAGGAGGAAAATGGCCCTCACAGGTAAGTTCTGTGACAGCCTCCGTTCCACAGTGTTGTGGAATGCTGTTCTCTGGGTACAGCATGGCCGTTACCATCAATACAGCTTTTAGTACCCCCAGGAGACCCTCAAGAGATCAGACCCGTAACATCAGGGGCGATAGAGAAGGTGATCAGATTGAAAGCTGAGATTCCAGACTCATCCCTGCAGCCTCCTTCCAGCTGTGTGTAATTCTGATCCAGCTGCACATGGTTTGGGAAGGTACAAGAGCTTGTAGAGGGTGAAGCCTTAACTGAAGGAAGGCTCCTGCTAAGTAGCTACGAGGAAGCCATCATCCGTGCCAGGGTGGAACTTTTGGATGAAGAAATGTTTGGAGGTCTCCGTGTTCCTGTAAATAACCCCTCACCCGTGCACCTATAAGTGACCTAAATAAGTCCAGCAGTTCAACAAGCTGGGCGTGGATGTCGTTGCTTTGGCCTGCCCTATCTGGGCTGAATAAACATTTGTTCAAGTGTTCGTAGAAATAGTTACCACAGTACACATCTAGAATGTCAAGGCAGGAGGCAGGGACAGGAAGCACAGCACCTGCTTCCTGAATTGTCAAAAGTCACAGATCTCACAGGTCTTAGATGATGAACGAACCACCCCAAACCTAAGCACACACCTTAGTCACAGTAAATGGTAAGTGTCCACACATCAAAGCCCTAATCCAAAGAGAGGTAAAACGCACCCTTCTAGAAGCTGTCTTCCCCACAAAACAAATGTTTTTCTTATATAAGACTTCCATTCAGCCAGGCAGTGGTGGCACACGCCCTTATTCCCAGCACTTGGGAGGCAGAGGCAGGCAGATTTCTGAGTCCGAGGTCAGCCTGGTCTACAGAGTAAGTTCCAGGATAGCCAGGGCTACACAGAGAAACCCTGTCCCAAAAACCCAAAAAAAAAAAAGACTTCCATTCAAAGAGCCACTTGAGGACATTTGGTAAAACTTAAACAAAGGTCTGTGGAAAGCATGTGGACCAGCTGTTTGCCAAGACCAAGCCACGTGGTCTCCGGCTGGTGTTCCTCCGCACGTCTGTATTCTCAGCGAGGGGGCTTGGGGCACATAGAACAAGAACAAAAGCTCACTTGTACAGTTCTGTGGTGATGAAACCAGTCAGGTGTATAAGGCACGTTGCAGGAAGACCTGGGCAAACATTTATAACTGCTTCCCCAAGCTGGGAGTTGCAGCTCAGCCGGCAGAGGACCGGCCCCCTCTCACATCGTGTTCTGTTTGTTGCCTGTTGGCAAAGAGCTGGGAGAGAAGAGCATCGGATGAGGGTGACGGTTCTCCTGCTCCATAGAGACAGGTTAAGTGAGGACTCAGATGGGACAAGCTATCTCTAAACATTTCTGTGAGCCCTGGAGCCAGTGACACCAAGGAGACAGACACGTTTGATCTTAAAAAAATTAAGAGAGGCATTGAGGGAAGTGGCTCAGTCAGTAAAGCATTTGCTAGGCAAGTGTGAAGACCCGAATTGATGTCCCTAGAACCCACACACAAGCCAATGCAGCAGCACAGATGCCTGGGACCCCAGTGCTTGGGGGAATGGAGTTGGGGACCTCTGAGGCTCAGCTGGTATAGCAGAATCCATGTGTGCCAAATGCACTGAGAGACTCTGTCTCAGAACACACATGTAGAGACAGCAAGGTGGCTGACTCAGTTGGTTAAAAGCTAATGACCTGAGTTCAGTCTTCAGAACCCATGTAGCAGGAAAAAAACTAAAATCCCATGCATGTCATGGTACACACACACACACACACACACACACCCCTGTGCCAACCAGACCTGCACCAGCAGAAGGGACCCCAGCACCTGAATGTCTGCTGTTTGTGACACTGGGCAGAGGCAGGGCCCGGGGCCTATGGAGAGCCTCAGTGGAGATATTGGTGAATAGAAATATTGGACTCATGGAAGAAAACCCAGACACAAGCCTGAGCACAGACACCAAAGCCACTAGCAAAGGACACTTCAGAGATCTTCATTGGAGAACAAAATGAAGCACAGTGTAGCCCTCACAGTTCTGGAACTGGTGGCGTTGTGACCTCTCCCATACTTGCCTCTGCAGACGATTATTTTTGTTTTGGAAGCCTTCAGGAAACTGGGTTAGAAAGAAACTAAACACTCATTAATCTGGCATGATCCAAAATCAATACACACCACAAGATTACCCAACTCTGGATCAGCCACCAGCCTCAGGGCCTGGTGGTTGCTGTCTTTCTGATAGCAGTGAGAGAGTGACTGTCAACAGCCTATCCCCAGCACCCACTCCTTCACACAGCCCTCCAGTCACTCAGCCATGTCCTCTTGCTTTTGAACCCATGAGCAACCCCCAGATGATTCCCCACTCCTCAGACATAGTGGCCCAAAATACCATCTCAAGCCATCAGTCCATTTCTCCAACAACAGGACAGCTCTTTAGATTCAGCGTATGCTCTGGCCAGTTCTTACATCAACTTGACATAGCTCAAGTCATTTAGAAGAGGGTACCTCAACTGAGAATATGCCCCCACCAGACTGATCTATGGGCTAGCCTATGGTGCATTTTCTTAATTGATGGTTGATATGAAAGGGCCCAGCTCAATGTAAATATGCCTATCCTGAGCTGGTGGTCCTGGGTGCTATAAGAAAGCAGGCTGAGCAAGTCATGGGAAACAAACCAGTAAGCATCATTCCACCATGGTCTCTGTCTCAGTTCCTGCCTCAAGTTCCTGGCATGCTTGAGTTCCTGCCCTGATATCCCTTAATGATGGGCTGTTACCTAGGAGTATAAGCTAAATAAACCCTTTCCTCCCCAAGTTGCTTTTGGAGATGGTGTTTTATCAGAGCAATAGAAACCCTGAAGACAGAAATCATTACCAGAGAATGTGTCAGACCTGCCCATGTGTTTTCAGAAGGTCTTAGAATTCCTCCCACTCTAAGGAACTCTGATATGATCTTGTTCACTGAGGCGTTCCAGGGAAAGAGGATTTACGGTAATTATCCAGTGCTGTCTTGTCAGAGACTGGCTCCTGCAGAAGTGGGGAAAGGGCAGGCAGCTCTCCATCCCTCTTTGACTGTCATGATAACCTTCCCTGCAGAAAGGGTGAAGAAAGATGTGAAATGTGGGTGTTCTTTGGACTGGAAAGAAGTCAGAATCAGGAGGTCCCCACTTCATCCCACCACTGACTGGATGGCTTCCAACCTGCCTGTAACTCCATTTCCCAGGATGCCACATCTCTGGTCTCCAAGGGAATCTGCACTTGGGCACATATACATGCAATTAAAGCAAAAATGTGAAAATCGTTTTTAAAAACAAAACACACAAACAAACAAAAAAACAATAATCGAGTTGCTGCTGTGTAAACAGGATGGTGTTTCGTCTTATTTGGCCCGTGATTTGCTCTCTGCGCCGTCTTTGGCTACTTGGACACTGAGTGAAGTAAGAAAAGATATAGGAGATGAGGAGCCAAGAATTTAGAGGGGTGTGTGTGTGTGCACATGGAGAAGTCAGAGGTCAGTCTTATAGCTATCCTTAGGAATACCATCCGTCTCCTTTCAGACAGGGTTTCTCATTGGCGTGTAGCTCTCTTTCCTGGCTGGCCTGTCTCTCCCTGTGCAGAGATTACAAGTACCCACCACCATACCAAGGTTTCCTGTTTTCAAATGGATCCTCAACATCCAAGTGAGGTGCTCGTGCTTGCAAGGCAAGTCCTTTCTCCACCATCCTTGGCCCAAGGATTTGGATTTTGACTGAGAACAGAGATTAGCCCCAAATGGAAATAGTCCAGAATCTTTCAAGAGCACATCTGAGCTCAGGACACGTTGCAAGGCAAATAAGTTCCAAGGCCCAAAGCACCCTAAAGGGGCCTCTGAACTCTCCTGTAGCTGGCAGGAGAGTCATCCAAGTGAAGCGAGCTCCTTCAGATCAGAGCTGGAGGACAGGGCTGTGTCTGGGATCCTCCTGCGAGTCTGTTCCCACTGATGCTTAAAGCTTGACTTCCGGTTGTCGGCCTTTTGCTCTGAGAACTGTTGCCTGAGAACTGTCCTAGCTAGGGTTTCTATTGCTCTGATAAAACACCATGACCAAAAGCAACACAGGACAGAAAGGGTTGTTCACCTTACATACAGCTTAGCACTGAGGGAAGACAAGGTAGGGACCTGGAGGCAGGAACTGAAGCAGAAGCCATGGAGGAATGCTGCTTACTGGCTTGCTCCTTGTGCCTTGCTCAGCCTGCTTTCTTATACACCCAGGACTGCTTGCCCAGGAGTGGCACCACCCACAGTGATGTTGGCCCAACCACATCAATCACTAATCAAGAAAATCACTAATCAAGGCCAAGCTGGTGGGGCATTTTCTCTATTGATGTTCTCGTTTCTGAAAAGACTCTAGCCTGGGTCAAACTGGCATAAAGTATAGCCAGCACAGTATTCTTTCTGCTTGTTTTTATTTATTTGCCTTTTTGGGTCAATTACCAAGTTTCCATGAGCAGCAATCACCTTTAGTGCTTCAATCAGGGTCAAGTTGGCAAGATGGTGCAATTGGTAAAATGTCCGCCCTGCAAACTTGGGGACCTGAGTTGCACCCCAGAACCTATTTTTTAAAGTAGAAAGAGGGTTTTAACACAGGGGACTTTGGGTCATTGCATGAAGAGCACCCTAGTGAGCCTGGGCCGCATGATGCTCTTAGGGTGGCGGCACATTGTCCTCAACTAAACCAGGTGCGTTCTACTGCAAAGCTACTTGAATAAAATGTCTCCTGCGTATGTTACACACAATGACATCTGTCCTTCAAACCCTTGACCTACCACTAGAGAAAGTTCCCCAGCATCCTTAACAGTCAGGTGGAGCTATGTGAATGTGCAGAGAAGTAGAGTGTAGGCGTTTTGTGGCCTTGGAGAACACAGCCGTCCCATTCCAACACAGCCAGCCTTTTACAGAGTTCCAGGGATGCCACAGGAATCCAGTGACTCTGATTTACACCTTTGATGCTCCCCTAAACTCTGAGTTGATTGGTCAAGGCACCAGGGAAAGAGAAAAAAAAATTAAGATTTCCTGAGAGGGAGGGGACTGGAAACAAAATAGATCTATGCTGCGGGTGTGGGCCCACCAGACAAAGGACATCACTGGAGACCTTCAAGTCACATGGCCAATTCTTGCATCTGACCCAGTGACCAAAGAACCAGGTATAGTACAGGAATACTCATCTCTATTGATCTCCAGACAAGAGAAAGGACAGTCTTCGCATGCAGCAAGCTCTTAGGAATCTGAAAAGACTGGTCTGGTTCTGCACTCACTTCACCCTGTGAGACAAGATGGGATGCAGACCACAGACAGGTCCGGGATCACCTGTCTCTCTGCCTGGGCCTGTCTCAAGGCTCTGTCCCCATAGAACCCAGCTCAGGCAAGGTGTGGAACTAAGCTTGTTGTCACTGGCAAACTTCCACCGACCAGCAACACTCACTGTCCTCTCCTCACCCCAGCCCAGCCCTTCTGACTTTTATATTATAGATTTGTCTAAAGTCACACACGTGAACGCACGCACACATGCACACATGCACGCACTCGCTGATCCAGTGGAACAGGAGGGAGGCACAGTTGCTGCTCTGGCTACTGAATCTCTCTGGATAAGGAAATGCCAGAGAGCCATAAAACCAATAGGAACTGTCTTTACAAATGTCCTGGACTATTGTGGATAAGCTCTCACAATTTCTGGGGTTACTTCTGCCCACACCTTTCTTACTCTCTGTGAAGGAAGTCCTGCAGCAGCATGCACAGGCACACACACACACACACACACACACACACACACACACGGGGGGGAGGGGGGTGATTTTTATTTCTGTCGAGATTTTAAAAGAAAATAAATCACACCTTTAAATTCTACATGCAACATGAACTTTTTTTTTTTAATTGATCGTCACAAATCAACCCAAGCCATGGCCAAGAAGCTGCTTAACCATTCTATCTTTTGACTCCACAAGAACAGAGCACCCAGGGCCTGGCAGGATCCCCTTGGAACATAGGTCTCAGCAGGAGTAGCCAAGTCTGCAGCTTCCAAGAATCATGGGCTATCTGTCATACTGCTTCCTCTGATTGGGCTTCCTCTCCCTGCTCTGGTCTCTTTACGGGATCTTCACCTCACACTAGGGCCCACTTATTTTCAAACTGTGGGTCTACATGTATGTACATCCTGTCCACACATGACCTTTCAGTGTAACTGACATTTGTCTAAGAGACCATCTGTCCCCCAACCCTGAATCTAGACAGTATGTGCAAGGACAGTATGGCAGAAGGGGTGGCCATGAGGTTGCCACCGTGTAGTATCTTCCAGTTGTCTTCTCTGAGAAGCCCTAGGAGACCCAGCTGACAAGTTGTTAGGAAACCCAAGTGGCAGGTATGAGAAGGGAGTAAAATCCCAGTCACTAGCCACAAACCTGTCAGACTGAGGAGTGACTGAGAACTCAAGCATCCCAGCCCAGGCCCCAGACACAGAAGACCAAAGAGGAGCAGCTCAGCTATGTGGTATCGAAGTTTCTAGTCCACAGGACCTAGATACTTATTTGTGTCTCATACTAGGTGTCTAGGAAGCTCCCTGACTCCTTAAATTACCAGTAGTCCATGTCCACCGCAGGGGCACAGCATCCTCAGGCTCAGAGAGAGATTTTTGTGGTAGCAATAGGCCTTGGGTGTCAGTCCTGCCTACTTTAGTCATGCAGCAACCTTATGAGTATTTATGAGGTAACTCAGACATGAACCAGGCATTGGCAATGCAAACCACTAGTGGGAGGTGGTTCTTGAGAGCCCTGCTAAGCCATGATTGAAATGCATTATACTCAAGGAGTTAAGTACTCACCGTGCAGGTGAACAGAAAATAGGAAGCGCAGGGGACAGCTTGTCAGAGTATTGTCCCCAGGTCCCTGGAGCAGAAGTTGGATCTTGCCTGGCTTTCTAGCATAGAGAGTCCCTCCAGCTCAGAGCCTACCCAGGGTCTCTTAAAGACCTGCTGCCTTCTATTTCAAAGGCTTGTATATTTTCTGGAGGGTCTGGAGATTATGTTTTAAATGAGTTAATTTATTAAATATTTAGCAAGACAAAGTGAAAAAATAAGTAGCAGATGATAGATAGATAGATAGATAGATAGATAGATAGATAGATAGATGGATGGATAGATAGATGCATAGATAGATAGATGGATGGATGGATAGATGGATGGATGGATGGATAGATACATAGATACATAGATACATAGATACACAGATACATAGATGATGCAGATTGAACATCATCAAATCACATGCTCAAAATATCCAGTAGAAATCAACCAGGGAAACCCAGCTTAGGCAGTCTGCTGGAGCTCCCAGTAGAAAGAGCGCCAGCCAGAGTGAAGTGTCCCCCAAGATGAGTCTTCCAAATGAAAGAACAAATAGCAATGGATAGAGATGACATCATTCAACCAGATATTTGCAGCATTCAGCAGAAACTGACTGGGGAAGTTGAGGCAATCAGCTAGCATTCCTGGTTGAGATTTCTTTCTCTCAATGGCTGAGCTTCTCACAGCTAGCTTTCAGTTTCTTTCAGACTGAAGACACTTTTGTATCATGGGGTACAGTAGTAGCCCCTGTAGGAAATGATTTACCTAGCAGTGTTTAAAGACCTATGATTCTACCCTTGGGTGGCTTTGCTATTCTCTCTTCCCTGCCACAGAGCTGGGGGGTGGGGGGGAGAATCACTCCCAGATAGGAGGTCTTGGAGGATACTCTGAGACAAAAATGCTTGGGTCTGAGATGGTGGGAGGTGACCTGGCTTTCCAAGCCAGCCTTTCAATGAGTTGAAACAACTCCAGACAATATTTCAATAAAATACATTACGCCAGGGGTCCCGCAACCCTCCCTTTTGTGCCAGCAGCCCAGCTGTGGGAGAAGCAGCTGCCGTCAACCAAAGGAAATAATGGAGTTACTGTGGAGGACCAGTCTCTCTTGACTCCATAAGCCACATCTGGTGTCCACCCTACCCTACTTCTATAGACCTCCCTCATCAGCAGTTGCTCGACAACTGGGCTTCGGCCACCTTCACCACACAGATGGCCAAATGACAGGTGCCATGCAGGCTCCTTTCTCAGACTGTCAGGAGTAGAGCTGGCCTGTGGCGCAGCATTCCATGGGCTCTGAAATCACTCAGACAGATGGCGCTGTTTTGTCCAGCCTACCTCCTCAAGCCCACCCTTATCTTTAGCATGCAAGCCAATGTGCCACCAGAGACATGGGCTAGGTGATGGAAGGACATGGGCTTAAAACCTCACACACACACACACACACACACACACACACACACACACACAGCCTTGAATCCTGTGTGGCTTCCAACAAGGTA
>JADRCH010000062.1:8506676-8540226 GCA_019843965.1 Rhynchomys soricoides
ACTACTGAGCACACACACGTGCAAATACACATACACACACACACACACACACACACCTTGGAGAAGGCTCCACCCACTCCTCAATGCTGTTTGCTTTGGCTGATAATCTCACTGTCTGTCTTTTACATTTCCATGTGAATACATACAACCTTGTGTCCCTAACAAAGTTAACAATGTCTCCCTGCTCCTCCTCCTCCCTTCCACCACCCACTCCGCATTGACCTCCCAGACCCTTCCTGGAGGCCTTTAGACTTCTGTCTGAGATCAGCACAGACTCTGAATGCTAACTTAGCCCCAGGAACAAGGTGACTGTGTCAGCTCCTAGAACACACTAGGAGAGCAAGAAGAAATTCCCAGGAAGACACCCTGGAAACAGTCCAGGAACACCACGCCTTGCTGACTCCAGGACAGGTCAGCATACAGTGACAGACCTGGATACCTTTTTACCACAGGGTGTTTAAGGGGTGAGTGCCTGTAGGTCACAGCCCTGGCCCAGAGGACCCAGCACAGTGCAGAACAGTACATAAAAGAAGAGGCAGGGCAGAGGCCTGCAACATGTACACAGAACACCAGAGCCACTGTCTGTCTCCCAGCTGGACTCCTGCAGAGGCTCTGGGGCCATGGTAGGACACCAGTCCTCAAGTACTCCATGATGAAGCAGAGGGTGTCTGTGGATGTTCTAAGGACCCCATGACAGTCTATGACTCCCACAATGCAGTTTGTGGATGAGCTTAAATGGTCATGAGCTTGACTCTTGCTTCAGTGACCTCGTGCTATGAATTCTCTGCTTAATCCTGACTCCCATGCTTCCCTTTCTGTGGACCCATGTTTTAACTGGTTTTCTCATTGCCATGACCAAATATCTGTAAAAGCCAATTTAGCAGAAAAATTGTTCTGTTTGGCTCATGATTTAAAGGGATACAGTCTCTTGTGGTGGGGAATGCTTGGTGGCAGGCAGCATCATGGTGCAAGGAGTGTTCTCGTCTAGAGAGATAAGCTCAACCTGTGGATTGCAAACCTTCAGTGAGTCACATACCAGATATAATGCATAGCAGATATTTTACATTATGATTCATAACAGTAGTAAAATTACAGTTATGAAGTAGCAATGAAAATAATTTTATGGTTGGGGTCACCACAATATGAGGAACTGTATTAGAGGGTCACAGCATCAGGAAGGTTGATAAAGGAAAAACAAGACAGGAAGTAGGCCAGGCTATGATAGGCCTCAAGACCCAACCTTAATAACCAGCTCCCTCTGGCAAGGCTCTGCTTCTTAAAGATTCCACAACCACTCACTCCCCACCCCCATCCAACAGCTCCACTGTCTGGGGACCAATTGCTCAGACACATGAACCTGCGGTGGGAAGTTTCACATTCAGATCTTTAGCCAAAACAGCATGCAGTCTGTGAAGGCCTCTTGTGAGCCTGTGTCTCAGATGCTTATCCCACTCAGAACATCCATGGCCCACTCTTGGAAGTCAAATCCATTTCAGAGACTGGTAACCCCTGGTGCTTCAGACCACTGAGGCCTCAGAGGAACGAGTGAGGGGAAAGGTTGATGTTACGTCAGCTTGTCTGAGCTAACAGAATCCCCGATGGAATGCATCCTTTCTGGGTATATGGAGAAAGGCATTGCTGGAGAGATGGGTAAGGGAATCAGTAGACCAGGAGAGATCTCAACACTGCAGGTGCTAAGCACCTAATGGAGGAGGACTGAGGGAGAGGTGCTGTGCTTGACCTGAGCCCCCACTTCTGTCTTTGGACTTCAGTGTCCTGGTTCTCAGGCCTTCAGTAAGACATGGTACTCACCATCACCTCACTGGACATTGACCTCTCCAAGTCTCTACTTCCCATAATCCTCCCCCCCCCCCAATCTGGTTATCTGCCTGCCTGTCTGTGTACACACACACACACACACACACACACACACACACACACCAGATTGACAAGACCCACAGTGGATATGTAGGTATTATAGATGAGGATCAGAGTCCCAGAGCACTCATGAGGGGGAGGGGTCCAGTGTACCTACCAATATATTAGGTTCCTATGTCTGTGACTGCAGGCAATAAATTGAACCAAAGACACAGAGATGACTTGATGGTTAAGAGTGACTAGGGACGGCTCAGCAATTAAGAGCACTTTCAGTCCTTACAGAGAACCAAAGTCTGATTTCCAGTGCCTTTCATCAGGTGGCTCACCACCACATGGGACTCCAGCTTCAGGGAATCTGATGCCCTCTTCTGGCCTCCATGGTACCTACACTCATGTTCATAACCACAGACACACATCATTTTAAACATAAAATAAAATAAGAAGTAGAGAGATAGCTTACTAGGAAAGGGAAGGCACCCCTGAGAACAGGGTAGGAGTGAGCCAGTGAGCCAAAGGTAAAGCCTGGGCCACAGGGCACCAGACCCTTTCTAGGTCATTACACAGCCTCTTGCCCATGCTTCGTTTGTGGGTGATGCACTGGTAAGAAAGAACTTCCATTCGTTCTCTGCAAACTGAGTGTGCTCCATTTGTTGTCGATCGCCAGGTCAGGAAGAGCTTCCTTTGTATGCCAATCTTGAGGCAGTTTTGTCCCCACCAAAAGGGTGTGCAGGGCCCTGGCAGCAGCTGCTCCAGCGTGGAGCCTTCCTCCTCATTCTGGGGCCAGCTGCAAGGAAGGCAATTGTGAAAGTGACCTAGAAAAGCCACTTTGACCTAGGAAAGGAGAGGGAAGCTGCTGCGGGCTCTGAGCAAATTATCAGCCCTCTGTCCCCTCCAGCAGCAGGAGCAGGCCCTGCTGTCACCTTCTGTGTGTCAGCTCTATGCTAAGGCCTAAGGCAACCCTGCCACCTGGAGCTCCCCAGCCTTCCTTTATTGCTTTCCTAGGAACTTGGCATCTCACTGCTGAAGGCCTCCTCGTTCCTGAGATGGACCCTCCCCAAAAGTACTGTCTCCACATCCCTTCCTCAATCAACTATCAGCAAAACAATAAAATCCTATCGGTGTTGGAGGTGAAGTCAGATTACATCTCAGCTTGCTTGTCTCTAAAGCCTGTTTTAGACTAAATGACCCTAAGGAGGCTGGCAGCTGGCCAGCAGAGTGACCATGGGGACAGCAAGTATTTCTCAGGATACTTTAAGGCCTCGCCTTGCACACCAGCCCCACAGTACAGGGTGCTTGTCAACCAGTTCTGGGAGTTCCTGAAGGTTAGAGGCCTGTAGGGCAGGCATGAGGGTCTGTGTCCACCGGGGGTCAAGCTTTTGCATATCTGAAGTTCCCTGGGCGGGCAGGTTCCCTGGGTGCATGCTCTCCCTCTGCCTCCTGGCTTCTTCATACTTTGTCCCCTGCCATCACCAAGAAGTACAGTGTGACCTGTCACATTCCAGAGCTGTGGCCTGGAGCCACCCAGCCCATCGTATTGGCAAAGGAAGGGCTGGGCCACACAGCTGCTAAAAATGGCTGCTTCATCCTTTCTACCCCAAAGAGTACACGCTGACATTCCTGCCATAGTTGAGGAAAGTCCAGCCCTGCTCCACTTTGTGGCAGCTGCTCCCCAGGGCTCCCCTAGACTGCAGTAGCTCCACCCAGGTCTTCCTGCATTCCACAAACTCCAGTCAGAAGCCTCAGTTTGCAGGAGCTGCAAGCCCACCAGGCAGAGGGCGCTCAGTGCTCCCTGCTCCCACAAGGGTCAGGGTCAGGCATGTCATGGGCATGCCTCCTCCCGACAGAGGTAATAAGCTTCCAAATACCAGCCTCACTGCTGAGGTAGGGAAACTGGATCTGAGAATGCTTATACCATGCTACCCTTACCCAAAGCCCAGCAGGGTCTGACTCCAGGATTACCATCTCCTGGTTTGTGAATGAGTTATTTTCTGACATCTTAAAGAACTGCTTTGGATGGTGAAAAAATAAAACGCACAGTTTTTCATCCTGGGGTGAGCCCGGGAATTAGCATGGGCCTCTCCAGACATACCGGTGTGTGGCTTGCCTCCTCCATGGTTTCTGCGGAGCAGGGAACTCAGCTGGGTCTCCAGCCCACGCCCTGGCCCAGCCTTGTGGTAGAACTGGAGTCAGGCGCCATTGAAGCAGAGTTGGCGGCCTTCCCGGGTTGGGAAGAGGGCTTCATTGGGTGAGTCCCACAGACTAGGGTGCCCCTGGGGCTTGTAGACCAGAGCAGAGTTAGGAGCCCCGCCAAGCCTTCTCTCCAACGACACCAAAATTATCCTGTCGCTCCTAGGGTAAACATTACAAAACTCTTTGAAGTTCAAACTGTGCCTGCCCACAGAAGGGGCTCAGCAGCCAAACTGTCTTACAGGGCAATTAAGATGTTGTCTGCAGGTATCAGGCTGTCTGCAGGATTTGCTGGGACCCAAGATGGGTCTGCCAGAAGGCCAGGCACAGCCTGGCAGTGGCCACAGGCCTGGTGTAGAGGGGCTGCAGCTGAAGGAAATGGGCCCTGGGGGATGCCAGAGCCAGTTCTGGGACTCACACAGTCTCCTTCCCACCTGCACCTTGGTCTCAGGCCACACACCTGAGCTGGGGTGCTTTGATGGCCTGCCTGCCTTTGTGGGCGGTGCGAACCTCAGCTCCCGGCGAAGCGGTGAGTCAATTCTGTTTGCTTTTTATCAGAGAGCTGAGGAAAGAGTTGAAAGCTGGGGCTCGGGCCTTTCAAATAAAACCTGCAAGACTGGGAAGGGAAGACGACCACCATAAGCCCCAAAAGAGAGCCAACATGTGTCTTCAGCCTCCCCAGACCTGGGCTGGGCTGGGCTGGGCTGGACTGGGCTGGGCTGGGCTGGGCTGGGCTGGGCTGGGCTGGGCTGGGCTGGGCTGGGCTGGCAGCTCAGGCTGGTTGCACACTACCTGAGCCTTCTCCAAGTGAGAGCCCTGTCTGCCAGGGAATTCACTTTATGAGTGGTACCCCTGGGCTAGGCAGGTAAGGTAACAATGCCCCCAGATGGGTGCAAACAGGGACACAGAAGAAGCTCAAGCAGCTGCAGTGTATGTAGACCAACACACAGACTGACTCACCTCCAAATGGGCACAGAGTTGCAGAAAGAACAGAATAACCCACCAATCCAGAGGACGAATGCCTGGGCTCCCTAGGTCTGAGACATCTGGGAAACTTCCTCTGGGACCTGACACAGTCAAGGGTCCAGCACCTATTCAGGGCTGCTTGCCAAAGCTGCATTTGTGTGTTTGATCAGAAGGAGGCCTTCCAGTGGCACTGCTAGGCCAGGTTCCTGCAACTCATGACTGCAGGGAACCATGAACACCTGGGTGACCTGTGCTCACACCTGACCAAGAACACTGTGTCCCGTTCAAAACAACTTAGTCCAGGCACCTACTGGGTGTGGGCCACACCAAAGAGTACTGCACCCTGCCCTTAGCATCTTCCACATACTGAGCCAAAGGCCACCTTGGCCAGCAGCCCCTGCTGATTCTTTATAACGAGGTAAAATACACATAACATATACTATGTTATGGCTCGTGTATGTATATATACTAGTTTATGGTTTATGTGTGTGCATGTTCAAATGGGTGTGTACATATGGCACATGTGGGTAGAGACCGTACTCCTCAATATTTTTGGAGACACTATCTCCCACGGAACCAACGGGGACTTCACCAGTTCAACAAAATGAGCTGACCACTACACTCCAGGCATCCCCCTGTTCCTGTCTCCCCAGTGCCCTCTGTTTCATGTGCACACTAGGAGATCTGAACTAAGATCTTTATGCTTGCAAAGCAAGCAACTTACCAACTGAGCCATGCCTGCACCCCGCCCCCACCTCCCAACCATTTCTAAATACACAGACCAATGGCTCTAAGCATATCCGTGGCCACTGCCTCTAGAACGCTCTGTTTCCCAAACTGAAGCCAAGTCCTTATTAAACACCAGCTCCCCTCCCCCACATGCCCCGCAAACCACTCTCCTCTCTGTCTATGAATTTAGCGACTTTAAAAACTTCATGGAACGGAGCCAGATGGAATTAATTCTTTTCTGCTCTTTTCTCAGGAGAAAGGTCCTTTCTTAAGACGGTCCTGTCAAATCGATGCAGTTATTTTACTCGATTTCCTTTATGTTGTCTCCATTAACACACAGCGAAAGCAAAATGTCCGGCTCCTTGGGTTGTAAAATAGAATGGAGCCCCTCCATAGTTAGTTCATAGAAAGATTTCAGGTCCAGCCCCCCAAGTAACTCCCCAGTGCTGCACTCTTTATTCATATACTCAATGCAATTAATTATTCCATCCACCTAGTCATTCTTCCGAGAGAGTGTCTGCTGGTGACCTACCACAGCTCAGTGCTAAGATTTGCCTGTTTAATGATCATAACGTAATCCGGTGGAAACTGTACTTGGTATTTTTGAATTTGGGTCTTTTCTCTCATTAGCCAAATACAGTGTGATTTGGGGGTGATACGCAGGACTGTGGTGTAGACGGTATCTTCCAAACTGTCCTATCACTGCTAGGGTACAGGGAAGGTACCCCACAGCACTCTACATTCACCAAGTTCTGTGAGCTATTTGGCACTCGGCTGTAAACAGGCTTTGTTTGCCGAGGCTTGGCTGGACACGGGGCTGATGGAAGTGTTCTCAGCATATCGAGGGGGTGAAGTGAAAACTACAGTTTCAGGCAAGTTACTAACTCTCTGTGTTCTCCATTCCCGACTCATACAGTGATATGAGGACAGCTAGCTGCACTTTGAACCAGGTAGTCTTTGAGACTGGCTGCTCCTTCAAGTCACTGGGATGTCAGTAGCTGGTCCTTCATATCATTGCTGGGAAGCACCCCTTGTTCTTGCATGATATCTTCTCTGTTCTGTCTGTCCATCTGTGCCTCGCCTGCATTCTCAAGGTTCTTCCCTGTGGGCTGTGTGCCAAAGCACTCTTTCTTTTCATGGATGGGTATTATTCTAGTGTATGTTTCTGAAGTATCCGGGATTCATTCACTCCCGTATAGTAAAACCTGAGGTGGAGGACAGGTTGCTTGTGAAGAGAAAAGTGACCCCCCCACCCACCCACAGGTCCTCGGTGGCAGGAGGCCATGCCATGCAGAACCCCACAGGAGGCCCCAGGGAAAGGTCAGGAGGTAGGAGTGAGGCAAACAACAGCAAGATTCCTGATTGTGACCTCCTGGGGAAGGAACCAGTCAGACAGGGTGAGCAGGCTCTTGGGCAGAGATGTCCCTCTTGTCTACTACCTGGACCTGCATGAGGAGGGTAACTCCATCTTGGCTCAGGGTGGGGAAGCTTGAGACAGAAGGTACTGGAAGAGAGGAAGGAGTCGTTGATTGACAAGAGGTCCTTTCTTAGGAATTAGCTATGTGTCTCTGCAGGGTCAGTGAGGCCTCATAGCGTTGAGTCTCAGAAGATAGGAAACATGGTTGACACACACACATATCAGACATTCTTTTTAATCCATCCATGAGAGCATATCCATCCCCTGATATAAACTCAGTCTGTATCTGCCTTGTGGCTACTGCAGTAAAAGCTGCTGCTGGTGGGGGTGGGAGCAGGCAGGAAGGCATCAGCTCCAATTTGGGGCAGCCTTCCTATTTCTAGATGTTTGTATTTGTGTGTTTGTGCAAGTGCGTGTGGAGGCCTGAAGGGACCCTCTAATGTCCTCATCATCTTTTCTTAGAGACAGGGTCTCTCACTGGCTCAGAACTGACCAAATAAGGCAGCCTGGCTGACCCGAGAAATCCAGGGAGCCTCCCACCTGTCCCTGTCTCCCCAGCACTGGGTTAACAGGTGCACACCATCACACCTGGCTTTTTTATAAAAAGGGCTTGGGGACTGCACACAAGTCCTCAAACACTTTACCATCTGAGCTGTCTCCACTGCCCCAGCCTTCACTTTGCAAAGGTTTTGGGTTGTTTGTTTTAAGAGATCAGGAAGCTAGCTGGGCAATGGTGGTACAGGTCTTTAATCCCAGCACTCACTTTAATCCCAGGCAGAGGTAGGTGGAGCTCCATGTCCAAGGACAGCCTCTTCTGCAGATTGAGTTCCATGACAGTCAGGGCTACAAAAGAAACTATCAAACAAACAAACAACAAAATAAAACCAAACAAAACAAAATGGGAAAATCTCTCCATATCCATCCCAAAAGCTGAATCATGAAATGGATTCACCCATCACTTTCAGCATCTTTTCCTCCAGCATCACTGACCAGAACAGTCACAAAGTCTGTTTCTAGATCAACAGCAGCACCTGGACACCTGCTCTCTACAGCAGCACACAACCCCAGGCTAGCTTCACGGGGAGGGACAACGCACCACCACCCCAGTAAGCAGGGGCTCTCAGTGCCCTCTACCAACACATACGATAATTCACAAGCTCCTCAGGTTCTCACCCCTTACTCAAAAACCCCAGCTCACATCAACACACACACACACACCTCCCAGCTTGCAGAACCCTTCTCTGAGGCCTGTATCTGTGTCTCAGTCGCCTTCCTTCCCTAGACCCTTGAAGGCATCAGTATTGCTTCGTCATCAGAAGTCAAGGGAGCAAGGTCCGGAGCAATCCACAGTTCTTCCAAGAAAACAACACCCCCGCCCCTACTAGAACCTGGTATTTTAGACTTTGCATTACAGTCTATCTAAGATTATTGGAGGGAAAAGAGCGGGCACACGTAACGAACGATGCAGGTGATAACCATCTTCAAGAACTGGAGAGGGAAGCGGCAGCTGACTCATTGCTGTCCCACTGACATACAGCTGTGGCCCGCCTAGCACCACTGGAAGGTGGAGGTCAGCAGGAAGCTCGCCCTCAGTCAGCCTGAGTCATGACTCATGGGAACCTCCCACGTGGCTCTGAGAAGAGGAAAGGATGTGAGGCTGCTTTGTAGATGGTAGAGGAGAAAGGGGGAAAAGTAAGCAGCCAGTGCCCTGCCAGGAAACCAAGCAAAGAGCCGCACCTCATGAAGGCGTTAGGCCAGAAGTCCCTGCCCCTCCTGGGGGTCCTCGGTGCTCTCAAGTTGCCCTGCTCTTCCATTAGATTGATTTGCACTCCGTAGTCTCTCTTCTAGTGCCCGACACCCACAACTACACACACACACACACACACACACACACACACACAGGACAGCACCCGCATGGACTGGCTACTCACACAGCACCCACCCAGGGGTCTCCATGAGGAGCTCCTGGGGGGGAGCTGTGTGGAGAGGCTTAAATGTGGCAGATGATAGAACACCATCAGCTTGTCTTGAACAGACTCCTAAACCAACAAAGCAGGGGTGGGGATCCTGTGTAAGTGAATAGCCGGTATGAGGAAGAAGGGATCAGAGGCAGGGAGGGGAACCAGGACATCCAGAGTGGAAAGAAGCAGAGTGCAGAGAATCCTAAATAGAGAGGAGACCAGGTGAGAGCCAGAACCAGGAATGTAGTTCTGAATGTCCATCCAGTGGTGTTTGGATTTTATACAGGCAGGTCTGCACTTGTCTTGTGTAAATAGAAAGACCAACACAAAGCGGTCCTCGAGGCATGGGGAGGACCCAGCGACTGTAGGTCAATCAGGAATTGCTGCAAAATGCAGGCAGGCTACAGAAAAGTCACAGTAGACGGGGAGATGGGCCACTCTCCACCTACTTCCTGGGCTTAAAACATGGAGGTCCGCCTTACTTAGATCCTAATGAGACATCTGGAGAGGGTACCCGACAGCCGATAGAAGCATCTCAGCCACTCATCAGACCAAACACCACACTCTGAATACCCTGTGTCTGGCTGGTGTTCCCTAATGGTTGAACCCTCAGAGGAGAGCAGAGGAGGAAAGCAGGCTGGAAGGGTCCATACACAGCAACCTCTGGGGCTCAGAGGAGAAGCAGCCAGTGTGGTCTGGACAGGCGACAACAGCTCAGCACTTAGCAACATCCCAGAGGTGAGGGGAGAAAGATCTTCTGACTCACAGGACCACCCCAGGAAAGCGACCAAGGACTGGACCATTCTGAGGTGCGAAAAGGTGACCCCAGGCCTGTCCTCACTTCTCACAAACCCATAGTCACACGGCTACATGCTGGACATGCCTGGAGGAATAGTCACAGCACTGCATGCTGAACATGTCTAGAGGAGGCCTGACTGAAAAAGGCAGAGCCTGCTCAGCAGCAAGTAATAAAACACAGAGCCAGAGCTGGGGAGATAGTGTCAGTAAAATGGCCATGTACGAGCATAAGGACCAGAATTTGACAGACAACCCAAGTATAAAGGCTGGGTGTGGTGGCAGGCACTTGTAACTTCTGCTCTGGGAAGGTGGAGACAGTCAAATCCCTGGTGCTGGCCTAATTGCTAAGTCTCAGGTCCCAGGTGAGAAAACTTTGTCTCACAACCCAGGATGGACGACACATGAAAAATGACATTGGAGATTGTCCTCTGGTCTCCCACCTGCACTCCCAGACACATGTGCATACCCATGCATGACACTCATGTTTGTGTACCAACACATGGGTAGGGACATCGTAGGCAACGTGAGCAGATTAAAGTCTGAACTGGCATGGCCAGGCCGTCCTCTCTCCCAGGCCAAGTACTCATCAGCTTGGCTCTGCACCCAAGTGCTTAGACTCACCAGCAGACATCAAGGGTGTGCATACATCACTGCCCTGTCCCTTTAAATCTGAAGCACCATTGAGGAAGAATACATAGTTTTGTTCTTTTTTTTTTTTTTCCTTTCCTCCTGTAAAGTTCAAGTTGAGAAAGCCCTTTTGGGATGGGACAGTTGCATAAGTGCAGGATTAGCTGTCCTTGATTATAAATAAATGAATGACTGTGGATGAGGAAAACCTGGCCTATGTCAAGGACCCACTCCACCCCCATCTTTAAGACTTGGCAGGAACCAGCTGTTTGGTTTACTTTCGGGCTTCATGATTCTCTGTCACTTGCTCGAGCACACAAACCTGCATCTTCTGCCAACCGCTGAGTGCCTGTATCCAAAAGCTTAGTGTCACCCCATAGTCTGGGGTTCTCTTCAGCTCTCTGGCTTCTCTACCTCCATGGAGCACTCTGGTCATCAGCATCTGCCTCCAGTGGCCTCTCCTGGGGCAAGCAGGCTGGGACAGCTTGAGTGTGCTGATAGAACTCTGCACAGCAGCCCTCGCCAGGGCTTTTGACGCAGTCCTCGTAGCCCGAACTCCATGTTCATAAATACATAAACTGAAGGAGGACCAGAATGGAGCCCCATGGGTGAGGTGCTTTCCTAACACGCAAGATGACGAGATCCAGCGCCAAGCACCACATAAAGTGGATGTAATGGTACATGAGTGTATCTGGCACTTAGGGTTTATAGGCAGGAGGCTTGGAAATTCAAGGACATTCTCTGCCACATAGGAAGTCAGAAGCCAGCCTGAGCTACATGAAACCTTCTCAACAAACAAGGAAGGAGGTAAGCTGTGGCCAGAGATGCTGAGGCCACACATCACCACAGTGACTAACCAAAACGGGCTTTAGGGCTATGTTGGAGAATGGTTTTGTGCCTTGTGTACTTCAGATGCTGGTTACTGTGCCCAGAGTTCTGGTTGCAGTATGGATGCCGCATGGTCATGATCATTGAAGCTTCTGCTGTCTCAGTGATGTGTAAAGATTGTTTTCCATTGCCTAAGATTGATTAACAAAGTGCCGATCAGTCAACAGCTGGGCAGGAGAAGAGATTAGAGCAGCAGAGAGTTAGGGAGTGGGACAGGAGGAGATGGACCATAGAATTCACCATGAGGTGGAGAAGGGTGTGGCCATGAGGACTCAGATGGCAGGGAAAGAGCCACATGGCTGGAAAATAGTCCAGGCCAGCATAGTCAGCTCATTATCTGTCTAGCTATAGGTCTCAGTGTCATTTATTTGGGAACAAGGGGAAATAGAAAAGCCCCCAGAACCATATTTACAAGCCTAAGTCTAGCCAAGCCCTGCTTTGGTTCCAATTTCCCCATGTATCTATGACTTTATTTTAGATCAAGAGGACCCAGAACAGATTGGAGGAATGGTGCTTGGCATACAAACATAAGGGCTTGAATTCTGTTTTCCATCACGCATGTAAAAGCTGGGTGCAGGGGGCTGGAGAGATGGCTCAGTGGTTAAGAGCACTGACTGCTCTTGTAAAAGTCCTGAGTTCAATTCCCAGCAACCACATGGTGGCTCACAACCATCTGTAATGTGATCTGATACCCTCTTGCCGGGCAGTGGTGGCACACGCCTTTAATCCCAGCACTCGAGGCAGAGGCAGGTGGATTTCTGAGTTCGAGGCCAGCCTGCTCTACAGAGTGAGTTCCAGGATAGCCAGGGCTACATAGAGAAACCCTGTCTCGGGAAAAAAAAAAAAAAAAAGCTAGGTGCAGAGGCACATGCCTGTAATTCTAGCACTGGGGAGGAGACGTGGGGATACCTGAGGCTTGCTGACCAAACCAACTAGCTGAAGTAAGGAGATGCAGAGTCAGTGAGAGAGAGACCTTGTGGTTGAAAATGATTGAAGAAGACCGCCTACGTTGACCTCTGGCCTCTGCAGGCACACACATGCATATGTGCCTCTACACGTATGTATATGAACACATTAACATGTACATACCCATACAGCTCACAACACACAGAGAGACAGAGAGAGGAAAAACAGACCCAGGAAGAGTGTAGGCTCCAGTATCGCTCATCATTCAGCGATTAGCAATAATAGCTGTAGCCCTACTAGGACCCCAGAAGGCAGACAGGAGCTACATCCAGATCCTGGTGCCTCCATCTTTGATGGCGCCAGTGACCCATGAAAAGATCTGGTGTATTTCACAATGAATGTTCATAAGCCAGGGTCTTGGGTCTTGGGCCTTGAGAAGTTGACGGACAACAGTGAAAGCTGGTGGTGAGCTGGCTGGTGGTAGATGCCTGGCTCTATGCCAGCCTTGATGCCACCTCAACCTTGCATAAACTTCTCTGGAGAACAACTTAAGGTGGTACCTCTGCAGGATGGGTGGTAGGCAAGACAGAGGATCTTGAACAAGCTTCACCTTCTGAAAGCCCTAAGGGCCACTAAACCTGGGGCTTGCTTCCGGCAGACAGATGGGACCACAAAGGACGTCCTCAGTTGCCCTCTATTTTTATTATTGGAGTGGGAGGGGGGGCTTGAACCAGAGCTTCAGGCACACCAGCCAAGTGCTCTGCCCCAAGGCTATGTCCACAGCTTAGTTGTTCCAAATCAGTTGATGGGGTTATCAAAAAAGAACATGAGGTGATCAGCAACCTCAGGAGAAAATATCCAGTCACACACTACTTACAAAGAGAGCTGCCAAGAGGTGGGAAGGCCATGGAGGGGCCTCAGGCAAGGAGCAGAGAGAACCCACATCTGGAGTCAAGGGCAGCCTAGTGTAGTAACCAGAAGAGCATGGGGTCTCTCTCTATCCCACAGCATGAGAAGTTGAACTCTATCCATGACTGGAGGGAACCTGCAAGCAGCTTCTGCAGCAGATCAACCTCCTAGGAGCCTGGCACCTGCCTGACAGTGGCTGGTTTCCCATCAGGCTGTCCTGGGTCTGTGTTGAGCTCCAGCTTCTCCTGGTATCCAGAGCTTTCCGTGCTGTAGTTGAAAGGGGGAATTTGCCACAGGTGTTCCTACGCTCCATCAGCAAACCAGAGTGCTCACCCCACTCGTGCCCGTTCATAATGGAATAATGAGGTGTTTTACTAACCTTCAAAACCAGGCTGACAGGACTGGGACTGTAGCTCAGTGCATAGAGTGCTTACCTAGTAAGGACAAAGCCTTCCTCAGGGTGAGAATCTCATCTTAAGGGAAAGAGCCAATATTCTGAAACATCACTTCATTTATGCTGGAATTCTGTGCACAGTCAGCACTAGACACAGTGTCATTGTGTGGGGGGGGCACGAAGAAACCAAGCATAAAGTTTTACTTCACCCTTGTACACACTCTGGTCTGGAAGGTGACAGAACATTTTCCAGCCCAGGGTCCAGTGAGTTTTCTCCTCATCAATGGCTCTTCTCCCTCAGAAGGTGGTAGTCACCACTGTGCCGCAGATTCATGGGACAGTGTGGAAACGTCTACGGATCTCCCCATGGAGTAATGGTTTTCAAAAGTTTCTTTTTTTTTTTTTTTTAGTTATGAACGTGTGTGTAACTGAGATGTCCACTGAGTGCAGAAGAGGGTGTTGGGCCCCCTAGAGCTGTAGTCACAGGCATTTGGAAGTCTTCTGACAGGTACAGGGAATTGAATGAACTCCAGCAGCTAGCAATCCTAACCACTGAGCCATCCCTCCAGCCCTTGAGGGACAATATTTAAATGCACAAAATATCTACCATGCCAAAGGAAACCAGTTGGAATGAATGACAGCTACACTTTTTAAAAAATTTTAGAATAGTCTTCATGAAACTATGGGGTAACAATTAGCGTTTAGTCTTTTCATTGCTGGTCCAAAATGGTGCTGAAGAAAAAAAATACCAAGATGCTCTAACACCCTCCCTAAAAGAACATTCCCTGCAGTGCTACCAGAGGTCAGGGGTCAGAGCTGCCATCAGAAATGCCAAGGGGTACAGATTACTTAGTAAAGTGTTTGCCTAGCATGCATGAGGCCCTGGGTTCAATCCCCAACACCTCATAAACCAGGTATGGTGGTATACTCCTATAACCCTAGCACAAGGGAGGTAAAGGCTAGCCTTGGCTAATGAATTTAGGGACAACATGGGCAACATAAGACCCTGACTTAGAAAACAGAAATATAAAAAATTAAAAATGTTGAAATTGATAATTATTAATAATAAGCTGTCTTCCTTCACAGATGTTTGTGAAGCCCCTGGTCATCTGTGTTCCTGCCAAGCTGACATCCCATATCCCCGGTTCCTGGTATGTTCCCACTTTTGGAAGAAAGGGACAGAGCTGTTGATGAACAATGAAACTACTGAACATGCCTCTTCATTTTGTAAACAGGGGACTGTCTTTCCCATGAAATGATTCAGCAGGAAAGAAGAATGTTCCTGAGGCGGACTTCTACCTAAACCAACTGAGCAGGTCTATGTAATAGCCCAAGGACCTGCCCTTTCTCCACACGGAAGGGCTGTTTCCAGCAGAGAGGGTCATTCAGCCTGCTGTGGAGCACATCTGCCTGTGAGCAAGCCAAGCTGTTGAGGAATGTGCACAGAATAGCTAGTCCCTGAAAGCCAGGCACTGCTACCCTGTGTGGCTCGGTGCCTGCAGGGAACATGCAGAGGGGACATTGGCTCCCTGTCTACACAGCAGGAACTGACACACAAGTGCTGAGTTTTGTTCCACCCTCAAAAAAAAAAAAAAAAAAAAAAAAAACCCACCCCCTTTCCCCAAATGAAGTCGCCTTTACAACGCTTCCAGGAGCAGGGTGGGATTTGTACAGCTCTGATTGTTCGGGTGGGCTGGTCCCCAGGCCCGCTGAGTCACACCGGAAGAGGCGTTCTTCATAATTCTCTGCAGGCCCTGCAGGCTTTGTCTGTACTCTTGCCTGTTTCCTGTGCCACCCCTAGCCCTTCCTCCACCTGCACACACTAGCACTGCAGAAAGGACCGTTGCTCTGTGTGCTAGCCTTAAAAATGAAGACAGAAAAGCTAGTTCTTTCTCGTAAGCTTTCCCTGAGCATGGAGACGGAGGAAAGGAAAACCCTGGAAGACATGGCAGCTAGGGGAGCTTTTCTCCTGCAGCTGACATCCTATCCCGGCATGGCTTCCTGACCCCTCACCAGGAAGGGGACCCTTCAGCCCTACATTGTTAGAGAGAACGTTCTCATTCTCCACAATCTGTTTCCTCAGAACCCTGGGAGTTCCTCATAGCTGCTCAGAGCAGCTGCGGAGGAAGCAAAGGCTAGGAGACTGAGGCAAGCCAAACACCAAATTCTAGTGAGAGTGGAGAGACCAGGTTACACTGTGCTCAGATCTGCACCATCAGCTCACTGCCTAGGTCACAAATAGGCCTCGAAAAGAAAGGGACTCTACTCTGGGAGCTCTTGGGGTATGTAGGGGGTGCACCATCTTCTCTGTGGCCCTGTATGGCTACAATTAGTCACAAAGCTTGGGACATTGCACTGAGTGGCTGTTCTGTGTGACCAGCCTGCTGGAGGAATGACTATGAGATCAGCATCAAAAGCTCTGACCCAGAATTGTTCCTTTCTGAAGGAACTGCAGGGACAAAAGTGGAGAAGAGCCTGAGAGGAAAGAGGTCCAGTGACAGGCCCAAAGAGGGATCAAGCTCAAGGGGAGGCCCCGGAACCTGATGCTGTTACTGACGCTGTGGTGTGTCTGCAGACAGGAGTCTAGCATGGCTGCCCTCCGAGAGGCCCAACAAGCAGCTGAAAGAGTCAGATGCAGATACTAGAACCCAACCAGTGGACCAAAGCCGGGGACCCCTGTGGTTGAATTGGGGGAAAGCTGGAGGAAGCTGAGGAGAAGGGCGGCCCCATGGGAAGACCAACAGTCACAACTAACCTGGATCCCCAAGATCTCTCAGACACTGAGCCACCAACCAGGCAGCATACACCAGCTGATATGAGGACCCTGACACATATACAGCAGAGGACTGCCTGGTCTGGCCTCAGTGAGAGAAGATATACCTAGCCCTCAAAAGACTTGAGGCCCCAGGGAGTGGGAAGGTCTGGTGTGGTGGTGGTTGGGGGTTGGGGACATCCTCTTGGAGATGGGGGTGAGGTGTGGGATGGGGTGTGGTCAAGGAGCAAACTGAGAGGAGAATGAAGACTGGACTGTAAAAAAGGATTAAAGAATTTAAAAAAAAAGCTCAGAAGTCATCCCAGACAGGGATGGCCCTGAAGGGACTTATGGGTAGACAAAGGAAGATTCAGAGAGGTGACCATGAAAGCCATGACACTTGGCCAAAAAAGAAGAGGGAAGGAAGAGACAACAGCTTTCTTGGGGACTGCAAGTGTGTTGATCAGGCACCAGAAAGCCGGAGCAATGGTGTGAGGAGAGGTGAGCCGAGGGTCAGTCAAGAACCAATGAGGAAGGCATCAGCATTCAGCAGCTGTGGACATTAATCATCCAGCGTGAGGAGCAATTGAGAGCCTTGAGCCCCTGCCGTGGAGACATCTTCTGGGACGAAGTGTAGAGAGAAGAGCTCACTCAGTCCAGGTTGCTAACAGTGGATATGAGAACGTGTATCTGGCATTGGATTCGTGTGTGATAATCTCTTACACAAGCCCTTGAACAAGAACCAGAGCACCCATTGCACCCACAGAGCATGAGGAGAGGGAATTCTCAGCTCCCATGCATAGAGTTCCAGAGACCCAAGCCTTCAAAGGCCCACACTGAAATCTTAGACTAAGAAGCCATCAAACACCTCAACTGCTTAAAGGAGCCTAAGGGCCTAGATGATTCTGTCAGTTACTCATCACCCAGCACAGTTACTGATTCCACCAGACAGAAGTGCAGCCTTGAGCAGCTGCTGAGCAAGGAGAGGCAGACAGAGCTCACAGGCCCGCCCAGCTGCCCTTTGCCAGGGCCAGCTCCCAGGGGGCTGCAAAACACAAATGTTCCATGTTGACCAAAAAGCTAACTGAGGGCAAATGCCTGCTGACACCCACAAGGCCCCTGACCTAAAGGGGTGTCACCACCACCCTGCTGTGGGACCAAACTGCAACTGCACATCCCGCTCACAGGGGAAACAGACTCCAGCTGCCAGGGCCACCCTGGACTCTCCCAGAATCACAGGAAGCAGGCCGCTGAAGTTTTCCTAAATCTAACGGCCTACTCACCGTGGGACTGAGTTTCTAAAATCTCCACAGTCTGCTTTGCCTCACACCCGGTAAACAAACTGTGGGCCTGTTGCCCTGACCCTGTCCTGAGGGGGCATGGGGAGCTCTGCCACAGTGAACACCAGATCCTGCCTCCTCCACACACCCCATAGGCGACAACACAGAATATACACACTACACACTTGTATACAAAACATACACTACATACACACTGCACACACTATGCAAATACATAACATATACTCACATACTGCGCACACACACACACACACACAACACCCATCCCACACTACCCAGACACACTGTATGCATACATACACAATTCACACATACAACACACACCCCACACTATAGAGAAACATATTCTGCAGACGCACACAACATGCTAAACTTACACATACACACTATGCATACACACCACACACTGGCACATCCAACATAGACCATGCCACACCACATCCCCCTACACCCTAATCTGGAGCGGTCGGATGACAGAATCTTGCATCTCAGCTCTAGCCCTAGAGAGATGGTTGTCTTTTAAAGCAGTCAGATCTCAGACCTCCATACCCCTTGATTTGGGTCAGGGACCTTTAGACAGTGACAGCTGCTCGTAGCTGTGTGCAGTGCCCCAGGTCAGATAACCTCATGAGACAGTTTCCCACAGAGTCTGGATACATTGAGATCCTCCTCCTGTTTGGGCCACACCTGCGACTCCCAATGAGAGGAACAGAAGAAACAAAAATCTTGACTGTTCAAGAGAAGGAAAAATGTCCCTCAGCCAAGGATACCAAGCCTTGCTCCTGGGTGAGGTCTCTGTCCTGAATTCAGAAGGCTTTCCCAGTGTCATTGGAGACTCAGAATTGCTTCTGCAGCCCCATCTGGCTATTCATGACCTCTGTCCTTCAGCCTGGAAACGGAAAACCCCCCCGGGTCCAAGCAAAATCTGATAATGTGGTAATGCCATCAAAACACTCCCAAGTAAGGTCCCTCCGTGGACTGCTCAAAAGGGCTACTTATCAAGCATCTCTCAGACAGAAGGGCATGATTGTCCCATCTGACAGCCAGAAGCAGGAGGGGGAGCAGGGGTAAGGGAGCTACATGACTTAGAGAGGTTTGGTACCTTCTCTCACTCTCAGAGGAAGCTCTGCAGACTGTGCCCGGGGTTAACCTTGTCAGCACTTTGGAGTTTCTTAATCTTTATTTATTTACTCTTCAATGCTAGGGATGGCAGGCAGGCCTTGTGCATGCCTGGCAAGTACTGTACCCCTGGGCTAAGCACCCAGATGAGAGGGCATTGGCAATTGCACACATAGCTAGCCTTGAGCAGCCTCTAAGATGGTGCCTTTTCTTAGACATCCTCTCTTCTACTCACCCTGATTTTGGAGTTTTCAACCCTACCTCAGTAGCTACTTTCTAGCCTCATCAGTCTATGGTTGTATAACTTGCTGTTGATGGCATATAGACAGTGTTGTTTTGTTTCAAATTAATCTGTGTGCCTTGGCGGAGGATGGGGGGGAATCATATGTAGCTGTGCCCTTTGTGTATGGGCGTGAGACCAGAAGGGAATGTCGTGTTGTGTGTCTTGTTCTACCACACCAAACTTTCTTCCCTCCAGACCGTCTGTCACTGAGCCTGGAATTCACCATTTTTTGGCTGGGCTGGAAGCCGCCCAGTGGTCCTCCTGTCTCCACCCCCACCTCAACAGCATTGGCACTGTAGGAATGCACAGACATGCTCAGCTTTCACATGGGTGCTCGGGATCCAAACTTAGGTCTTTGAGCGCTTGCAGCAACCCACGGACCCACACCTCCTGCCCACACTGACCCTGGCCTCCACACACTTTCTAAGAAGTTTATCAAAGAGTCTATGGATGAAAGTCTGGGGGGAGGGAGAATCTCTGAATTTGAAGAAATCCAAAAACTACATTGTCTTTCCATGAACCTCTAAGTAGAGTTTTTAGCTTCACTATAAATGCAAATCACTTCATTATAGGATTTCACTCATGATTTATGGTTTGAATGGGAATCTTGTGCGCGCGCACTCACACACACACATACCTCATGTGTTTGAACACTTCATCACAGCAGATAGTCCTAGGAGATTTGAGAACATTTTAGATGTAGGGCCTAGCTGGTGGATACACAGCTTATAGGGATGAAGGCAGAAGATTTGGCCTGCTATGTTTCTAGCCAAGATCTCTGCTTCCTAGTTGTTGTCCTGTGAGATGTGAGTAAGCCATCTCAGACCATGGAGGACCAGGTCATTTACAATCAAGAGTACTATCATGCCTTCCCACCATGAAACTGTAAGCTTCTCCCCCACATTGCTTAGCCAGGTATCATTAAACATCAAATAGTCTAGCAATGCTTTACATCTTTCTGTCCACAGCTTTAAGAAGCAGACAACGGTGGAGGCTGAGAAGACGAAGGTTCAACTAGTAAAGCATTTGCCTTGCAAGCTCGAGGACCGGAGTTCAAATCCCCAGATCCACATATTAAAAGGCTAACATGATTTATAATTCTAGCACTGGGGAGATAGAAATAAGCAGATGCCTGGGGGCTCACTGAGCAGCCAGGCTACTACTTGGGGAGCTCTTGGCCAATGAGAAACCCTGTCATAAAAAACAAGATGGATAGCATCTGAGGAATGACAACCAAGTTTGTCCTCTGGTCTCCATATTCAGGAACACACACGCGCGCGCACACACACACACACACACACACACCTATGCACAGAGTGAACAGACATGCATGTACATATAGACATATAAAAATAAGACAGAGACAGTGCGTCTGGTTTCTCCCTTGACAATATAAGTAGAGGTACTGTCTGGGTATGCAGCATAAGCAACACAAAGGCCAGGCTTTGTCTGACTCTACGTAGCACTTGCTGTGTTCCTGGCACCCGGTCTAGCGTGGTGAGGTTGATGGCTGTTGAGCAAACACTGTTTATTGAACTAAAATCACTGGGGAAACAAGTGCTCAGAAATCCACAGATTTCATTGAGATTTTAAACTATGAAAGTAATGCTTGTTTGTAGAAAAAAAAATCAGACTGAGGTTCAAAGAATAGAAGGGAACTTTTGTGGGCTGGGCATGTAGCTCAGTAGTAGAATATGGGCTTTGCATGTACAAAGCCCTGGGTCAATCCCAGTACACACACACCAAAAAGAAACCTTTTCTAACCCCTACTTCTGTCCTTCCTGAGCAAGTCTACTCCATGCGGTGTGAACCCTTTTTAAATCGATTTCTACAACAAATGTACTAAAATTACCAAAAATACTTTTTGGTTTTGGTTTTTGGTTTTTGTTTTGGATATTGGTAGGCTTTGTTGTTATTTGTTTCTAGTTTGGGTTTTGGAACTCTGCACTTTCGAAGCAGAATCCAGTTATGTAGCCCAGGCTGGCCTGGAACTCGCCATCCTCCTGCCTCAACCTCCAAAGTGCTGGGATTACAAGCAGGCACCACCCATACCTGGTTTGAAATGCAAACCAAAGTGACTGAGTATTCGACTCATGCTTCAGCCAAAGAACCACCAGGACCAAAGTGACTCATGGCAGAGACTGAAGCATAAGACTTGTGACAAGAGGAAGGTCCCAGCATTCTCTGCTTACAGTCTTCCAAGGGGAAGAAGCAAACGATTGAAATCTTTTGCTCACCAAGGCATCTTTTCAGAGCCCTGGTGCTCTCAAAGATGGAGTCAGGGATGGGAAATCAAAGTCATGTGTAGACAAGGGGAGAAACAAAGCTGACTCCTCAGCTAGAGGTGGAGAGAGAGCCCCAGGCTGTGTGCCTGGCTTCAGGTCAACCTTGGGAGGAGAGCAGCAAAGGCTCAGCTGGCCCTGGCCGGAAGATGAGATTTAAGGAGGATAAAGAGCTCCTACAGAAGCTGTATGGAAATTGTCAGAGCAAGAGGCCAGGCAAGTGAACTATGGAAATGATTCAGTGGGGGGTAAAGCGATAGGCAAGCAAGCATGAGGACCTGAATTCAGACCCCCAGAACCTATGTAAAGCCAGACAAAACAGTACACATCTGTAATCTGCGGGATCCAGTGATAAAATGGAGGGGATCAAGATAACCCAGAATACCACAGGCCAGCTGGTTTGGCATACACAAAGACAAATAATCAGTGCCTCAGAGAATCTAGAAAGCAAAGACCAATTCCTATAGGGTGTCTTCACACACACACACACACACACACACACACACACAGGGGTGGCATGCACTCACCAGTGCTCACACACAGGAACACACACAAACACATCATACATGCACACAATACATGTGCAGCTTTTAAATTAAAAAAAAAAAAAAAGCCAGTCAGGGGAATATTACCCAGCAGCAACCCTTTACCCAAGTCTCCACACCAAACCTGACCAGAACAGATGCAAACAGCCAGAAGCCAGATCCCATCCTCAAAAGGCAAAGTCCTAGGCAGAGCTCCCATTAGAATTTCCTGATCCCTGAGGGGGAGTTTAGGTGTGAAGAATGGGTAGCGCCCCCTGTCTTAAGAGGGACACAGGACCACCTGTCTACCTGATGGATTAGGAGCATCTTTATGCCCGGCAAGCCTCTATAGAGCACTGAAACTCTTTACGCTGTGTCACATTCCCAAGCCGTGACACACATGTGCTCGTCTTATGACTTTAAGCAAGGACTTGGATTGTTCCAGGCTGTGAATAAATCCCCACTTACCTCCCCATCTTCACAGACCCACACATATATCTATTTCCCCCTCAGCTCTTTTCCCAGCACAGACCATGTTTCTGGAAAATCCCTTGACTGACAGATGCTTTCCCAATGCTAGCATCCTGACTGGGAAACCTCTAGTCAACACTAGCAGAGTTTCATTAGAGTGGGGACCCTCTGCAGAGATGTAAGTGAAGGTAGCCACTGGCCTGTTTCAGTGCCTTTATGTACTGAATTAGGGACAGTGCTGTCCTAACAGTTTAGACCTTTTCTACCCCAGATGACGGTACATCACACACACACACACACACACACACACACACACACACACACACCCCAGTCATTCCTTTTTTAACATTTATTTGTGTATTGGGGAATGGTCACATGTGTTTGCAAGTGTGGACACACGTGTGAACATCAGAGGACACCTCAACTATCACCCCTTGCCTTCCATCTTGAGACAAGGTCTCCTGTTTGCTGCTGTCTGCCTACACCAGGCCATCTGGCCTACAAACTTCTGATGATTTTCCACCTCCCATCTTTCTGTAAAAGTGCTAGGCTAGAACTGAAGACATGGCTCACTGGTTAAGAACTCTGAGGGCTCTTCTGGAGGAGCAGGGTTCAGTTTCTAGAACCCACAAAACAGCTCATAACCATCCATAACTCCAGTTCCAGGGGATCTGACACCCTCTGGCCTCCAAGAGCACCAGATCCACATGTGGTGTACAGACATGCACACAGACAGAACACACATACAATAATACATATCTCTAATTCTATAAGAGTACTAGGTTCACTGAGACAGGCTTCCAGCATCTGGATTTAGGTGTGTTCTGGGATTTGAACTCTGGTATGCCATAATGCAAGACAAGCCCATTACCTAATAGCCATTAATCCAGCCTTTCAGTAAATGCATTTAGCGTCCTAAATGTAGGTGCATTTGTTTATAAAACGTGCTTGGAGAAAGAAAAGCAAATGGCTTACATCACAGAAATCCATTGTTTCGCCATCCTGAAGGCCAGATTCCAGGGTCAAGGTGTGGGCAAGGTGGATTCCTTTTGAGGCTGGAAGGAAGAGTCTACAAGCCTGTGACAGTCTCTTGGGGTTTGCCCTATCTTTATTGTCCTTAGCTTGGAGATACCTTGTCCAATCCCTGCCCCTGTCTCCACTCGACATTCTCCCTGTCTGATGATGGTCCCCAAATTCCTTCTTTTTATGAGGTTAGCAGCCATGCTGGCTTAGGGCCCCACCCACCCGATGGGGCCTCATCCTAACTACTCATCTGGTGGCACAAGAGCCACAGTGTCCTTTAACATTACTGGAAGGCAGCACAAGTTTTCGATGATGCAGTGATCAGTACGGTTCTGACCTGCAGTTCCTCTCTGCAGGCAGGTCGCTTTCATTTTGTTTCCTGTTCTGTTTTTAAACAGAGTCTCTTGTAACCCAGGCTGGCCCGAGTTCACTGCCTAGTCAATGATGACCTTGAATGTCTGATCTTCCCAGCCCTTTTCCCCAGTGACAACTCCCCTGCCCTCTCTCCAACCTGTGTCTGCAGAGTTATGTGCAAAACCCTTTTCTTTCGGTTTTCTGAAAAACAGCCCAAGAGCGCAGAGATCTGCTCCAGCTCTGAGGCTGTGTTCCCTGTGGGCTATGAATCTACTTCACCTCATCCTTGAAGTCTGGATTTTGCTTTTGCTTCTCTCTAAGGGGGGCGGGGGGGGAGATCAATTCTGTCTGTATTTCCAAATGTATGCGTAGGAAACTGATAGATCTTTTCACTGAAACCCTGCCATCTCTGACACCTGGCCTCTCCCTCCTTGCCTTTGCCAAGTTCTCAGTAGGTGTGAGGGGCGCCTTATGTGAGCCCAGGGAAGGGAAGTCTTGGGCCTAGATTTCATAGTCCCCCACTGATGGGTTCATTCTCTATTTTTTCTCTCTCCTTCTCTCTGCCTTTTGTTGCTTTTCCCTTCTCACCGGGTTCAGGGGTGAAACACTTGGCTTATATCTCTTCAGTCCTATGTGGTTCGTGATAATAGTTTTTAAATTAACCCTTCCTTTACCATACACAGACAAAAGTCTCCCGAGAGCTGCTCCAGGCTCTGTGGTTGACTCGAAAAGGCAGCTCTACTCTTCAGTACTTTCCAAACACCTCGGCTTTCATTCCTATTCTCTCTGTTGTCAAAAAGTCAGTTTGGATCTTGTATATGCCAAACCTTCACAAGGATGACTAAGCCAGGACTGCAGCTCCCCTGAGCTTCCAGCTTCTATGCAATCAGCCTAAATGGAAACCAGTTCTCAAAGAAGAAGTATTGGGGACCCAGAAACAAAGGGCTCTCACTATCCACCAGGGTGGTCTGGTCTGCTGGAGCTTTGAATGTCCGACTCAAAGGTCTAGCCAGGGCCAATTTGGAGCCCAAAACCTGGACAGCAGCTTGCAGCCACTCAGGTAGAAAAGCCACTGGGTTGGCACAGAGCAAACCAAGAGCAGAAAGATGATCACTGGAGGAGCAGAGGACGGGTAGCCAAGGGAGTAGCCCACATACGTGGACTTCATCTCATCCAGATGGCAGAGTGCAGCCATCAGTGGCCTCCACCGCTCCTGCATTCCCCTCTGACCCAGAAAGTATCAACACTGTCTCCAGGCGGTTTAGAGCTAGTTGGAGCCAGCTCCCATTGCCAAGCCACTGTCAAAACTCTGCTATTCAAAGTGTGCTACAAACACACAATTCAAGGCTTCTTAAGAGCTAAAAGGACACTTTGTATCAGAGGTGGTGCCATCAACCCCTGCCCCTCCCCACCAGCATTAGCAACCTCCAACCTCCTAAAAACACAGCATTTATGTCTCACCCCCTACCAGCTCACTGTTATCGCGGTGGCCACTGCAGTCAGCTTGTCTCTGAGTCTCCTCTGGAAAGGGTTCCTGGGTGGCTATCATGTGTCTAATTCCCAGATCGCAGGACAAGTCTGAAAGCCACTCAGGTTATGACCTTTGGGGGCCATTCCCTCACATTCACCAGTCCATCCCGCCCAGTCCATCTGTCTTACAAGCCCCATCAGCCCATCAAATTTTATGACCTCTTCTTCCTTCCACAGGCTAGGCAGCCAGCCAGACGAAGAGCCTAAGGAGCTGCCTATCTGTCGAAGTAAAGATGGCTCCATTAAGTGTTCTTTGAGATTCCCTCTGTAGAATGCCTTCCACCGGCTGAGGCTATGGCTGCAGGTTTAGCAGATAATCTAACAAAGGCCTGGAACACTAGGCTCCACATCACCCTAAAGACTAGAGCTCACCAAGGAAACTCCAGACTCCTTTATGGGCAGTAGGTTGGCCTGTCACTATGGCTGTCAGGAAGCAAGTTAGGCATAATTCCTGAACCATGTCTGGTGGTATCTGGGCCCCTTTCATGTGGGGAAAATCTGACAGCTGCCCAAGCCAGTTTCTACCCAGGCTGCTCTGCACATCTCTCAAGAGAGACCAGAGGCCTCAGGCCTACCTATCCTGTCAGGCTGCCAAGAGCATGCTAACCTTAGTAATTAGGTGCTGACAGTGTAGTGTTCTGCAACCCCAACACCCTCAGCTGCTATTTTACAGAGTCTATCCCATGCTTTTTGGATGACTGCTCTGAGAGACTTGGCCAGAGATGAACTAGGCTCCGTTCTGTCACGAGCTATAAGCACATCAGCCAGCGCTATTAGTTGGGAAGGAAGGGGCTGCAACCAGGACTCCTTCTGCTCCCCCCAACGTATTTATAAGCTATTAGAAAGAGCTGATGAGTGAAGCCAAGCATCCATTTTAACGGCCTGTGGCATGCCGAAGTGCCTGTAAGTTACCTTTAACAGCATAGGTTGTAGTCTTGTCATCTAGGCATTTCCAGAGAGCAGAGCCACAGGTGGAACAGAGAGAATGAAGGAGTGCTGATCAGCCATTTGCTTTCGGTTTTTGATGGGCAGCCCTGGAGAAGGAACCAGTACAAAGTTCTCTGGCACCCATGTTTTGCAACCTAGCCTATTATGTTTGTAGTGTGCTCACTAGCCAAAGCCCCAGTAACCACAGAATGTTGTAAGAGCCAGGCAGTGGGACACAGTCTTCAACCCAAAGATAGGACAAAGTCACCACAGTAGGAGCCTGTGTCACACTTCAGCCATGCTCGGCCTTACTCATCTGCCCCCATTCTGGTCTCCTAAGTCACCAGTCCCATCACTGACAATGGGACAGACTTTCTTTAGGCCAACCCTGCATAGTTTCACCCCCTTTAGAATCTGTGTACCCCTTTCCAGAACTGAAGCCAGAGTGGGTGTGCTCAGTACAGTAAGACTGTTGACAAAACTTGGCACACAGCTCTGTACAAGATTTGGGGTCATGCAGCTTCAGGAATGGTCTCAAGGCTCCTCCCTCATGGGACATGCTACCTGGCATCTTTAGATATAAAGGAGGTAAAGGTCACTCTAATGACATCCTGAGCTTCATTCCTATGTCCTAGGGCCCCCCCAAAAGACAGGTGTCTATGGCAGTGTACTGAAGCCAACTGGGGGGGGGGCAGCAAATCTCTGAGGTGGGGCAAGTGGAACAAGTTATGAAGTTGTCTCTGTCACAGACCTGAAAATGACTTTTCACTGGGTTCAGACATCTACATAGCTTCAGATGAATGTGTGTGAGTGTGTACATGCTTTTGAACACATATGAGTGTGTGTGTGTGTGTGTGTGTGTGTGTATTAATAATGACTGTACAACCTGTAAAGACCCTGGGATGGCCAAAGCATCTAATTCACTCTGTAGAGCACAGACATCCTTGAGAGATTCAGCTTGTGCCTGCCTCCCAGTTTCATCAAAGCTCAGCTGTCACCAGTGAGCCTTTAGGAAGCTCATGGGTACTAACTATCACAGCAAAAGCCCAAAGTAGAGAAAAACGTATATCAAAGAGATCTGTGGTTATTGCATTTTTCTAATGGAGTAGGTCTGACTGAGCTTCACAGAAAACCCGCAAAGTGTTTAAGGAAATTGTATCAGCAAAATTCCCTCCAACTTAACCTCAAACCCACAGAGTCGGGTCGTCTGAGCATCCCATCTCCCCACTTAGGTCATGCCTGCCTCTCTGCTGGGTCTGGAGCAAGTCAAAGAAAGGGAATTTGCTCTCGCATAGCCTCTGTCTGTCTGTCTTTCTCTCCCTCTCCCTTTCTTCCTCTAGCCCCTCCCTCCCTCTTTCTCCTGCCCTCCCCATGGCCAAGTCTACTGGACGCCAGGCCTCTAATTCACTATGTAGCTGAGAGTGGCCTGGAATTTCTGATCCTCCTGCCTCCACCTCTAAGTACTGGGATTATAGGGCTATCTCATCTCACCAGCTTTTCACTGTGCTGGGTGTGGAACCCAGGGCTTCCTGCAAGCTAGGCAAGGATTCAACTACCTGAACTCACGCCCATCTGGGAGCTTGTCTTTCCATGCCCAGGTCTGCTTACTGTGAGCAGCTCTCAAGTAAGATTCTCGTTGATCCAAGGAGACACGGAGTGGGTGAGATAACTGAGCAGGAACTTGTGCAGTGCCATGGTCTTTCACACACACACACACACACACACACACACACACACACACACACACATTTTTAAAAGAAGACTAAGACCCCACCAGCCTGGGAGGAACTGCATCTGCCATGAGCTGGTCGAAGTTCAACAGACTGAATACTCACACCCCTAAATTTCATATCGACCCCCTAGCCTCTGTGTAATGGTTCCCAGAGATGGAGACTTGGAGAACACTCAAGTTCTGAGGAGATGGTGTTTTCACAGAGGAGGCCTCAGGGGGTCTCTCACCTTTGAGGATCTATGAACCGAGAAGTGAGTTCTCCACACACACCAAAGCTCCCAACACCTTGCTCTTGGATGCCACGTCTCCAAGACTGTTAGGACTTGATACCCGTTGCTTAAGCAGCCGGCACAGTGACATGAAACCTGCAGGGCTTACTTTCCTTCTCTGTCTGATTGGATCAAGGAATGCCTTAGAGAGCGGGGAGATTCACCTCTCTCTGGCCACAATGATTAGGCCAAGAGGGTTCTGGCCCTATGAATGGCTTAATCCCTTGATGGAGTCATTATATCCTGGCATTAGTGGGAGACTGAAAGGCAGGATGTGGGGTCTGGTAGGAGGAAGTCTGTCATTGGGGTGTATCCCTGGGAGCTGTATCCTGTGTGAGCTTCTTTCTATATGCCCCTTTGCCTCTACTTCCTGCCTCCTGAAGAATAGCTTTCCAGACACTTCTGCTCTCATGATGTCCTGCTGGGGTGCATGGGGCCAAGCAACTGTGGGCAGAACCCTCTAAAACTGTGAGCTAAATAAGTCTTTCCTCTCTTATATTGCATACTGGTCACAGCACTGCTGAAGGTAAGCCCTGCCGAGCCTTCAAAGGACTATGACCCCACCCAGCACCTCCAAGGACCCAGCTGAACCACACACATGTTTGTGCCCAGATTCCTGACCACAGGGACTTAGTGGTGCTAAGTGTTTCTATTTTTAGCCCCCTAGGATTAGGGTGGTTAGGCCGTGGGAGATGAAAATAATTCCCTCTCCAAAGGAACAGTTTTCTGAGAGTCAGGAATGCTCCTGATCCAGGGTCACCTGTGGTCCTCGGGAACTAGCATCTCTAAGCATGCTTATTTAAAATGAGGCTTTAAAAACAAGCCTGTTGGGGCATGCCTGGCTTCCCGGCACTTGGGAGGTCGATGCAGAAGGATCAGACGTTCAGAGTCATTCTTGGCTACATAATAAGTTCAGTGCCAGTCTGGGGAAGATGAAAGCCTGTCTCAAACAACAGCATAATGAAGTGAAATAACGTAAAATAAAACAGTTCAAGGGCCGAGTCAGCACCTCTCAGTCAGAACTTACAGGGTAGGGTCAAAAGGTGACAAGTAGTGACCTCTGACTCCTTATGGGACTCCATGGTACATGACACCTTGTACCCATGTACGCCTTTAATCCAATGTCTTCTAGACCAGTGACACTGCCTGTCTGGTCTAAAATCCCCATACATGTGTCTACTGGCAAAAAGAGCCATTCTGCCTTTACTCACCCCTTGGCTCGTCTGACACTTGAGGGCTGAGGCTTCCAAAGCAGGAGTGTACACATGTCTACACAGGGTTCTGGAGTGAAGAACCCTGCACTAGACTGCCTGACAACCACAGACCATGCTTCCAACCTATCTGTAATGCCAAGCATTACAAGCAAGTATGCTGCGGATAATACTAAAGGTCTTAGAACCTTTAGTGACAGGGCAGTGGCAGCCTCAGGCAGAGCTTCTGCTTCACCTGGCAGAGCTGCTGCTTCTGACAATGCATCTGTGTGCAGAAGTGCAGGGACACCTCCAGAGGTGTCTGTCCCTCACAGGACTTCCGAAGCAACTCTCAGTGCTTGAAGAGTCAGCCAAACAGTAGGTGGTTTCGGGTGAGGAATACAGATGGAGGAGTCCCCAAATAGGGCCACCCGGGAATCCCTGCACTGTGCCCGGGGCTGGCCCATTTGCTTTCCATGAGTGCTGGATACCAGAGCTAAGCATAGTGGCTTCTGCTATGCATGAGCTCCTACTGTGCTGTCAGGAGAGGGAGCAGGGCCCCAGGGGCTTGTGACACTAAGTGTGAGATTTCTTTAAAAATCTGCACTCCCTCTATCCAGAGTAGCTTGGGCCTATGTGAGTGCCGGGTGTGCGTGTGCGTGTGTGAGTGTGCGCGCGCACGTGCAAGCGTGCTTAAGTATGTATGTATTCGTATACAGGTACACATGGGTTGAGTACGAACGTATGCATATACATGTGCATGTGGGTGTGGTTTGCATATGCATTCACGTGTGTAGGGGTATATATGTAGCATGTACATGTAGTTTGGGTGTATTGCATATATGTGTGCATGGCTTTTTCAAACCACAATAGGGCAATTTGAGTGTGTATTCTTGTGTGTGTACATTGCTGCCTGTGTTTGGTGTGTGCATGTATACCTGTGTGTCCCATGAATGTTCACATACGTGTATGGGAATGAATTTGTGTCTGAGAGTGCAGGTTGGTGTCAGTGTGCATGTGTATGTGGTTTGGGTGTACACACATGTGTAAGAGCATGTACACACATGAGTTTCTTTTAGTGTTCCCCTCAGGCATTGATGATCATTGGATGCCAGAAGCCACTGGCTGTGGATGTTCTCAACATGAATTCTCCACAAACAGGGCCCTCCATTCACAGAAGAGCAGTCCTCCCACAGGCCATGGGGACCACTGTGCAAGCTTTGGAATGATACAGCTCCATGTGACACTTGACAGTGGCCCAGCCACAGCTGGGATCCTTGGGTTGCCACTATCTTTGACTCCATGTTCCTGTTTCTATGATCTAGAATTACCCTGCTGTAAAGGGAGAGGAAATCTGCAAGCTCAGCATGGTGATGAGCCCACATGGCATCTGACAGAGGTCAAAGAGGCCCCAGAAAGGTGACTCTCCCTCCTTCTTGTCCATTCTGTCCTTCCTGTCCTCTGCCTGCCCTGTGCTAGTGTCAGTAAGGCAAGGTCCCAGAGGCAGAGCCGAAGTGGATTCTGGCTACTCCTAAGGAGCAGCCTTCGCTCCAAGGCAACAAGCACTTTCAGGGAAGGGAGATGCTGTCAGGAGGCAAGTTCAGAAAAGGCTCTGGCCTCAGCAGGTGAACTGCATTTGTGGTGTCCTGAGACGTCCCTTAAAGAAGGCACAGCCCTCAGAGTGTATGTCCTGATCAGTTTATCCACATGTCCTGCTCTCAGGGACAGTCACAACAGCAGAAAATAAGCAGCTGTCAAGAAACCTTTTCCTCATGGTGTTTTACCTGAAGTGAACTAAGAGCATCTGTGTCTTCTACTACCGACAAATGCTTATGCATGTGAAGCTCTGAGTTGTGCTCAAAAGGGACCCAACATGTTGTGTCCTGGGAGTCCTCTCAGGGCACATGGATGCTGCTTCCAGGTCAGGAGGACTTGTTTACAGGTGACAGGAGAAGGCCCAGCACATTGAGTTCCAGGGTGTGTCCGTGGGACAAAGAGAGCAGCTGATCTTCCCCTGCAAGTGTGGGAAGGTGTTACCTGCTGTGGATGGACACCTTTGTTACTTCACCCACACCCTGCCTCATCTGTGCAGGGAATTTATTAGCTGGGCATGAGGGGTTTGTAAAGAAATGGACTAAAAAGAAGACTTTCAAAATCTCGCCGGGCAGTGGTGGCGCACGCCTTTAATCCCAGCACTTGGGAGGCAGAGGCAGGAGGATTTCTGCGTTAGAGGCCAGGCTGGTCTACAGAGTGAGTTCCAGGACACAAAGAAACCCTGTCTTGAACTCCCCCCACCCCCCAAAAAATCAAAATCTCCTCTGTTTTGGACTAAATTGCTTCCCTACAAAAGAATGTTGAAATCAGAACCTGTGGTTGGAACCTTCTTCAGAAGGAGGGTCTTTGCACATGGTCAGCTTAGATTAAGGACTTCAGAGAGTCTGCTAACCAGATATGACAATTGTCCTTATTTAAAAACAAACCCATTCTGGACTGGAGAGATGGCTCAGCCAGGAGGGTATTTGTCATGCAAGCCTGAGGACCCGAGTTCAAGGCCCAAAACTCACATAAAATGCCAAGTAGTGAGCAGCAAGCACTAGTAAACCCACTGCTAGGGAGGTGGGACCCCTGGGTCTTGATGGTCAGCCACTGCCTAGTTGGTAAGTCTCAGCCTGGAGAGAAACCCTGTCTCCAAAACAAGCACACCTAAGCTTGCTCTCTGGAGTCTAAATGCACCTGCAGTTTCACATGCCTCTGAACACATACCTGACCTCTGCCAACACCCAAGTCCAGAGGGAAAGGACCACCCACCATCAACCCCTCCCCCCAAGCCACTGAGGCTCTTACAGGCCCATCTCCCCAGAAAGGAGTGTGCAGAGACAGCGCCCTCTCATCCAGACAGCCCCACTGCCCAAAGCTTTCTTTCCACCCATCACTATCAGTCTGGACTGCTCAGCCCGAAGCCTGCTGTAGGAAGTACAGGCCATGTGCCATGCTGCTGAGTGGCTGGCCTGAGATCAGCAAGAAGCTCTGTTGTAAGAGATGCTTTATGTCCATTAGGGAGGGGACTCTGTTCTTAGAAACAGGAAGTGATCGTTAGCCAAGTGCAAATAAACTTGGCTCTGTCCACAGTGGTTTTTCACACAAAGCTCCCATTAGCCTTTGCTGGCTTCTCAGTCATAGGTCATAGTTTATTTTCACACTTTTCTCTTGACTGACTGACTGACGGACGGACGGACTGTTTCATGGTAGACTCGCCTGCCTGCCCACAGAACCTCCAGCCCGCTAGACTCTGTGGCTTCACATCTTCACTCCTCTCAGTCCTACCTGATGTGAATCTGTATTAGGGACAGCAGTAGAGACCAAAGGCCCAGTACCATCGATGGCCACCAGCCAAGGAGTTACCATTACATGGTGGCAGCATGGTAGGATATGGAGAATGTGAGCTGGGGTGAAGCATGGGCCTGGCACTTAATCTGAGCTGGGTTCTGTGGTTTTTTGAGTGGGAATGTTGACAGTCAGCTAGGTAAGGTTGTCTGCATTTAAGAAGCTGGGCTGAGAAGATACCCAGAAGAGTACTTGCCTTAAAAGTCCAAAGACCTGAGTATGATCTCCACAATCTATGTAAAGAAGACCAGACATGGAGGTGAACAGATGGCTTGGCAGTTACAAGTATGCCCTGCCCTTCCAGAGAATCTGGGTTCGGTTCCTATCACCCATATCCCATGGCAGGCGAACAGCACCTGTAACTCCAGCTCCAGAGAGCATGGCTCTCTCTTCTGGCTTTCAAGGACACCTGTACTCACACCTACACATACCCCTAACATACATGTACACACACATATACACACGTACACACACACTAAAAAATTGTAAAATCAGATATGCTCATGCAGTGTAGTGTAGCTGTTTGTTCTTGTAATCCCAACACTTGGAGAGCAGAGAAAAAGGGCAGGGAGCCCTGGAACTCAGTGGGAAGCAATTCTAGCCTGCTTGGGAATTCCAGGCCAGTGAGAGACTCTTTCAACAAGAAGAACAGGGTGGATGGAGTCTGAGAAACGCAGCCAAGATTGTCCTCCAGGCTCCTGATCATAAGCATGTGCTCACATACACACATACACACACACACACACACA
>JADRCH010000062.1:8540236-8565262 GCA_019843965.1 Rhynchomys soricoides
ACACACACATCTACCACACATATCCACTACACACACACACACACACACACACACACACACACACACACACACACAAAGGATTTAATGAGCCAAGGTCCATACACAGCCGGTACAACATGACATTGAGGGTATAGCCAATCAGGAATAAATGTCATTGTGTCCAAAGGCCACATGGAAATTCCCCAACAAAGGGCAGTGAGAGTAGCACAGGGTTTTGTGAAATCCTCCGACTCTAGTGCTGTTTCCAGCATGAGCCAGGAATGGGATTTAATACTCCTTAGGCGAAGAAAGTGAGTGAGGAGGAAGGCAGCCTGACTCTCAGTAACTAACAGTAACCTTGGTTACTTGTTTTTTCTCTCTGCTAAAATGTTACTGCTGGGGCCAGAGAGGTGGGTGGGTGGTTAAGAGCGCTGGCTGCTCCTCCGGAGGACCTGGGTTCTATTCCCAGCACCCACATGGAGACTAACAACCAGTTAGTCATGGTGACTGACTCCAGTTCCAGAGAGTCTGATGCCTTCTTCTGACCTCCGAATGCACTAGGCACACACATTGTATACAGACAGACATGCAGGCAAAACACCTATAGGTGAAATCAAAAATTTTTAATATAGTTTTAAAATAGTTTAAAATTTTATTGCTTTGTTGTCAATCGAATCGAAATTTTTCCATGTCAGATGCATCAGAGATGGCTCATTTGCTTTTTCCACTTTACTGGGGGGGTTCCAGGTACAAGGCTGTGAGTAAGTATGTCAGACGAGGCCTCTGTTAACTTGGCCTTGCTGCTACGGTGGGGTGGGCGAGAAGGTACAGAGATGGAAACTGTCACAGAGAAGCTGAAGTGGTTGGACATAGCCATGCATCCAGCACTTCCTGAAACTGGGTTGGCCTAAGTGGCTTGACCTAGAGATGGGCACTCTGGTCTGCTGTGACCAGGTCTATAAGAGGCTTCTCAACTCCCTGGGAGCTCTGGGGACTGGGCCCTCTCGGAACTAGCTGCAGTGCTATGACATATCGAAGCAGTAGGCAGAAGGTATGTAAGGACCCTGTACTCTCAGGCTGCTGAAAACTGACAGCCAGCAGCCATCTGGATGCATGCTTGATGTACTTTCCAAGCCTTCGGACGGTTCCAGCTTAAGGGGCCTCATCAAGCAACCCCAAGTGTGGACCACCAGGCAGACCGCACATGGGAGACAATTAAGGATCATTAGGTTTTAAGTTTTGCTTATCTTATTTTATGTAGAATACCTGCATGTGTAGGTACATTAATGTGTTCATGTGTACCCATGTACATACATATGAAGGCCAGAGCAGGACATGGGGTATCTACTCTCTGGAAGCTGGCTGTTTAGCAAGGCTGATTAGCCAGCAAACTCTCAGGATCAGCCTGTCTCTGCCTCTTAATGCTAGGACTGCAGCCATATATTTCTTTGCCTGGTTTTTTACAGAGATGTAGGGGTCTTGAACTTAGGTTCTCATGCTTGTAGAAAAAGCACTGTCAACCTGCTGAGATATCACAGCCCAGTACTTTGTTGCTTTAGACCGCTAAGCTTTAGGGTGCTTCTATCTGCCACAATCAGCAACCAGATCAGTTTAAAAAGGCATCAGAGGGTGTGGTTGGTAGAAGAGACTGGGTGCCAAGTAGATCAAGAGGCAGGAGCTGAGAAGCCACATACCCAGAGTCTGGGACAGACCGTAGCAAGGAGTTCGTAGGACATGCCCTGGGCATGAGAGCCGGACAGGGAGGGTGGGTAAAGAGAATCTGAGAGGACAAAAGAGACACACAGCGCTGACCACACAAATGGGGCCAGCATTCTAAGCACAATGATGAGTCTGCCAAAAGTTTCAAACAGAAAATGTCATGGCCTGGCATCTTGTCCTCTCTGTGGCCTTTTAAAGGGGCCCTGTCCTGAGGACTAGGTAGGGGTGGAGTAGAGAGTTCCACACAGGGGGCGAGAGGGGCTTTAAAGTCCTTCTTCTCCTCAGTCATAGTATTCCCTGCTCAGGATACATAAGCTGCTCAGGAGCTCAAGTCTCTGGGGGACTGCAGAAGCTCTAAGAGGAGAGGGAGTGGGGGACCAGAATCCTTCATGGTGTGTAGGGGACATCTTACCCTGAAGAGCTGAGCTCACCACACCCTCCCCTGGGCCCTGTGGTATACGCTTCCCTAGGAGGAGAAACAGAGATGATTTCCCACCAGGGGTACAAGGTCATGATGCCCTGGTTTCAAATCAAAGCACTCACTAGGGACACAGAGACCACTAAACATCTCTGATGCTGACTTCTGCTTCCCAGTTCCTTGAGGAGGTGTCTTATATCTTTCTTCTCAGAGTTTGTCTTCTTAAAGGAAGTGCCTGGGAGAACTTCCCACTCCTCTCTGACCTCAGGAAGAAGTATACCTTTCATGAACACCCAAGCAGGTCATTCTACTAGGACTCAACAGTTGCACAATGTGGAACTTACAACAGGCAGAGCATGCCTTTTCTCTGACCCATTCCTCCTGCGGTAAACATAGTACACAACACACAGAAGCCAGGACCAGACCATTCCTATTCTCAACCAGAGGTTTAAAGGCCTGTTATGGACATGGAGATGGGAGATGCCAACCTCCAGGGGATATAGCACTTCAGTCCTGGCAATTGCAAGGTTGGGTGTCAACCTGCTAACCCAGCTAGGGGAACAAGAGTATACTCTCCCTTCCACACTGGAGAGAGGAATGATGTAAGCTCCTGAGCAGCTTACATATCGAGATGTCTATCCTGAAGCTCAGTGACTAGCTCGGCCCAACCCAAAGAAAGGAATTAAAGGGAATACCGAGTCCAACTCCACCTCCCAAGCTTGCCCCATTTAGGGCCTGAGCTACCTTGTCCCCAAACTAGTCACAGCCCTCCCAATGATGCTTATCTTTGTGTGGTGTGGTGTGTCTGTGTATAGTATACATACTTGTGAGTATAAGGTTTGTACAAATGAGCATTGGGTGTTTGTTCATACGTGTGCATGCATGTGTTTGTGTGTGTGCATGCATGCATGTAGAGGCCAGAGGTTGGTCTCAGGCATCTATCATTGATCATTCTCCACTTATATTCTTAATTCATCTTTCAGTTGCTACTGCATACATATGATGTGTACACGTGTGTAGAGGTCAGAGGACAACCTTTAAGGAGTTGGTTTTCTCTTCACACCTTTATATGGATTTTAGGGATGGGACTCAGATCTTCAAGCTTGCTCAGCAGGCACTTTACCCACCAAGCTCCACAATCTATGCTTTTGAGAGTATCTCTCACTCAACCTGAAGGTCATTGATTTAACTACAGCTGGTTGGCCAGCCAGTGAGCTTGAGGAATCTGCTGTCTCCATCCCATGGTGCATGTCAGTGATCAAGTTGTAGCCATACTAGATTTTTATATGGATTTGGGGGATGCAAACTCGGGTCCTTGTGGCCATGTGGCAGGCTCTTTAGACCCTGAGCCATCCCCCCCAGTCCTCCACTATTGCCCTTCTTGATTCAGCCCGCCCCTAGCAGGAACTTTGACCTGGGAAAATAAGCATTCCACCCAATACCATACAGATGCAAATTATGGGATGCAGAAGATACCTTCCCAAGGTGGAAACTCTGGTCAAATGTGTCCACATCACTGACTGTAGCTAGGTTAAAGACGGGCCTTCCCAAGATCTGCCTTGGGGAGCAGACAGCAGTTGTGACTCAGCTGAATGTTATCCAGACACTCTTCTGCAGCAGTCAACCCCAGTGACTCTCCAGACTATGTTAAATAATAAAAGCAATGCAAGTGCCTGCAACCAAAACATTCAAAAGTGCTGTTGTCTGAAAGAAATCCCTTTAAACAATCTCTCTCCCTCCTCTCTCTCTCAAACACACACACACATACACACACACACACACACACACACACACATACACATACACACATACACAAGAACACTCCTTTACCAGTTGCTCAGCTTACATATTTTCACCTAGAAAACTGACCTTTGGGGAACTGCATAGATAGATTAGTCAGTAAAGAGCTGGCCACACATGCACAAGGACTTGAATTTGGTCTCTAGCATCCATGTAAAATGTTGGGTATGGCAGAACATGCTGTAAATCCTGGTGTCGGAGAAGGGAGATAGAGACAGGTAGTAGAATGTCCATCCCTGGTCGTCAACTTGACTTTATCTGGAATGAACTACAATCCACAATTGGAGGGCTCACCTGTGATCCTGATCTTGAGGCTGGAAGACACAAGTTTCTGACCTGGATCTTGGCGTGAAGATCTTGAGGCATAGTGGCCATGAAAAGCTTAGGCCCAGGCAACATAGTACACACCTTAATCCCAGGAGACTAAGGCAAGGAGATCTCTGAGTTCAAGGTCAGCCTGAGACAAAGCAGGTCCCAGATCCAGGCGTGGTGGCACACACCTCTAATCTGGGCCACACCTTCTGCTGGAGACCTACATAAAGTCACTGGAAGAAGAAGAGTAGCTCTTCTTTGCCTGCTTGCAATTACTTGCCAGCACATCTGTTGGAACCTGCTTCTACCGAAGACCAGCTGAAACCACTAGCCTCATGGGACTGAGCAACTACTAGATCCTTGGACTTCTCATTCACAGCTGACCATTGTTGGGTTAATTGGACTACAGACTGTAAGTCATCACCATAAATTCCCTCAATACAGAGAGACATTCCATAAGTCCTGTGACTCTGGAGAACCCTGACTAAGACAGGTGGATACCCAGGCTCACAGTCTAGACAGCCGAAGCACATAGGTGAGTTCTAGGTCCCAGTGAGAGACTCGGTCTCACCACAAAATAAAATAATAGAGTGTTCCCAAGGAGTAATACCTGTGCCCTCTTCATGTCTACACACACACACAAGCACACACAGATATACACAAATGTACACAGAAAAAAGCAAACTAAGTTGGTTTTATAAGAATTAACATGGATATTTTCTTGGCTCACTAAAGAGCCTAACTTTACATTTCAGTAAAATTTTGGTAGAATATAAAGAGATGGATCACAGGATCATGATGCTTACAAATGATAGAATATCTAGGGAGCTAGAGACAAAGAGGGACATAGTGAAAGTGTGATGGGGAACAGAGAAGGAAGGGAGGAGACAGAGAAGGAAGGGAGGAAAGGAGGGGGGGAGATGAAGAAAGGGAGGAGGGAGGAAGACAGTCATAGATACTGAGCTCCAGGCAGGTTCTTCTACCACAGAGGAGCCAAATAAAGAGTGGTAAAAACCTGATGTGGTGATGCACACCTGCAATCTCAGAACTGGGGAGGAAGAGACAGAAAGATCAAGAGTTCAAGGCCAGTCTCAACTATTTAGGGAACCCAAGACCAGTTTGAGCAATATGAGACCCCGTTTCAAAACAAAGAACTGTGGGATGGGTCCTCCACTTGCCAGGAGCAGGAGCAATGTGAGGTAATGGTACATGATGCAGGCGCAGGCGGAGAGACAAGGAGAGAAGAGGGAGGATTAGGGATATGGGTTCATTAGCATCCTTGAGGAGGCTCCCTGGATCACTGTGGATTTGCCCTCTTGCAACACAACATCTACTCAGAGAAGAGCAGAAGCAAACCATCAAGTGACCACATTGCCGTAAGCCTGTGGAAAGAGGGACCAGACTGTCCCTGTCCATAACTCTATTGCCCCATTCTCCCTGCACTGGCTATACAAGCTGGGACTTGTACTCTGAGATCTCATGTATGCCTTGGGTCCAAATGTTCTTCTAGATACTCTGTGTGTCCAGGGAGATATGTGCCTGGGAACATGTCAAGATCTGCACCAGCCTTACCTGCACAGTGGCCGCCTTGCTGCTCCTCCACCTTCCTAGGCTGAAAGCAGGGCTCTGGAAGTCTAGCTGAGTCTGCTACATCATTGCAGACTAGCAGATCCTGCTTGAGGCCTTGGAAACCAAGAAGGCTAAGTTAAGAGCCAAGGGTGACCATTGCAAGACCGTAAACAAAGCCTGCTTGGACTGAGAATCTGTATCCCTCCAAAATAAATAGATAAAAATTGTCACTCACCCCCCAAGAGGATGGAGGGAAAGGTGAGGCTTTTGAGAGATAACTAGGTCTTGAGGGGGAGTCTGGAGAGTGGGTGAGTGCTCTTATGATCCTCCACGAGGCAGGTTTGCTTTCTGCTAGGCAAGGCCTCAAGGAGATAACAGTTGTCCACAGCCTGCATGAGGGCCTTCATCAGAACTCTAGTAGCCCCTTGACCTCAGCCTTTCAGGCTTCAGAACCAGGAGACAATAGTCCGATTGCTTATCAGCCCCTAGGCTGTGGAGCTTTGCTCTACTAGCCTGAAGGGACACAGATGACCCTGGGGTTCATTACCAAGATGTCAGTCCCCAGAAGAGAAGTCAAAGGGGACCACTTGACTCAAGAAAGTGAAAGTTATCTAGATAACCATGGGTTAATGAGAGCACTGCAGCTAAATGACACAGGACTACAAGATGGACCTGGAAGGATGGCTCAGCCCAAGCATGAGGGCCTGATTTTAAATCTACAGAACCCACATAAAAAGCCAGGCATGGCAGTGCACGTTTTAATCTCAACTCTGGGAGGCAGAGGCAGAAAGATTCCTGGAGCTGATTGACCAGGACCAGGCTGTGTAACCAAATTGGTGATGCAGAGCCCCCCCCTCTCAAAAATTATAGTGAAGGTGATTAAGAAAGACACTCAATAGTATCAACCTTTACCCTCCATAAGCTGGAACACATGCATGCACATGCACACAACCATATGAGCACATATACCATACATGCTCACATGCACAAGCACGCGAGTGAGAGCACACACACACATACACAGCTCTAAGATGTCATAATTTGAAGAAAGCATGAAGACAAGCCCTAGGCAAAAACACATAGTGCATTGCAAGCTACAAAGCAATACAGAGTCATATTAATTTATGATGATGATTTGTGTTTCCTATCTGTGTATTTCTACAGGTGATGTGTTCTTATAATCCGGACAAAAACACAGGAGGCATATAGACTATGGCAGAGTTTTTCCTATTGCCATGGAGACCACCTGCCCCCACAGGCCATGAACATCCTGACTGAGTTGTTCATCAGCGAGCCACCCTCCAACGCTATGCTTTATACATGAGAGACCTCATCTTGCCCAAGTCTCTGTGTTATAAGAGAGATGAGATTGCAGTTGTTTTGGTAGAAAATGCCAAGGTGCCTTTCTCAGAACTTAGAATGTCTTTTGCTTTGGCATATTTACAGCACAGGGAAATCCAACTCAAGGACTCTTACAATCTAGGCAGGTGCTCTACCACTGAGCCACATCTCTAGCTCGGGGAACCACTTTAAACTCTGTGTAGTTTAATCTTTTAGGATATTCGTTAAACTGTTTCCTGTGCATTGAGGCATGCATGCAGTAAGTCCACTGTATAGCTTTCTTACTTTCTTGTAGACACTCATCAGCCATCTAATAGGGACCCCAGTGAAGCCTGCCCCCAGGCACACTCAGGCCTCTAAGATCCGCTGCATCTGTGCAGACCCCAAGCAGCAGTAAATAGGCTTAGCTGCTCCATACTCTCCCAGCAACTGGCTCCTGTCAGCTCTGCCTCACATAAATCAAGACATGTAGGACTACACCCCTCTGTGGCCTCCTGTGGGCTTGAGGACATGGGTCCTTCTCTGAGCAGTTCCTATTTTCCTGGGACATTTTTGTCTTATCCTGATGGTATGTAATGGAAGAGCTCATTGTGTGTTCTAGAAAAAAAATATCTCTGTCAGAGTCCCATCTTGCAAGTGCCTCCTGCTCCAAGGCTGCCTCTTCACAATTCTGATGCCACTGGAGCCACAGAAATGCCTTTCTCAGTAGAGTCCTCCTGACTGATCTTTCCCCTGTACACCCTTTTACATCCCGGTGAGGGAATGAGTGTGTTCTCCAAGGTAATGTAGACCTGTCCTCTCTCAAGTCGTATTAGTTCTGTCTTTTGAAGTTAGAGCCACTACTCTTTGGTACTTCATTCTGAAGTTAAAGGAAGGTAGGCATAAAGATACGTGATTTTTCCCCCATGAATATCTAATTAGATAACTTCACTTATTAGAGGAAGTAATTTCTCTCTGTTGTACAACAGTGTGTGTGTGTGTGTGTGTGTGTGTGTGTGTGTGTGTGTTTTATAGGTAGATGTGCTCAGGTATGTTTGCCCATACATGAGTGAGTGAGCTTGCCTGTGTGTGTACATGTAGAGGTCAGAGGTTAATGTCTGTGGGTCTTCTATTACTCTCCAAACTGCTTCTGAGACAGAATCTCAGTTTTGTCACTGTCTTAGTCAGGGTTCCTATTCCTGCACAAACATCATGACCAAGAGGCAAGTAGGGGAGGAAAAGGTTTATTGAGCTTACACTTCCACATTGCTGTTCATCATGAAAGGAAGTCAGGACAGGAACTCAAGCAGGTCAAGGAGCAGGAGCTGATGCAGAAGCCATGGAGGGATGCTGCTTACTGGCTCGCTTGCTTCTCCTGGCTTGCTCAGCCTGCCTTCTTATAGAACCCAGGACTACCAGCCCACAGATGGTCCCACTCACAAGGGGCCCTGCCCCCTTGATCACTAATTGAGAAAATGCCTTACTGCTGGATCTCATGGAGGCATTTTCTCAACTGAAACTCCTTTCTCTGTGATAACTCCAGCTTGTGTCAAGTTGACACACAAAACTAGGCAGTGCAGTCATTGAGCCTGGAACTCTCATTTCTAATTGTCTTATTGTCTAAATGTCTTATTGTCTCTGCTAGACAGAGTTCCCTGGATCTACCAGTCTCTGTCCCTAGACACCAAGCCGAGATACAGACACACACCTGGCCCTTTTTTTTTTTTTCAAATTTGTTTGGTTTCTGGTCACATGTCTTCATGTTTGTGTCCGGGTGTGGGGGCTATGTGCACATAACTGCAGGTGCCTACAAAGGCCAAAGGCATCTTCAGATCTCCTGGAGATGGAGTCACAGGCAGTGATTAGCCACCTGACCCCTGCTAGGAATGAAGTTAATCTAATCTGTAAGAGTGGGAAGCATCACAAGCACCGCAGCTACCCTCCAGCCCCACACCTGGCTTTTATGTTAGTGGAGAGATTTGAACTCAGGCCTTCATGTTTGCACGGTAAGCAGTTAGCAACTGAGCCATCCTTTAGCCCCAGATAGTGCCTTATAATAAAAGTCATGGCCTAGGTACAGTATCAATGCCTCTGAAACACTTCTGGGACAAGTTACCAGTGACAGGAATCACACCTGAGCCTAAAAGTCCCTTCCCCACACAGACTACCTCACTACTGAGAGATTTCTCCACCAAGAATTATCACCATCCTCTCTGAGGTATTCACCAAGGGGTGGTTGGAACTGCCTGAGTTAACACTGTGGATGGTTGAAATCTCACTTCCCCTCCCACTAGGTACCACAGGCAGTCATGACTGTAACGCCTACCCTTCTTACTGTGAGGCCCCCAGTAGCAGGTCCAAGAAGCCTGGCCACACCCACTTGGTCTTCCAGGAAGTACCACACAGCATCGGGTACCTATGACACAGTCTCACAGGCCACACACATGTCACTAGTTCCCAGACATCCACTGGGTCAAGTGGGAATCATCCTGCTGCAAACAGCAGAATCAAGCCAGGGGAGTGAGCCAGAAAGGCTCAGACTGAAGCATTCAGACTGGCTGTCCTCTGAGTCTTCCCTGATGGGGGACCAGATGGACCTCCACGAGGGCTATTCTAGATGGGTGGCCTCTACCACAGGGCATTGCTACCAGGGCTAGGTCCACATCAGACACCTGGGCAGCTGCCATCCAGTGAGGACCCATAGGGCCCACTTTTCCTCCAGCCTGCCAGCTCTACACAGCTCCTCCCCTGGACTCTCCCCAGGCTCAGGCAAACTGAGTTTTTCTAAGAAAAGCTCAGCCAGCCTCGACTGGGGAAATTACAGCTCTGCCCCAGGGCATCACCTTTAAATGGCTTTGCGTTCCCACCACACCCCCAAGATGCTCTGCAGGATACTCCCCCACTTCCTGCCTTCCTAGCACCACGAATTCTTCTATCCCCGACTGCAGCTGCAGCTCCACCAACCTCAGACAGAAAACCAGGCAGCTACAAGCAGCTGCTCAGTTGCTTAGAGTGGGCCTTCCCATCCTGCTAGCATCTCAGCATAAGACAGTGATGAAGAGACAGAGTTTGGAGCACCCTAGAAAGTCAACTGAAGTTTATTGAAGGGACCCCAGGCCAACAGGCTGTGAAATATTCAACTCTGATACCTTTAGTGTTGATAATGAGACCTCCAGATTCCATGGGGTCTGTTTTGGAAGCCTGGTTCCCACAGGGCAGTTGTGTTGGGAATTGGAGGGATCTTTAAGCAGCAGAGCCCTGGTGAGTCACTCTAAGACCACAGAAGTGTGTAATGGGAAGAAATAATGTTCTCTTGGAGTAAGAGGTGGACTAGGCTGTCAAGAGCTCCTGAACCTGGCTCTGGCTTCCTGCCGTAAGATGCGGTCTCTGACTGGGCGTGGTGGTGCATACTTTTAGTCTCACCACTGGAAAGACAGAGGCAGGTGGATCTCTGAGTTCAAGACCAGTCCTGTCTCCACAGTGAGTTCCAGGACATTGGAGCTACACAGAGAAACCCTGTCCCACCTTTGAAACGTGATCTCTCCCATTCAAACACTTTCCTGTTGTGATGTCCTACCAGAGACCAAACCAATGGGACAGCCCCATCTTTAGACTGATTTAAATAAACCTCCTTTCCTTATCAAGCGCCTGTCTCAAACAGTTCATCATAGTGATGGAGCTAAGATGCCTTTTAAATGCTGCAAAGCCTCTTGGCCGGGCACAGTGGGTGGCCAGGGAACGCTGGGATAAGGCACAGCCCTACCTCTCAGCACCACCAGGACTGTTTCAAATGTTGGCTTTCTTTTCGTTTGTTTTTGTTGTTGTTTTATTATTGCACATATTTTTATGTTGTGTGTGCACCCATACACATGCACAGTTGTGAGTGGGTGCATGTGCCAACGTACGTTTATAAGTCAGAGAAAAACCTGCAGGATTCGCTCATTTCCTTCTACTGTGTGGTCTCGGGATCAAACCCAGGTCAAGAGCCTTTACCAAGGAACCAACTTGTTGGTCTTCATTTGTGTTTGTTTGCTTGTTTGTTTTTGCTTTGCTTTGCTTTGCTTTGTTTTACAACAGGGAGTCTTGTAGCCCAGGGTGGCCATGTAGCTGAGGATGACCTTAAGCTCCTGACCCTCCTGCCTCCACTTCCCCTGTGGGATGATAGGCAGGCAATAACACACCACGTTTTTTTTTAAAGTTCACTTTTGTGGTCAAAGAGATGGATCCTAGGTTTCCTAACCAGAGGCATAGTAAATGTACATTTCAACCCCAAAAGAAGACAGGCATAGTGACACACAGCTTTAGTCCCAACACTCAGGAGGGAAAGGTAGGGAGGTCTCTGAGTTCAAAACCAGCCAGGGATACACAGTGAGACCCTCTGTTTAAAAGAAGGGGGGAAAGGGAGATTCTCTTCTGTATCTTATCCAAGTGCTACAGGCAATGGTACCACATTGTGACAATGCTGTTAAACTAACAATAAGGGACCAATACTGAATGCTCTCAATTTCATTTCTTTAAGGCAGAGGAGAAAGCACACAAGGCAGAAACACTCCCTGCAGGGCAATCCCTTCAGGCACCATGTACCTAAGTCATCAGATACAGCTGATGGGAGTAGGATGAGGGTACAGAAGGCCCTCCAGGGATAAAGAGAGCAGAGATCAGGGCGTATGTGCAAATATGTAGGTGGCAAGATAGAAAACCAAGAGCTCCATGCTCCGCTGAAGCAGGCAGCGGTGAGCACAAACAGCGGGAGCAGGGAAAGCCTCTGAGCACTAGCATCTGCAGCAGGGTGGTGGAGAGGAGGAAGCTCGTCCAGATGAAATTGGACTAAGAGAAGCTCCATTTGGGATCAGAACGGTGCTGAGGCCAAGGGAGCACAAGACAACTTAACGTATATGCATGTATGTACGTGCATGTGTCATATGTAAGTTGGAGATGGAGAAGAATTAACATGATGAAATATGACAACGATGAGAATCATTGTTAATCTCAGAGATAATTACGGTAACAATTCCTTTACCCTTTTCTATGTCTCCCACATTTTCTTTCTTTCTTTCTTTCTTTCTTTCTTTCTTTCTTTTTTTTTCGGTTTTTCAAGACAGGGTTTCTCTGTGTAGCCCTGTCCGTCCTGGAACTCACTCTGTAGACCAGGCTGGCCTCAAACTCAGAAATCCACCTGCCTCTGCCTTCCAAGTGCTGGGATTAAAGGCGTTCCCACATTTTCTTACCAATGTTTTCTTTATTTTTTAGTTCTCTTATCCAATAGCCAATAAAACGAAAGAGCTATGGATAAGAGGGAGGCATCTCCCACCCGTCATCTCCTCCTCCCAGAAGAAACTACTGCAATTCCTAGAACCCAGGGCTTTCTACAAGTGGGATTCGAACACCTCAGCTCGCAAGCCTGAGGGTTGTGACACCACAGCTTCCACATTGAAAAGCGAAGGTTCCCCTGACTTAACACTTTCTGTCTCCTCAGAGGCCACATACATATGTGGCAAATAGCCACACAGAGCAATAGAGGAAGACGCAGATGCTAACCCTGGTTTTCCACATACTCCCTCACACATGCACAAACGTGCCCATGTGCACATACCGTACATGGTTTCTGTTTCTTTTCTCATCGACTTCTAAAGCCATTCTTGATGTCAGTCTTGACAGCAGTGGTTGGCTCTCAACCTTCCTAAGGCTGGGACCCTTTACTAACAGTCCCTCACATGTGGCAACGCCAAACCATAAAATTATTTTGTTACTACTTCGTAACTGTAACTTTGTTACTGTTGTGAATCTTAAATATTTTTGGAGATAGAGGGTGGTCGGGAGGGTCGTGACTCACAGGTTGAGAGCCACTGCTTTAGCAGATCACACTAGTGAAGCTGTTTTCCCATTTACCGTTCCCACCTATAACATTTGCCTTTTGCTGAGTTAGTGATGAATCAGCCACATTTCTCCCCAAGATTTCCAGCGAGGGACTTGTGTGCCATTGTGAGCTGTTCAGAAGGGGCTTCCTCTTTACAGACGAGTACCACGTGCTGCAGACCAGAAGTGACCTTGTGAGTGTTGGATCAAACCATTCTCTCGTTGTCATTCTGGGGCTCCTCAGCTCACTTCCCACTCATCCTTCCACCTGGGCTCTGACTGGTTTGCCCCATTTCATGATTATCTTCTCCCTGATCTGCTCATGACCTATGCCTTGACTCTGGCCTCAACATCACTCCAGACTCAAGTTCCAATTCGTCTCCTGTGGTTTCCTCCTTTTCCCTTCGCCATCACCCAGCATCCTTTAGAGAACATTCAATTGATGTGCTAGTTACTTTCCTCTTTGCTGCGACAAAATATTTGACAAAACAACTTAAGAACTGAAAGGTTGATATTCACTCTTAACCTGGGGGTACAGCATGTCCTGGCAGGAGGAAGAGCAGTTGTGGGCCACTTAATGATGAGGATATACTCTGCAGATGTGTCACTGGTACAAATGACAGTGTATGTGACACTGAAGATGAATGTACCACAATGGTTTGTATCTAAAAAATCCACAAAGGAACCTAAAAATGTCCAGGCAATGAGAGTGTCCATGACAGTCTCACAAAGCCTCCATCTCTAGGTGATCTGATTATACCGTATTGGTAGCCTTGACTGAATTCCCAGAAGCACTGGTCCCTGAGTCAGCCATGATACCCACCAACTTTTCCAGTGAATCCCTCCAACATGCCAAAGACTGATGTCCTAGGTTATTATGAGAATGCAGCTATCTGTACAGCTTTCTTGGCCTTGCAACAATGAAGCTGAGACAGACTCTTGGGGACAGCAGGCTCTAACTGACAGGGCTGGAGTGCCTGGCAGGTACAGTATTGCAGGACTGCAATGGTTAACAGAATGTAGTTTCTACTAACTAGGTTAGCCTCCCAGGAGCTCTGAGGCTGGAAGGTCCTGTAGACTTTCCCCTGTAAGGAAAACCCCTATACCCCTGGCTTCATCAGTACCAAGTGTGTCCACTGAGGAAAGCATGCCATTAGCTCCAGAATTTTGGCTCTAGAAAGGAACAACAGAATGTCATCTACTGAGCATCCCCTGCAGCTGGCTTGTGGGTCCTTCTCAGAAGGAGGCTTCAGGACCTCCTGACACTTAGAAAACATGACGCTTAGAAAATTCATGTCATCTTCATAGGTATGGTAGCCATCACTGACCAGATGCGTTCTGGGCACCCTACATCTGAATCATTTACCAAGGACACTTGCACATGTCCATAATAAAAGTTACCCAGAGGAAAGGCATTTTCCACTCATTTCCATGAGTGGAGGGACAACTGCAGGAGAATCAGACACGATATTGCTGGTGAAAGAGTTTGGGAGGGGTCCTAAGTGTGTAATCTACCAATTCTAGCATGCCCCTCCCATGTCACTGGGCCATGCTATCTGTCTGCACTGACTTTGGCACCACCCATGTGATGTGGATGCAGAGAGGTGACCCCCACCGGGGCTTCAGGTGGGGATGCAGAGCTGACCCTGGGTAGAGATGGTCAGAGATGGACATGGGAGACAATACCAGGTCACAGTAGGAAGGAGAAAAAGCACTCTTGTGGCCAGTGTGCATCTTGGAGAACATAAACTACATCTTGTTTCCCTGTAAATCAAGAGCTGGATCACTGTGCCGAACAGATGGGAAATTTCACCTTCTCGGTTCCTTCCACTTCCTGGACTTGATACAAGGCTGATCTGTGGGATAACCCCAAGGAGGCAGGGCTGAGTGCCCCAGCATATACCTTGCAGACATGGGAACTCAGAGGAAATTCCCATGTCCCCCATGCAGAATCTCTTCATGAGCAAGCACAGACTGAACGAAAGAGAAGAAAGGGCAGATGGTTCAGAACTTCGGAGTGAAACCTCCCACAGATGGCAAGGTCCTGCCCTGGGAAGTCAGGTCAGAGAATGAGACTTTAGGTACACGGGAGAAGACTGCATGTATCCACCATGGTGACTGTGTTTAGGATGGAAAAAAAAAAAAGCTTTAGTCCCATGACCAACAAGAACATGTAGCCAGTACTCAGAAAGCATGGCCAGACTCTCAACCACCCCTTACACTGAGAGTCTCACACCCTCCCCTCCCCTCCCCTCCCCTCCCCTCCCCTCCCCAGCCCACAGCAGCTGTAGATTCACAGAGCCACCCACTGAGCTCAGATCAGCTCCTGGAGAAGTCTATTTGGTACCAGCCAACTCTTCCAGCCCCACAGCCCTGAGGGAGAAGCAGGTGCTGACTGCCCTGCCTAATCTAAAGTTCAGATGGAGTGTGCAGAACAGAATGTCAGCATTTTGCCTGTGTGGAGGCCCCAGGGCACGTGGATCTGGCCTCCATCAACAAGCACAGAAAATCTGCCTCTGGCGCTCTCTGAGCACTACCCTGTTCCTGCCAAAAGCATTACCAGAGCTGCCTAGGTCCACAGGAGACAGACTGCCCAGGCAGATTCTGTCTCCCAGTTTTCTTGGGCTCTGTCCAGCTGCCAAGAGAGACACTGTGCCCAGGGGGAGAACTAAAAATGTTGCCCAAAGTTCCCACTATGCAATGGCCCTGAACATTGTCAAGTTGAAAACAGAAGATAAAACACACAGCTTTTCTTTTCAAAACCTAACTACTAGAAATAAATACTGAAGGCTGTGGTTTTCCAATCTCATGGGTAACAGGTGCTCAGCGCTACACCTTCCCCACCAACAAGGCCAGAAAATCAACTTGCCCAGCCTGAAGACCGGCTGGCGCTGCTTTCTTATACAAATTAGGAGCTGATGCTCTTCTGAGAGGCAGCGCGGCTCCCCATCAGCTTCCTGGTGTACACTGCTGCTCTTCCCTACAGTTGCCTACTGGTCTGCCAATGTCCCCAGCTTCATTTTAACTTCTTGTGAGAGTGTGCCAAGGCACCTACAAGCCTCTTGGGGAAAAAAAGAGAGGAAGTGTGTTTTTTTGTTTTTTGTTTTTTGTTTTTAAAAAAAAAGGCAAGGAGACGCTGGTAAATAAGCAGGCACAGAGGGTGGCATTTGCATCTGGTAATCTGCAGAGGCCAATCTGAGGCTGCACAAGGACCAACAAACAGGCTGACTGTATCCACAGGACCAAACAGAAGCACGAAGCTCCTCTGAGGAGGAAGAATGATAGCTTAAAGTATCAGGTGTGTCGAATACTAGTCCCAGCGGAATAGGTCACCCCCAAACCTAAGCAACTTCAAGCAACCTCATTCATTTTGTTGTTATGTGTTTTCAGGGAGACTCGGCTGGATAGCTGTGGTCCAGGGCTCTGTGCAGTGTAATCAATAGCAGCTGGAACTGCGGGAGACTAGGAGGTGTCACCTCGTGCAGCCTCAGTCCCAGCATGCTGTTCTTTCCCCTCTGGTTACTTTTTACTTCTCACAAGATGGCAGCCACCATAGGTAAACGTGCTCATCCTCACAAGATTGCAGCCGCTATAGACTAGCTTGTGTGTCCTCACAAGATGGCAGTCACTGGCCATAGGACACATTGTGTGTTAGTTTGCAAGTTCAACAAAATACTTGCCAGCTGCCAATGAAGATCCTGAAGGAGGCAGGAGCCTTCCCTTCTGTGAGATACCATGTACCTATCAGAACTGAAAATGGCCCCAAGTTCTGGGGGAGGAGATAGCCTTCCCAACTCAGAGGGAAGAGTGTCAAAGATCATGGAAGGTGGGTGCTTTAAAACTGATATAACAAGTCAGCATGCCCCAACCATAACTGGAAGAGAAAGACGCACCTAGTGGACTAAACTCATCTGCTTAGTGGTCCAGGGCAGCAAAGCATGCCTGCATGGAGACGCAGTTTAGGAGCAGAAGTGTACCTCTCTGTGGAGACACTGGCTCACAAGGATTGTGCCACACAGATCCTCCCAAGGATTGCTAGCCCTGATCCATTAAGCCAAGCATATTCTGGGCTGGGAAAGGGCCTTTACAGGTGCCCTAGCCTGCCAGGAGCACATTGGGTCCTGTTTTCCTGGGAACAATAGGGACACTAGAGTCTAATTAGCCTCTGGCTGGGAGACTGAGAGGACACAATATGTGCTTCCTTGTTTGGGAAACTGGAAATAAGTTTAATTATAGAACTGAGTTTCTACTGAGCCTGTTCTTTGTATTAATATGGCTGTGACCCTCTGGTGCTGCCTGGGTTTCAAGAATCACATGTTTCTTGGAGGACAAAGATGGGTGAGTAGATTAGGACAACATCGGAGGCTCTTGAGAAGACAACCTGTGAGAGAGGAGAGCGCTGGCCAGCTGCTGAGAGCCCTGTGCTGGATGGAGTCAAGGCCTCTGCGTCCCCACATTCTCTCTTCCCAGGTGCTGTGAAAAGCCTCTTGCCACACAGAGAAAACCTGTGACTGCACTGCCCCAACACAAAAGCCCACAGTAGAACTTCAGCACCCCCAGCTCAGAATCCCCACTGAACCAAAATGTTACACCACAGCAATGCTGCCACAGAGCTGACCTGAGCACTGTGCTTTGCCTGAGACAGGGCTGTGCCTCACATATCCCTTTCGTGAATAAGATTTTCAATGTATTGGTGCGATCAGCCCTTCCTGGTTAGATCAAAATTAGAGGCCACATACACAGGTGAGTTAAGAGCACTTCCAGGGGAGCATGGAGTCAGAGACAGCATGGTGAATGAATATTTTGTTTCTTTCAGTTTGCCTTAACTGCTGGTTTTTGTTTTTTTGTTGTTTTTCATCACCTCCCTGGACATGGGTGCTCATGTATATCAAACCAGACACACAGAAAACTGATGGAAGACAGTCTTGCACAATGTTGATTTCTAGCAGAACCCTGATACTTCTCAAAGACAAGCATTAGTGCTATTGGGAGCCGTAGATGGTTCTAGGGAGCAGGCTTGTGTTTAAACAGGAAGCGAGGCTATCCTTGCTCCCCAGCTTCAGACCAGAAAACTGGTGCTCAGAGGCTAAGCAACTTCAGAACTCCGACGGCCCCTAGTCCCCTGGCCCCGTCTGACTGTAACAGAGAAGCATTTATTGAAATCTATCTCCTATGCGTTTTGTGAATGGACATTGGTACACGCTAGGCAACTGCTCTACTGCTGATCCATGTTCCTGAACTCATCTTTTGTCCTTTGTTTTAAGCCTGGCTTCCTCTAAGCTGCCTGGGAAGACCTTGAACTCACTCTGTAGCTCAGACTGGCCAGGAACATGCAGACCTATAATCCAGCTCCCTGGGTAGCTGGGATTCCAAGCCTCTATCACAAGACCTGATTACTTTGCTTTTGTTTTTACAAAGGAGCTCGGTGCTCGATTGCCCAGGCTGGTCCTTAATTTCCTGGGCCCTGTGAGACCTTGCCTATGCCACTGATCATGGCATAGGTTTTATTTTTATATTGAGAAACTCTAGGGCTTTGCCACCTGCTCAGGCATCAAGCTGCACCAATATTTTACAGGGTAGAGCAACTGGGATTCAGAGGGTGGAGGAAGAGATCAGACTCTCCCATGGGACACCCCTGTGCTCCACAGAATCAGTAGCAGCATCAGGGGTGTGGAGCACGGCTGGGCAGCTTCCTTAGTATCCTCCCTCAAGGCCACATTGACTGGTAGCAGGTGCTCCCTCCCACCCAGACTCATGTGACTGGAGCTGCTGCATTGGCTGGGGGTGGGCAAGCCTTAGGTCAGCTGTCTCACCTGCCTCCCAAGAGGCCAGAGGCCAGAGGCCAGAGGCCAGAGGCCAGAGCTTCACAGACAGGCTCCTGCCTCTGTCATCCCCAGCAGCTGGGCCTTTGTGCAGAGGCCTCCAATGTCCTGTGATCCACAAAAACCCCTGACCCCCTGCCCCTCACTTCAGCCCATGAGGCAGAGGCAAGGGCTGAGTGATCAGGAGCACCACCACACCACAGCATCATTGATGACAGAAGCCACCAAATTGGTGGAACCATATGGACACCATCATCTCTGCCAGCTCTCTCTAGTTCTTTCCTTTTTAAAACATTATTGTATTTTTTAAAAAGTATATTTTCCAGCACTCAGAGGCAGAGGCAGGCAGATTTCTGAGTTCAAGGCCAGCCTGGTCTACAGAGTGAGTTCCAGGACAGCCAGGGCTACACAGAGAAACCCTGTCTTGGAAAAAAAAAAAAAATGTATTTCCAATTAAACAAATAATTAATTTATTGAGACTTCGGAGATGGCTCACCAGGAGAAGGTACTTGTTGCCAAGCAAGACAACCTGTGTTTAACCCCCAGAATCTACATGGCTAGAGGAGAGATTTGACACCCCCCCCCATGACTTGTCCTCTGACCTTCTCCAGCACATGCACACCCAAATAAATAAACAGATAAATAAATAAGCCTAAATAAAAATGTACATGCATTGATCCAAGTTGGTAAGTAAAAGCTCTTTATTTATAATGTGCAGCATGACATCCTGGGTTGACCTCAACAAGCTCTCCTGCTCCTTGAACCTATTCGATGTAGGAACTTAAAAACAGGGGTAAGGAAATGGCTCAATCCATAAAGTGTTTACCACACAAGACTGAAGACCTGAGTTCAGATTTCCAGGATCTATATAAAGAGCCAGACATGGTGGCACATGCCTGTAATACCAGCATCGCAAAGGTGGAGATGGGAGAATCCCTGTGGTTTGCTAGCCAGCTGGATTAGCTGAATCAGTAAGATCCAGTTTCAGTGAGAGGCTCTGTCCCAACAAATAGGTAGAAAGAGATAGAAGAAGATACCCAGTGTTAATCTCTGGCCTTTCACTGCATGAGCCCCCTACACAAACACACACACACACACACACACACACACACACAGTCATACACATAATCCATCAATAAATAAAACATTAATACCTACTACCTGAGCAATTTTCAACTATTCAATGTACTGTCAGTTACAGTCACCAAAATCAGCCACAGAGCTTTTGAACTTACTGCTGTGGTCTAACCAAATTTCACACCATTCATCTCATTTATTTGCAATTTTCTGGGTGCTGCCAAGGACTCTGTATTAGTTCACTTGTTCTACACTTACACATGAGTGGGTCCTGTAGCATCTGACCTTCTGAGCTTGGCTTATCTCTTTTCTTTTTTCTTTTTTTCTTTTTCTTCTTTTTTTTTTTTTTTGGTTTTTTGAGACAGGGTTTCTCTGTATTGCCCTGGCTGTCCTGGAACTCACTCTGTAGACCAGGCTGGCCTCGAACTCAGAAATCCAATTGCCTCTGCCTCCCAAGTGCTGGGATTAAAGGTGTGCGCCACCACTGCCCAGCTATCTCATTTAACGTCTTCTGTATTCAACCACATTGTCAAAAGCAAGATTTTCCTTGTTTTTAAAGACAAGACTGCAAGGAAGTCCCAACTGCTCCCAGTAATGGGGGTACTCTTTCACTAAAGAAGAGGTTCAAGAGAGGCCAAGGGTGGGTGACAGAACTCACAAAAACACCCATTCAGTCTTGTCTAGATCAGCAAAGCGGAGTGTGGCAGTCTTCACTGTTACTGTAATCTTGCATCACGTGGGAAGAGAGTCTCAAGAAGGATCTGTGTGGATCAGGTTGATTTGTGGTCATGGCTGAGAGAGATTTTCCTAGCTGGATGGAACTGTGGTAGAAAGACCCAGCCTACATGTAGGTAACTCCATTTCATGGAAGGAACTGAGCACGGGCAAACTTGTTAGCAAGAGTAGAGAAGATTCTCTACTCTTGACTCTGGATGTGGCTAGCTGTTTTGAATCTCTGTTGCCCCCACAAGGACAGGCTAAAATCTGGAACTGTGCGCTAAGAAGTCAATCCTTCCTCTTCTACACTCCTTTTGCCAAGGAATTTTATCACAGCAACAAAGAAACTAAGTCCTGAGTATTTGAAGATACTCAGGAGAGTTGAAGTGGCCTTGTTAAGAACAACGGAGATTGGCCAGGCATGGTGGCACATAACTTTAATCCCAGCACTGGGGAGGCAGAGACAGGTGGATCTTTATGAGTTCAAGGCCAGCCTGGTCACTGTAGTGAGTTCCAGGACAGCCGGGGCTATGTAGAGAGAGAAGAAGACTTTCTGCTGCATTCCCTTCTCCCTGAAGCACCTACATTTTACCCTCTGCAGTCAATTGGGGAGGGCCAGCAAGAGATGCTGCCAAGCAGAAAGGACAGGCTTCTGTAGGCTTCCCGGTGTCCACAGTACCTCTTCACAGACATAAAATCCAAAAGGAGCAACTGCACGCCCACGGGGGTGCTCACAGCCAAGTCTCCATCACACTCAGGTACAGGGAGCAAACTTCCAGTGATTAGCATACCAGAGACCAGCTGGCTGGCTGGCTCCCCTAGCAGAGGCAGAGCTAGTGTGGCAGAAGTGCTCATCTCTAAGTGACTTTCTGCAGAGCAATGGCTGTGGCTCACCCTGTTTGCCCTGGTTTCCCCTCCACTTTGCACAGAGCCAGACTTGAACCACTGAAGGGACCAGAGTCATCACCAGGCCAGCTCCACCCACACTCGGTCCTGGAGGCTAGCCTCCTGCATTTGCGGAAAACCATACAGATGGTGGTAAATTTTAGGAAGCCCATGACAACCTGCACAGCAAGCAAATGGTACAGACATCCCTCTAAAATCACAAGGAAAAGAAAAAGTTACAACTTGGCCATCCAAGGAGCTGTAGCTCACAGTCAGGCAAGGGAGCACAGTTGCAGCCTTCTGGCCCCCTGCACAGCACCAGTCCTGGGGCCCTGGAAAATGAAGACGATCAGAACATGCTCTATGCCACCACAATCCTTGCTGTAAGAAGACACAGGCTTCTCACCTGACATCTGATGCCAATATGTTCACACAACCACTCTCTGGAGACCAGCAGCAGAGTTTGCATGCATTCCTCTGTCTTTACCAGCTGCAAAGCTTGGGCCTGAAAATAATTCCAGCCTTCTGACCTCAGGGTGGCCACATTGTGACCTGAAGCCAGGCCTATGCATCCAGAATTACACCTGACTCTGGTCCTCAAGGCAGCCTGGCCTCAAGGAGCTTAGCAGGTAGCCAAGCTCACACCCCCTCTTAAAAACCTAAAAAGATCCCGGAGTACAAATGCCCACATAGCCTTTCTAAGCCACAGAGCACACTCAAATTCCTAAGGATTTTGTACATAGTGGTAATGTTCAGGGATCCCCATCACCAGGGATTCAGATATAAGTGTTTTGGTGGGGCCTGTGCATACCTTAAATCCAAGTGACAAAATGACATTTAAGTAGAAGTAAAGTATGAGACACCTGGGGACAGGCAGCTGCTTACTGCAATCATGTAAAATTGATACAGAGCAGCTGGGCTGATGGCTCAGTCAGCAAAGCGTTTGCCATGCAAGCACAAGGACCTGAATTTGACCCCCAGAACTCATTAAATTGACATGCATTTGTGAGTCCAGCACAGGGGAGGCAGGCAGGTGAATCCTGGTGCTCATCTATCCTATTTGGCAGGCCAGTAAGATACATTAGCTCAAAAAACAATGTTGGTGTCTTCTAAGAAATGGCACCAGGCCTGCACACACATACACACATACACACCCACACACATAGTCCTCTTTAGGGACACAGCCCAGGTCCAGGTCTTCATGACAGGTGAACTGGGAACTGGTCAGACCATGGGGCTGACAGAGCTATCTGGGCCTGCAGGATCCATGATGTCACTCGGAGGATCCAGAACGTCATTCATATGCCTTGCATCTCCAGGGCTCTTATCAGTTTTATCATGTGTTTTTAACATCCTTTCAGTCTTAGAAAAATATTTTAAGAATAGCAGAGAATTACTGTCTGCCCTTCACCCAGATTTCTCAAGTGTTAACATCTCACCCCTTTGGCTTTCTTTCTCTTCCTCTTTCCCAGTCTCACACTTAAAATAGAAGGGAGGGGAGGGGCTGGAGAGATGGCTCAGCAGTTAAAAACACTTGCTGAGGATCGGAGTTCAGTTCCCAGCACCCACATCCGGTGGCTCACAGTCACCTATAGCTCTAGCTCCAGGGATCTAATCCTGTCTTCTAGCTTCTAGAGGTACCTTCACATACGTACCCAAACACACAGAGAGAGACACATGTAATTAAATGAAACACAATCATCTTTTAAAATGTGGGGCGGGGTACAATGTACTGAACTCATACAATCTCGGTTTGGCATCATGCCTAAACAATTCTGTACACTAATTTTCTGTACATAGCGTTTGCACTGAGTTAGGTACTGTGCATTACCTAGGAATGATTCCATCTGTGGGCAAGTATAAGGGCATCAGAAAGTAGTAGAACCCTTGCCTAGCATGTACAAGGCCCCGAGTTCCTACAGAAAAACTAATTATCTAATTAATTGATTAAAATTAAGTATCTGCAAAGATATGCACAGGGACATGCAGATATCATTTTATATAGACGTGGACTTGGGTATGTGAGCGGATCCTGGAATGGTCTCCTAAAGATACTGAGGGGCATGGCCACACAGTGAGATTATTTTTTTTTTCCTGAGCTGAGAAGCAATTAGAGGCCCACATGATGCACCCTTTCTCCTAAGTTCTTGCAAGTATTTACTGAGACATCAGGAGCCTTCTCTTCTACTGAGACACCCACAGTCATAGAGTCCTGGATGCCGACACAGTGCTACACTGCCTCCAAACCTACATGTCTTGCTCAGATTGCATCATCACAGGAGCGGGATGTTGTGAACAGAATTGTTAGGGAGTTGCCAGAAGGGTGCCTCTGTTTAGTACATCCCTAGCCCCTCTGTCTTCCAGGATCCTGGTATCTTGGGAGGAGCACAGGCTGAGTTAAGTTTGGCATCTGTTTTCTAAAGGTCAGTGCCGGCCCGTGCTTTTGGACTGGGATACTCTCAGAATGATGCTCAGGGCACATATGCAAACCCAAGCTCCTGTTGCACACTGCCAGGCACTTCTGCTTAGGTTGGGGTTGGGGGGTCGTGATTCTGAGAAAAGACCTGGCACACTCAGTGGAGAAAGACCCTTGACCCCAAACTCCAATAAAGTCTAGCCAGGGCTGCCTCTGCAACAGGTCAATCTCAGCTCTCCACAGTGACCCAGGGAGAAAAGTCTGACATGCTAGGCCATTCAGACAGACTGCTCTGTCCAGGTGAAACAGCAGGATGCTCCAAGGCTGGCTGCCTCCTGCTGGCAGGCACCTGGTCTCTTCATGGTAATGAAATATATTTGCTTTAGCCCAGGGCATCAGTTAATAGCCACACTGGGGCCATGCTGGAGCTGCCCCTCTTGGAAGTCAGGGGCAACCACCTCTACAGAGTGTGGCAGGGGAACTTGGCTCCTGCACCCCAGTGTGGCCATGATTGTTATGTAAACACAGAGCCCAACTCTGGGGTGGCTCACCCATCTGCTCCTCTGCATGCTTTTTCTGCACTAATCATGTTCCACCCTCTTAGGTAAAAACTTGGAAATCGGACAGGGCTCTCAATCTCCTTTTCATTTCTAAAAGGGGCCATTTCAGCTAAGCCTGCCTCCCCATTCTTCTCGGGGGTTTGTGTTTGTGAAAAGACCCGTCTCAAATTTCTGGAGCAGGAGCAGCTGCTCCAGGCCTCTTTTCACTGGGCCCTGTCTCCCCCAACCTCACCCCTCCCGCTCCCCTCCTTTTGTCTCTGTCAAAACCAGCCCCCCACCCCCATCCTGACCCTTAGCCAACTCAGAGCCTTCTCCTTTGTCAGCCTCCCAGACGAGTTTCACCCTAAATCAAGCATTGTTTGGGCTCCTGGGGCCAGCACGTGCCCACACCCCCTAATCTTTTAATTTCACCCCAGGAGAAGGCAGCTGTTACTGATATACGAAGTGCACAGCTGTTGGCCGGGCCTGCTGCCGACTCCTGGAACAAGGAAAAGAAGTTTAGGCTGTAAGGACACAAGCTCCCCCCCCCCCTCCTGTCCTTCTCCTTCTCCTTCTCCTTCTCCTCCTCCTCCTCCC
>JADRCH010000062.1:8574430-8648079 GCA_019843965.1 Rhynchomys soricoides
TGGATGGAAGGATGGATGGTTGATAGATGAATGGATGATGGACAGATGATGATGGATGATGGACGGATGGATGGATGATAGATGAATGGATGGATGGATGGATGATGATGATGGATAGATAGGTGATGATGAACTGGTATTTGTGGGGATAGATGGATGTTTACCATTTACAATGACATCTCTTTGGTTATCAAGCATTTAGGTACAATTACCTCATAGGACATGCCAACTCCTTAAACACTGACATCAGGTGTAATTTTGGAAGATACAGCTGGCATCGGCCATTGTCTCAGTAGTTGGGGGCTCTGGATAGCATCCACCAGTGCTACATATATTTTTTGTGTGTGTGTGAAGTGTGTGAAAGCTAAAAACAATACAAAGTTGAGCACTCCTTGATAGGCATCATAGCTGCGTGCCTAGGGAAAGTATTGTTTATTGTAGCATCATGAGAAACACACAATGTGGCTAGGTCAGAGGTGGGAACAGGGCTGCCTTTCAATGCAGACCCTTCATCCAAGTGATTGGCTGATGGCTGATGCTAGAGCTCTACCAAGCCATATGACCATGTGACACTCTCCCTAGGAAAATCCCAAACCCCTTTAGTCCTGTGCACAGAAGGCCGGCAGCCCCTGGGGCACTATTTCCATTTATCAAAACCTCCCTGACAAATTCCTATCGTGTTCTTATGAGCCACTCCCTCTCTGAGGGCACCACTGAGGGGAGAATCCAGTCCTTCAGTGGGTTGAAGCAGAGCTTCTGCAGCTTCGCCACTCAGTAGCTACTCACATTCCATCATAGCTTCTGAGACTTGACATTAGAAAAGACTAAGCCACTGAGATGGGCCACCTATAGACCCTCTCAATTCCCTTAGCCGACCCCTGAATAGGTATGCTTCCCCCATGCTTCCACATCAACCCTAGGCAGGTCCAAATAGAATTAGGACTGGGATTAAAGTTAGGGCTGAGTGGTGGACAGAAAGGTAGTTGGCTGGAGCGGTGAATAGATGTAAAGGATGCGTGGATAGATGGGTGGTGGGCGGGTGGATGGGTAGATGCGTGGATGTAGATGGATGGACAGACTGGATAGAAGAATAGACAGATGACTAGATGGTGTATGGACATGGATGTAGTCTCATGTTACATGCTGGGGTCTCGGCAAACCTCAATACACTGGGAAGTCCCTTACACTTGTCAGTGGCTCTTCAGACATTGTTAGATGGCCATGTTGCTTAGAATAGATCCTTAGAGATCGCATACATGATCAGAAGGGGAGAGGGATTTGAACTTGGCCCATGATCTGCTTCATGAGCAATACCCTGTGCAGCTGCAAGGCTTCACCAGATGCCAGTACCACATTCCTGACATCTAACCTCCAGAACTTCAGGCAAGCAGACCTCTATTCTTCTCGGAAAACCAGCTTTGGGTATTTTGTGAGGGCATCGGTAAACAGACTTAAGATGGATATTGACTATCGCACGTGGGTGAGCTTCGCAAATCACAGTCCAAGTGGAGGTGAGGAGTGAGTGAGGGCTCGCTGGCTTTGCTCTGTTCTAGGTCACTCGCAGGCTTTCCTGTGGGCTTGCTCACCTGACTTATCCCCAGGGCTGGACAAGGAAATCCTCCTTCCATCCCCCACCCCTATTCCTGAGCCTGTTCTCTGACCTCAACATTCACCCATGACTCATCTCTTTCTGCCTGATTCCAGAACCAGGGCTTGAGCGGACAGCATGCAGAGGTGGGTGGGACTCTGCCTGCAACACACATAGGCCTGGCTTGGTGTCTTCCTTCTACATTGCCTAGCTTGAAACACTTACAAGAACCTACTGTTGCAGACCAGCACAAGGCCCCAGCACACCAGCACAGACAAGAATGGAATCCTCCCGCTAGGTATCACAAACTTCCAAGTCTGGAAGGAGCCAGTTTAAAACAAAATAAAAAATGATTCAGTGTAGTGAGTTGGGGTAACAGGGTGGTTTGGCTGGGGAGGAAGGACAGGAAACCCCCACTTGCTTTCACCCCACAGGAAAGTAACTTTACGGTCACCAATTCATTTTTGCTCCATGCCTTTTCTCTCTCCATCCTTTTCTGTCTGAAAAAAAAAAAAGCAGCTTCCCCATCTTGGCCAATTGGAACACTGCCACTTGGTAGAACTTGGTTTGCCCAATTCTAAGAAAACGCCTACTAAGATCTACAAGTTACTAAGAAAATATTGAATACTAAGAAATTAGCTGTAGTTTTGTCTCTCAACAGGGCTTGAGGAATTTGCTTGCATCTGCAAGACTGACTGTCTGTCCCTACACAGAAAGTGGAAGCGGGACTTTAGTCAACTCACAGACAGGCTGTGAAAGGCAGGGCAAACAGAGTGGAGAGCTTGACATGTGACAAATGGGAGCCGGTGTCAGTTCCATGTCACAAGTGAAAGCATGGGATAAGTCAGATGAGCAAGCCCACAGGAAAGCCTGCGAGTGACCTAGAACAGAGCAAAGCCAGCGAGCCCTCACTCACTCCTCACCTCCACTTGGACTGTGATTTGCGAAGCTCACCCACGTGCGATAGTCAATATCCATCTTAAGTCTGTTTACCGATGCCCTCACAAAATACCCAAAGCTGGTTTTCCGAGAAGAATAGAGGTCTGCTTGCCTGAAGTTCTGGAGGTTAGATGTCAGGAATGTGGTACTGGCATCTGGTGAAGCCTTGCAGCTGCACAGGGTATTGCTCATGAAGCAGATCATGGGCCAAGTTCAAATCCCTCTCCCCTTCTGATAAAATTCTAGTTGACCCTGTGACCCCATCTGACCCTAGTCACTTTCCAAAGTCTCACCCCCAAGCACCATAAACATATAAATACGGTGGTCATGGTTCCAATGTGGAAACTTTTAAGGTACCTAACCAAACCACCTCAGCCCTCCTTGGGTGGAGAAAAGAGACCTCAATCTTGTGACATACAGGTGAGAGACAAATTTGTGACAGGGGTGAGAGAAGCCAGAACCTTCCCCCGACCTCCTTTCCTTGACCTTTCTGGGTAGATATCTAGCTAATCATCCTCAGGATGAGATTCCAAACACCCTGGGACCCTTTTTCCAGGGAACTGCCAGCCAGCTCTGTAGGGTCTTTTCTTTCTTCCTTTGTCTGTGCGTGTGCATGTGTGTCCATGAACACAGGTGCATGTATGTGTGTGTGAATGCATATGCACATGTGCATATGGGCACATAGAGGTCAAAGGTCAATGTCAGATGTCAGTTCTCAGGCATCATCCACGGGGTCTTCTTATTTTAGTGTATGTATGTCTGTCTGCTTGTGTGTACATGCTATAGCATGAATGTGACAGAGGACAATGTGTGGGAGTTGGTTTTCTCTTTCCACCAGATAGTCTTACCAGGTTTGGTGGCAAGTGCCTTTACCCACTGACCTGTCCCACTAGCATCCACCCTGTGTTTTGAGACAGGGTAACACACTGACTCAGAACTTCAAGAATCTCCACATTCCATCCCCAGTGCTAGAATTGCAAACTCTGCCGCAGCCAGAGTTTTCTTTTCTTTTTATATGAGTTCTGGGGGTTGGTTCCGATCTTCCTCCTTGTTGCTAACTGAGCTGTCTCCCCATCCCATGTCTCCTTGCCTTTGCAGTCCAGTGTTGAGTATCTTTGTTCTGTTGCTGCTCAAGTACCAACAGGTCTTCTGTCCTATTGGGAATAAATCATCCTTCAGTGGCCTCCTCCTCTCAGATGCACAGCCTTTCCACTGTCTACAAATCCCACTGAGAAAGACAGCAGTCCTTTAGGAACACAAAGCAAAGCCCAAGGCCCGTCTCTTTGTGACCGTGGACAGGTGCGACCACCATGTTTGAAAGCAGGGTTTCTAACTGTGAATTCCTTCCCTACTCAAGTCAGCTTGCAGGCTGGAGAAATACGTGGGGCTCTACCAAAGGTATAAAGGCTGGTCACTCCAGAGGGAGCTGCTACATGGGACTTGCTCTTAAATGTCATATTTCAATGTACCAGACTTTTGCAGGATCTGCCCATGAGCATGCTTACACTTCTTTCAAAGTGAGGGAGGAAACTAACTGTAGAAATAGCTTTGGAGTTATTTCCTGGTCTGGAGTTGGGACCTGGCTGGAGCTTGCCAAGTACTCAGCCTAAATGGTATCTGCTGATCACAGCTTCGATCAGCAAGCAAACTCATCTCCCTTAGGATTGGTGAGAGTCATACAGATACATTCACCTGAAGGAACTGCTGTGAGGTTTGAAGAGTCACCGTGGGTTAGATGCTACAGGTCAGCTAAGCATTCCTCTTGTCTCCATAGCAGGAAACAGGGAGGGGCCTGAGGGAGCCTCCCTGGGCCAGCCCTAGTTGGTTCTCCTTCTGTGCTTTGCTGGCTCCTGTCCTCAGGGCTCAATAGTGACTAAACAGGTTCTCCAGGTAGCAGGACCAGTGTAGGGTTAGGAACACCCTGTTCTGAGCTCTGTCCCAAAGGGCTGTGAATGCTCGCTCAATCTAGGTCTAATGTGTGGGTGGCACATCCTTCATGCGTCCCCAACCATGACCTGGAGCATGCCAGGAGAAGAAAGTCACCCTCTGTAGGGGTTAAACTGAGCTAAGTTATTTAAGCCAGAGAAGAAAAGCTCAGATCGAGGGAGGGGCCTTCTCTGCATTCATCTTGGGAGGGAATTTTCCAATAGAAAATTCCCATTCCTCATCTTTGAAGGGTCTGAACAGATCAGATGTGGACTGCACCCCTAGTGGGGACCCCAGTCCCTGTCTTGCCTCATTCATTGCTCAAGTAAGGCAATTTTGGGGAAAGAGGGGTGTCAATGCAGATTCCCAGGCTCAAACCTACCTGACCTTTTACTAAGGGGTCCCATAAAGCCGCCTCTAGAAGTTGTGAACCATACCCCAGGAGGCTGGGGCACCCCTCCCAGGGCTGAGAGAAGGAAGCCTAACTCTTGAAACATTGAAGTCAGGGGTTAGAGTTCAGCTTGGTTGTGAACATTCAGAGTCTGAGTCCTGTGGGCCATCAAGGATGGTGCAGGGTTTTAATTTGTTTGTTTGTTTGTTTGTTTGGTCACTCGCTTGCTCGCTCGCTTGCTTGCTTGCTTGTTTTCCAGCAACCTCCACTTCCTCTCAAGGCCATCAGCCTTGATTGCCCACAGGCTAGCTTCGTACACTCCCATCTCCCCAGCTGTCATATTCTGGATTTCCAAGCCTCGATGACAACCTCCCCCTACACAACCCCCTACCCCTGTAAGTCACTCATTCCAGTAAATTTGGCTCAGCTAAAGGCTAACTTCTGCACTTCAAAATTAACCATCAGTCAGTCAAATGTCACTGCACCCCTGGTGGCGGGGTTTGGTGCAAGCACTCTGTTCCTCATACCTGCAGCCCAGCTCTGCACCCAAGGGTGCTAGAAAGCAAGAAGCACATGCAGAAAGGAGAGCTCACACTTTTCTCACTGCGGTTGTTCCATTCCATGTCAGGGATTGCAGGAGGCCCCAGGCCACCGCTCCTGTCCTCCCAACAGCTGCTGCAGCTGCCTTTCTCACCTGTAAGGAATGAGGAGTGGTTATCATCGACTGTGCCTGGAGTTCTCATGGTCGAGGCTCACTCAAAGCATTCATAGTTCTCAGAAATGCCTGTAACAAATGCAGTTTTATCCCAGTGAAAGGGCAAGGTCCGGAGAGGTTAACTGCTTTGCCCAAGGTCTCACAACAGGCAGTGGAGATGCCTGCCAAGCAAGGTAACTCCCCAACTCTGAGGTCCTTGAACATTAGGTGGAATGCTCTTGTTTTGGAAACTGACAACCTTATAGGGCTGTGTGCTACCAGCAGGAGAGCCACCCTGTGTTCACTTGGGCCCTCACACACAGCCCAAAAGGACAGCCACACAGGAAGTGCATGACAGACTTGGAAACTACCCACCTTTGGTAACATCTAGGCAGAAAGTTCTCTGCCCTTGTCTTTCCTTCCAGCCCTGGAAGGCCAGTGGCAACTTGGGGAAGGGAGACAGGAAGTGGTATTATAGAACTGTCCCCCTGAGTATCCATAAGGCCCAGGGACACACCTGGATGGGGAACTTCAGAAGCTGCTTGTGACCGGAAGAAAGAGGATAGATGTCCAGATCAGGTCCAGTGATCCTTAAGCCTATTTCTGGGTGTAGTGTTGGAGGGACTCAGTCCTGGCTCTTTGGTCTTGACATCCCAACCAGTCTTGGGATGTGGACCATCTCAAAAGGCTGTTCCGGGTCCTGTGCAGGGCTGGGGGCTGGGATGTGGCTCCTTGGTAGAGTGGCCCCAGCAGTGTATAATAACTAACCACACCAATTGGTGGTCCATATCTGTAATTCCAACACTTAGGGGTTGAGGTAAGATGATCTGAAGTTGAAAGTCATCCTAGCAAATTTGACACTGTCTCAAAAAAAAAACAAAAAAACAAAAACAGGGTCCTGTACAGGTCTGTAGCTCTCCTCCACTCCCAGACCCCCAGTGCCCTAGGGTGCAAATCTTTGGGGTTCCAAGGAAAAGAGGCACGCATGTTTGGACATGTGTGTAGTCTTGAGGCTGAGCAATGAAGGCCTCAGGAGCTTGGGCCACACAGATGGTAATGCTCATTCACTGGCTGTCTAGAGTTCCCCAGGTCTCTCCTTGTGACAGCTGAAGAACCAAGCAGGAGCAAAGGGTAGGTAGCAGTTCCGGTGACTTCTCAAAGCTTGTGCAATCAGGAGCAAGGCACAGGAGAGGAGCCTGTGTGTACCCACAGAGTGCTGTGTATTGGGGGTAAGGGGAGACACAGCTCCTATGGCCACACTTTGCTCTGAAGTCCCCTAGGGACAGCTACTGGCCAGAGCATTGGGAGGAGTCTGAAGTCAGCAGTCACCCAGCTAAAATACATGGCAGAGCAGGACACCCTAAGATGAGGTAGGGCACCAATAACTTCATGCTTGTGCCCCCTTGCAGTCCAGGGAGACAGACAGACTGAGGACAGTGGCTGGCAATAGGGACATCGCAGTTTTCAGTGTACAGGAGCCCAGACAGCACCTCTGACAGTAGCAGGACCCCAAGAGGATGACTTCCAGATGGCCAGTGTCAGCTGCCTCTGTTTTTCCCTAAGGGCCTTCAGCAAAGCGACAGATGACAGGACTGTGTTGTGCAATGTGCTGGGCTTGTGGCCTCTCAGGGGGCTGCAATGCGCTTGGCCCAAACTGTGTATGCAGGTTTGTGCATAGTCAAGAGCTCTGAGCTGAGAGAGAGAGAGAGAGAGAGAGAGAGAGAGAGAGAGAGAGAGAGTTGCCCCGGGCCTGAGTTTCACAACTCTCTCCTTTTGTTTTCAATTAGCAGAAGAGGTGGCTGCCTCCAGTGGGGCGGGCAGCCAGAGGGGCTGTTTCTCTTCTTTTCCTCCATTGAATTTGTGCTCTGCTTGTCCTAAGAAGAGGCCACTCCATAGACGGTTTGCTCACTCATTCCTGGCTGCCCTCCTGAATCTCGGTCACTCGGGCTCTGGCTCAGCTCTCCCTTGGCGGAAGCCCAGTGACACTTAAGGTTTGTCCCAGAGCCAGGCAGGAACCTCAGCATTTGCCGACCTTCAGATATGCATGTGCCTTTCTGAGAGCCCTTTACTGGTGACAAATGTCAGGTTTAGCATAACAGAACAAGAAATGAGAATCTGGGCAAGAGGTTCTGCAGGCTCTGCATGATTACACTGTGTTCTGTCTCAAAGAGTTGGGTGGAGACTGTAGCAGATCTGCAGAAAACAGGGGAGCTGCCCTGTGTCCATCTGCACAGTCATAACCAGGGGGACAGAAATCTGCAGAAGAAAGGTCTCTGTGGAAACATCCCTTCGGGGGGTTCATCTTTGTGTGTTCCTTCTCCCCCCTCGCCTGGGTGTGTCCCAAGTCCCTGTGTATCAGCTCTATCTGTGGAACGAACCCTGAGCACAAAGCTCTCTGGCATGCATGGGAGAGCATATGGTGTCCGCACTGCAGCAGCTGCTGGCAGATGACAAAAAGCACGTAAGATCTTTTCTGTGCAGTCCTGATGTCCAAGATGGAGCCATCAGGCAGGGCTCTGATGCCTCCAGGGCTCCTTGTCTTTGTCCCTGGGTGTTGGGGCAAACTCAGTAAAGGGATAATCTCCACCTCTGAGAGTTTTTTAATAGGACAAAGTTCAAGCTATGTGCTTTAGTTACAGACATTGTCACTAAATGCTAAAGAAAACCTTGGAAAACTAATTAACCCAGTGAAGCTGTCCTGCTCTGTTGTACTGTTTACTGGGGTGAGTTTTCTGGTTCACAGACCCTCTTCTCTTCCTCTGGTCAGGTGACAGTGCAAGGGACAGACTCTAATGAACCCTGGAGTTCTTTCTAGGTTGGAGGAGGTTGTGTGTCCGCTTAAGACATCCTGACTGGTGCCCCACAGTGATACGGGATTTCATTAAGCTGCTAATAAGAATTTTCCCTAAATCTATCAAATGCATGGACCTAGCACAGAGAACTCACACATGCCTTGGAGCAGTGAAGCATGCTGCAATTCCCATGCCCACTGAGGTTCATGCGTGTGTGTGTGTGTGTGTGTGTGTATTCTTGTGTGTGTGTTTGTGTGTTTATGTGTGTGTTTTTATGTGTGTATTTGGGGGTGCATGTGTGTCTGTATGTGTGTTTGTGTGTGCACATCTGTGTGTGCATGTATGTGCATGCATGTGTGCATGCATGTATGTGTCTGCACATGTATGTGGGTGGGTGCATGAGAAGACTAGAGGTCAGCCTCAGGTGTTAGCATTCTTCAAGCAACACCTACCTGTTTTTTGATTTGTTTGTTTGGCTTTGAGACAGGACCTTTCACTGTCACGAAGCTCACCAAACAGGCCAAGTCTGCTGGCCACCAAGCCCCAGCAACCTGCCTGTGTCGGCCTCCCAGCTCCAGGACTGTAGGCGTGCACCACTGTGCCCAGTGTTCTGTGTTGATGATGAGAATTGAACTCGGGTCCCCATGCTTCCAGGCAAGCACTGCACTGGCTGTGACATCCCCCAGCCTCCTTCCATGATATCAATCATTTCTAGTCAGCCACAGGGAAGAAAAACAAAGAGGAGTACAATCCAATAAGTTTTGTTTTAAAGTTTTTCAAGACAGGGGTTTTCTGTACAGCTCTGGTTGACCTGGAACTTGTTTTGTAGACCAGGCTGGCCTGAACTCAGAGATCCACCATCCATCTCTGCCTCCTGAATGCTGGAATTAAAGGCATGTGCCACCACTTCCTGGCTCTAATAAAGTATTTTTTGAAAGAGCACATTCATATATATTTTATTACAGCAAATTATTACAACATTCTGATCTATGTTGTTATTTCTAATTGCTCACCACATATGCCTAATGTATTAAACTGTACCACTGGTCTGTTTTGTCTAAAGTTTTGAGCTTTCAGTAGGGTCTTGGAAGACACCTCTGTAGACAAAGGATGGTAACAGTAATACACGTTTTCTTCAGTGGCACCTATGACAACCTTGAGACATCTCACCTCACCTTCCTTACATCCACCTGTGGAACAGCTTTTACTTCTCTCTGCCTGGTTCAAGAGTGTGTACAGGATCTGGGTAAGGGCAGAAAAAAGAGGGGGGGCTGCAGCCATACAAGCCAGCTCACCGTGCTCAAGGTCCAGAGGGCTTGACAGAGGGGCAAAGGATCACAAAGATGATTTGGGCAGTGAAGCACCTGCATTGCAAGCATGCAGACCTAAGTTCAGATCACTTACTGATCTGGCTGTGGGGATGAATACCTGTAACCTCAGGGCTAGAGGGGAGGCAGAGACAGGTGGATCTCTGGGGCTCACTGGCCAGAAAGCCTAGCCTACATGATGAGCTTCAGGTGTAGTGTGTGTGTGTGTGTGAGAGAGAGAGAGAGAGAGAGACCCAGCTTTGATCTGGCATGTGCTCACACACCCACGCTAAGAAGAGTATTACCACACACACATACACGCACACAATATACACTCTCCTCAAAAAGAGAGAAAGTGGGGGCAGATGGTAGAGATGAGGGCTTTATACCAAAAGGAGCTAGAACTCAGTCAAGGAACCTGCAGGAACTTCCTGGGGACCTATTGTTATGAAGACAGACTGAGCTGGAAGTTCCATGCAGAAGTTCCTGTCCACAGGAACCTATCTGGGGAGTCTATGGAAAGCCTTGGCAAGGACCTCAGCTGAGCCTTCCAAAGCCTTGAGTAGCCTCATATGGCCTCCTCTGACGCCTCCATGAGCAAGAGGGGCATGACACAAAAGAAAACCAGCCCCCTCTGTACTATATTCGCTCTGCAGAGCCACTTGGGACAATCATACCAGAGAAAGGGAGAGCCCCGAACAGGTAGTGTGGCCTCAACTGCTGGGCATCTGGACAGGTGAGGCCACTAAAAAGGATACAAGTCTTCCAGGCTCAGATCTGAACCCTGATTGAGGAGCACCAGGAAAGGGACAGCTTTCTCTTGGCCAGTCAGAAGCAGGGTCTGAAGACCAGCTGGGAGAGGACAAAGGGCCAAAGTGACCCTGCTTGCAGCCAACACTGAGCCTAATCAGGTCAGTGAGCTGTTCTTGGAGCTGCCAGCCCTGGGTGAGGGTACACATTTGGGGCAAAAAAAAAAAATTTGTCTTTCTGCAGGAGACAGAGAAACTGCTCCACTCTCGCGCCAGGGGCCTCAGGGATCCACTGTGTGTGTGTGTGTGTGTGTGTGTGTGTGTGTGTGTGTGTGTCCATGCTAGAGCACCTTCGAGAGACCTTGTCTTGTGTCACCTTCAATACCATTTGTCCCACCCTCTGAGTGACTGCTGGGTAACTAACTGTGCACAGCACAGCAGTGGCTGAAGCCAATTTTTTTTTTCTTTCAGAACCAAATGAGGCTCTAGGGAGGGACCAGGCAAAGCTTTCAACCTGGAGCTCAGTAAATGGAGCCCTTGAACTGCCTGATAAGGGCCCGGGGCAGCTTGACCTCCCCTTCCAGACCAGCCTGAGGCCACTGTCTACTCATCCTTCCAAATGCCCACCTGTCCTGGGCCTGGGCCTCTCCTGCCTCCCCGAAATTACTTCACAGCTGAAGTCTCATCAAGGCCTTGCTACAAGTCTTCAGGGTAACAGAAGACTCCCTGGGGCTCAGCTTTGGTAGCTCAAGGTCTCCTAAACCAACCTGCAAGAACATAGCAGGATACAGCCTGGGCAGGGGTGTGCAATGGGGCTGTAGAGAGACACAAGTAAAGTTGGCTGCTAAGGAAAGGGGGTCATTAGCCAGTCAAGGAAATCTGCCAACAGTATGATGTAATAAGGAATCAGGTGGGGAAACATGGCTGCTCTAGGTGCACAGGTCCTCTAAGGATGTGGTGGAAAGTTCGCTTGTCACTTCTCAGCAAGCACTGGGCTTCAGATGGTAAAGACAGAAATAAACAGGGTATGTCCCGAGGTAGAGGTTGTAGCAGGGTTCAGAGCATGTAGATCTGGGGGTTGAGGGGTGGCATGTGTGTTGTATTAGAATCGTGACTCACAACCAAACAGACCATACCAGGCCAATGCAGTTCCATGTGGGAAGAGGGCAAAGGGGGTGATGAAGACCAAGGGGAAACAGAGGGCAGAGGTCAAAAGGGTCTGCCTTTTATTTGGGTTGTAACATAACCACTCGCAGGTAAAGGCGGAAGGTGAGCCAAGTGGATTTTGGGAATGTATGGCAGTTGCCCTGGCAACAGATGCAGGCTGTGAGTGATGTCCCTGGGTTCGGAGCTAATCCAGTTCCAGATACCAACAATGTGGGCAAATACCAGGGAGTCAGGCAGTAGATTAGAAGCCAGAATAGCAGGCTGGAGCCAGGAACGCCAAGGGAGCTGTGAACATCTGGAGAGGAATCCTACAGCCAGGTGGGAGAGAAGGGAATCAGGAACAAGGAAGTGAGCCCAGGGTTGTCTACACGAGCTGGAGGTGAAAGGAAGCCAGGCAAGAATCCTCATGGATCAGGCCTGGAAGGGTACTTGGCAGTCAGAGTTGGTCCCAGGAAGGAGCTGGAGAATGGATAACTAGAGACAGCAACCAAAGGTGTATACAAATGCATCCCCAGAATCTGGTCACCTGGACGTCAGCAGCAAGTTTAGCAGAAACATAAGAGCCATTACAGAAATCTCCAAAGACATACATAAAAACTAACACTAGGATTCAATCTCCATAGGTGCATTCAAAGCTACAGGAAGTTGTGGGTGAGGTGTTCACGACCCCGGTAGATGTAACCTTGTTAGGCAGAGCTCAGAATGTGAATGGCATCAGGAGAAGATGGGGACCCAGAAACCAGTCACACAGAAAGCATGCGTAGGCTGGGACAGGCAAGAGCTTTAAAACAAAGCAGAAAAGCACGGGGAAATATTTTAACCTCCCACAACAAGACTAAGGGCTAACGACCATGCTATATCAAAAGCCTTGTGCAATTAATAATAAAAAGGCAGTTCTGCTAAAATGTAGGCAAAGCAAAACCTTGCCAGACATTACCTAACTTGGCAGCCACTGGGAAGCCAAAACTTTACCCACAAAGACAAACTCCAGCAGCAGGAAGAGTGTCCTGCCTCTCTGGCAGGTGACACAGAGCCCCGCCAGCTCTTGGTCACCAGACAGCTCATCAGCTGACATAACATCCAGACCTGGGTCAGCCCATACCATGTGTCCCCTGACCCCTCCCTTCTCTGCTCCTGCCACCCCAAAGGCCACAGAGTCCATGGTGCAGCTGCAGGATGGAGACTCATAGTAAACAAGAAATGGACCTTGGTTTCGTTTGGTTCTTCAATTTTGAGTCTGTTTATTGAAGCTATTAGAGTTAAATTAAGTGATTAAATAATATAAGCAAAGAAGGGGCCAGAGATGCAGCTCAGTGCCCGAGTGCTGTCTGCCATCCACAATGTCTTATGTTTAATCCCCTGGACCGAATAAGCAGAATGTGATACCATTTACCTATAATCACAGCACTGGCAGTTGGAAGCTTGACAGTATTGGCCACATAGTGAGTTTAAAGCAAGATAAGAGTTTATGTGCCCCATGGTACAATAGTTTCTTCTTCTTACTGAGTCAAATGATAGAGTTTACCTTAACATGTCATAGATTTTCCAAAGACATAAATTTGAATGCACTGTGTAGGGAAAATGCTTGAAACTATGTAAGACCTTGTCTAAAATACACACACACACACACCACACACCACACACACACACACATACACACACACACACCACACACCACACACACATACACACACACCACACACCACACACACACACATCCCACATCCCACACACACACACCACACACCACACACCACACACACACACACACATACACACACACACCACACACCACACACCACACACACACACATACACACACACACACCACACACCACACACACACACACCACACACCACACACACACACACACCACACACCACACACACACATCCCACATACCACACACACACACACACACCACACACCACACCACACACACACACACACACACACACACCACATACCCCCCCACACACACCTACCTGCAAGGAACCAGCAACTTTCAACAACAACAACAAAATAAATTGGCCAAAAGGACACAAGTTCACCCACCTTCTATGAAGATTAAAGTAAACTTGGGATACTATTTCTGTCCCATCTTTAATATTTAAATATCCTAAGCACATTATAAACACATGGGGGAAACTGGCATCCCAACATTCTAGGGGTGGAAGCATCAATTAGTAGACACTATTGAAGAATAACTTCACAATAACTTTTTAAAAATGAAAATATGCACTCTTCTGAATTAACAGTTATACTCTAAGAATCTATGGAACTAGAGAGATGGATGGGTGGTTGAAGTACTTGCTCACAAGCCCAAGGACCAGGGTTAAAAATCTCCAGAAGCCATGTGAAAGGAAAAGTATTGGATTAGGATTCCTAAGATCATGTTCTCAGCACAAAGGAGATTTCTTTGTCCCAAGGGACAGAGGGCAAGAATAAGGGACAACCATAGGACATAGAGGACAAGGGACAGGGGCAAGGGAACAAAGGAGAAAGAGTGTTGTCTCAGAATAGGACAAAGGACTGACTCTGGATAAAAAGAGACAGACATGGCCCATAGGCAAATGGCAGTTTATAAAAATAACAGGGGAAACCTCATATTAGGATGAAGTGTTTAATTTTAATTGGGCATGTTAATTAGATGAGACAAAGGGGGCTTTTGATTGCTGGACTTCAACACTTTGCTAGCTGGACCTTGGTAGTCAGCCTCAGGAGGAGGAAGTGAATATATAAGAAGGAAGACCTTGGGGGCTAGCTTTAGGAATGTAATCTAATGGGTTTTATCAAGGCAGAGAGAGTCAGGGAGAAGGGCAAGGCTCTGGTAGGCCTTGCCCACCATGCCCAAGATGGCCAGACTACCTTCATGTAAATCCCGGGTGGGTGCGGATGCCTGACTATAATTTAAGCCCGAAAAGAGAGAGACATGGGATACTCACAAGAAATTGGCTAGTGAGACTAAGCATATCAGTGAGCTCTGGATTTGATTGAGAAACCTTACCTCAATAAGTTGGAAGAATGATCAAGAATTTGTGACATCAACCTTTGGCTTCCACATTTATGTATATACTTGTGCACCTGCATTGTGCACAAGCACACACACACACAGAGACACATGAAAATAGAAAAATCTATTCTATAGACATATTCCTAGTGGTTATATATTGTACACATATCTACACACATATACACATTCCTCCAGATGGTGTGTGTGTGTGTGTGTGTGTGTACAAAAATTCAGACAACATAACTGACCAGGAGCAAGGCTCATTTAAGTTAATGAAAATGTACTCATTCCAAAGACCATGTCAGAGAAGACAAACCAGTGAGAAGAACCTGCTTCTGTGAATTCAGGTGGAGATCCATGATTCATTGTATGAGAAACCATGCAGCAGAAAAAGTATGCTATAATCTAAAATATGCATTATGTGGGCTAGAGAGATGGGTCTATGACTAAAAGCACATGTTGCTCTTACAAAGAACCCAAGTTTGCTTTCCCAGCACCTACTTAAGGCAGCTCACAACCAATTGTAACTCCAGCTCTAGGGGATCTAATGTTCCACTTCTGGCCTCCATGGATACCTGCACCCATGTGCACATGCTACACAGAGACACACACAAACATACATAATTAAAAATAAAATATAAATTATAAATAAAATATAAATAATAAGAATGGGTTTTCTTAAGCATACTACTTAGCTATGAGATTGTTCATACTGAGGTACATCAGTATGAACTCTCTCACACTACATCCATACATGCAAACGCTTAATTGTAGACATACTTGAAATACCTAGAAGAATCTATACTAACTATAAATCAAAACACCCAAGGTCCAGTGCTCCCAGTGGGATGTGAGTGAATTGGCACTTTCTCTCTCTTCCCTGAAGAGATCCTAAGGCGGTTGGGAAACTTAAGTCTAACAGCATATATGTGCACGTGAAGAATGGGATGAAGGAAGAAAAGAAAGAGGGTGAGTGTCTCCAGGTCCCCAGGACACCCCAGGACACTCAGCACAATCTCACTTGTTGAATTTTTCTTTTCTGAAAGAGGTAGCTCTTTTCAATTCTGAAGTAGCCTCTGGACCCAAAAAAAGCACTGATGTGTGAAACCTGGTCCTGAAATCTGGTCACAGAGAAAAGTAGGACCCTGAAAACAGAACAGGTGGGAGGGTGGGTGTAAACTTGAGATTAATGATATACCCAGTGGGCTGCAGTTACTTCATGAAGATTCTGTGTTCTCGAAGTCAACCAATGTTTCTATCAGCAAATTTGCTTTGGTTGGTTACATCTTACAGATAGTTTGGCTAGGTATAAAATTCTGGGATTGTGGCTGATGTCTGGCTTGCTGTGCAAAACACCAGTCAATCTTCTTACACAATTTCCAGAGTCTACACTGTGCTGAGCAGTTGAGGGCTCTTTTGATCTGGAGCTCCCTCTTAGATTTTGGCAAATGTCTATGGTTATTCTTTTCCCAGATTCCTTTTTCTGTCATATATATTCCTTTGATTTATTCTTTATGTTTCCTCTTGTCTATCTTTTCTGGATGCTTTCCCTCAATTTTTAAACTGGTATTATATTTCTTTTTCCTCGTGCAACATAGTCTTGATTCTGAGAGTGCTTTCTTGTACTCTGAATGGCCCCATTTGAGCAACCCAATATTATTTCCTGGGTATGTCTTTGTTTTTATGTTGCATCTGAGCTGTCTTGTTTTTTCTGCCCTATTTTTCTTCCCCTGCATCCCTTTTTCTGCTTCTTGTTATTTCTGGGAGAACCTTTTCCCCACTGTTCGGAGCTGACTGCCATTTTCCTCCTAGCAAGTCCTCAGTAGAAAGCTCTGTATGGGTGAGTGCTTGTCCTGCTGTGGCTTCCCTGAATGATGCTCAGGTATATACTTGGCAAGACTCTTGGGTGACTCAAATATTCATTCCACAGGTCTTTTACCAAATAAGAGTCTTTCAGCTTTCTCCCTGAACAGCATAGGACAGGTACAGTGTTCCAAGGTTCAGTGGGGTAAGGGTGGGTGAAATTGTGACTACTTCTACAGAGATATATACTTAATGCACTAGCTCACAATCTAGGATACAGCCCTCACCACTGACTGGGTCTCTCATTCAGAGTCAGATCCTCTGCCTCTCAGCTCCTTCAGAATCCATGTCCTGGATGATCTGTACGACCACTGCTATAAGTGCGCCCACATGACTCTTGAGTTTCTCCAGGGCTTCCACTGAAAGCAGGGTTACTAGTATCTCCTTACCCCAACAGCTCTATGGTGGGGGAGGGGAAGGACAGCAAGTTACAGCAAAAGCAAGCCAATATGAATCTGAAAGTGAAGTCAGACAGGCACCCAGCAAACACCTGGAGGTGTGGCTGCTGCCTTAAAGCATTCTCCACCGTGCTGTGGGGAAAACACAGCCATGGGAGGAGGCTACATTTGAACCTGAGATCCATGGTTCCTTCTGTACTAGCCTTCACCCCCTCTATGAGTCTCTCCTTATAGGTAAACCCCACTCAGCCCTATAATAACCTGTATCACAGAGCAGGGAGCGTGGCAAATGGTTCTTTCATGCCTCTTGTTTGGTTTATTGTGTACCAACAGGAAGTGGTGTGAACATGAACTTCCTTTTTGTTGTATCTTGAGCCATAGCAGATATTTACTCATGTGCATAGGTTGTATCCCATACATACCACACATGGACAAAGACCACACATACCACATGAACATCCACCACATGCCACACACTATACAAGTAGACAATAAATGCCATATATCGCACACATATATACATACATACATACATACACACACGGATACATACATATATATTACACACTGCATATCATACGCACACCACATGTCATATTCACACATTATATGTATACCACACATACACCATGTATGCCACACTTAAACCACATGCCGTACACATCAGACATACAATACACAATGCGTGTGCTAACATGTACTTGCCCATGTACATCACGCATTCATTCACCATGCCCTATGCATCCCACCACATGCACTTACACTGCACACATGTGTGCATGCAGTTTCCTATACAGAGGCCTCTCCCAGCCCACAGCTCTGTGTCAAACCCCACTTTCCTCTCTTCTGGTTTTGCTGGCCTGCCTGCTCTGCTATGTCATACCTCTTTGGGTCATACCTTTTGTTGGCCATGTACTACACGTAACTATGTACTACATGATAACTCAGGCACATAGGACAGTGTACACAACCAACGTGCAGATCTTAACCAGAAAGCATAGTAAAGCTTTCTATGTAGTTTTGAACTTGTGAACCTGGAGTCTCAGGAAATCTGAGGCAGTAACTTGGGACATGAGTATGCTCAGTGCTACCTCTGAGCAGAATCAAGGACAGCAGAGTCTTTTTGCCTGTATAGGATGTCACCTCTGGCTGCTTCTGTGCATATGGCATTGGGAACAGTGTTCTAGTGCACAGCGCTTACAGCTCACCCCTGGTTCATAATGGAAGCCTGGCTAGACAGCTTCAAAAGAAAGCAGCTTCTCAATGGGCCGCAGAAAGCTTCCAGGAAGCTACAGGATATGACTGGAAGGTGAGAGGACAGCTGTGACCTTTCAAAACCCAGGAATTAGCACTGATGAGGTCTCTCTCTGCCACACAGCAGTGCCCACTGTCACCCAAGGGCTTGCCGTTGGCTGACAGACCACCATGGTGAGTTTGAGCTAGGAAGTGGTGAACTTTCAGGGTTTATTATTTAAAGGGGGACTTTTAGATTGAAAACAGTATTAGACCACATCATAAGCCTGGTCTCTTCAGCTTCTTCTCGGTGTAGGGTGACTCAGCAAAGCTCTTCATGACTTCTGGACAAAACAACTCCAGCCTATCCCTCTTGACAGAATTCTGGCCTTGTTGGGAGAGAAAGCACTCTGTGTGATACTCAGTACTACAAGAAGTACAGAGAAGTCTTGCTACAAGGCCTTGTCAGGCTGGCTCACATACCTTTCACAGCCTCAAGAAAATCAAGGTGGGGACTTGGGTCCTGAGGACTCCTAGGCTGCTGTGGCCACTCCCACTCTGTGTGTTTTTCTCTTGGCCTCCACATTACCCCAGGTGGTATTGTCCCACTCAGCTCTGTCATGGTTTTTCTCAGTGACTGAAGGCTGTTCTCTGGCAGCCTGCCAGTTCTGCTCATGAACATTTCTAATACACAAGGAAAGGAAAGGAATCACATAGCAAGCCTTACAGATAAAACTAGCTACATCCATGGGTGTTCAGTTATCCCAAGGTATGCTTCTAAAACCAGAATCTGAGGATTCTTAAACCTTATACACAATGAGCCAGAGCTGCAAGTAACCAACACATTTGAAATCATGTCTTTATTTTTGATAATACCTTACTATAGTAATGATTAATATTATCAACTTGACAGTATATAAAATCACCTAGGACAAGCTTGCATGCATGTGTGTGAGGGGTTATCTATTGGCTAATTGGCATGGGAAAACTAGCCTTAACTGTGGACGGTACCATTCCATGGGCTGGGATCTTCGGCTGCATAAAAAAAGAGAAAGTGATCTGGGCACCCATGTTATCTCTGTCTCTTTCCTGACTGTGGTAGATACAGGGTAACCAGTCACTCCAAGCCCCTACCTAAGACTTCCCTATCCCAATGGGTTGTACTCTCAAAGTGTGAACCGAAAGAAACTCTTCCTTAAGTTGCTTTTGCTACAGCAAAAAGAAAATAGCTAACACACAAATGTAATGCTTTCTAGTTCCAGGGTACAAGAGCCACTTAGAAGCTGTCTCCATGAAAATGAATCTGGATTAACGAAGGATAGACTCTGAGAGTGGAAGAAGTTGGAACTCACAAGACTGACAGTGGGACAGCTGCAAAGTGCAGAGAAACAGAAGGCTGTACAGCAAAGGGAAAAGAGAAGACAACTCCCACCCTGGCCACAGGCACGTGAGGCGGACACCTCATCCAAAAGGTATACCAGATGGCCCTGAAGAGAGGCTGCCAGTTTTACACTCAGGAAAAGGACAAGTTCTTATAAGCAAGTGTTCGGTCCAGTTGCAGGTTCTGGTAAAATGGTGACTCCTTTATTACTCTCAGAAGGTGTGTCCAAAGCATGCCTGTGGCATAAGACTGGGACACCCTGGAGGCCTGAGAACAAGGAACAATCCCAAGAAATGGGGACAAAAAAATGCAAAGAATCAATGAAACAGCGAGCTGGTTCTTTGAGAAAATAAAACAAGATCAACAACCCCTCAGCCAAATTACCAAAACTGGAAGGGGTCCAAATTGACAAAATTAGAGATGAAGGAAGGAACATTTCACTAGATACCAACGAAATCCAAAGAGTTGTTAGGTAATGCTTTGGAAACGTGTATTTCCAAAGAGCTGGACAAGCTACAAAAGATGAACAAGTCTCTGGACACATGTGATCTACCAAAATTAAACCAACAGCATACCAACAAGTTCAACAGACCCATAAAAGCAACAAGATTGAAGCCGTAATAAAAAGTCTCCCTACAAAGAAAGCATAAAGCCAGGACAGATTCACTGCTGAATTCCATCAGAGGCTCAGTTAGTGTACTCAAAGCAGATGAGAACATGTATACACATGAACAAACATGCCTCACACCCACATACATCCATACACGCACACACATACCCACATAGACATGCACACATACAGGTACATGTGTACATAGGTACACACCACATACATACACACACAAGCAGAGCCACAATAAGCATAGATATAAAAATTGTCGATTAATTACCAGCAAACGAAATTCAACAACACATCAAAAAGGTAATAACCTCATGGCCAAGATGTTTTTTTTTTTTTTTCAAAGATACAAGGATGGTTCAAAACACACAAATCAATAAGCAGAACACAGCACAAAGTAGACGTGAAGACTGAAATCACATCTCAGTCGATGTAGAAAAGGCCTTCGACAGTGCTTAATGTCCTTTGAAGCAACTAGGAATAGAAGGAACATACATTAACGTAGTAAAGGGCATATGCTGCACACCTGTAGGCTGCATTCTAGCAATTATGGAGATCAGTATCTCCTCTAAAATCAGAAGTGAGACAAGGCGTCCACTCTCTTGACTCTTACATATCAGTTCTTGAAGCCTTGACTACAGCTATCAGGAGAAAGAACACAGCAGAGGGATGGGAGATCGTCACAAGCTTTAAACTACGAAGTCATTTTTAAAAGGCAGGTTCTGGAACAGGAAACTGGGCTGATGACTATCCCAAGAGAACCAGTAGAGAGCCTGGCTTAAGCCAAATGCCAGCCCAGGCTGCCCTGGAAGTCTGTAGCAGCAGTGGTGATACTGGCTCAGCCTGGGGATATGGAAGGGGAATTTTTGAGGAGATGGCTTTTCCCATGCAGCATCACTGGGTCCCATGAGCTGCAGCAGACCAGCAGCCACTAACATGGAATCACCCTGAATCTGTGGAGTTCCAAGGCAGAGCTGGTACTTCTGCGCCTCAACCAAGTACAGCTGTAAGAAGTATGTCAGAGGATGAAGGCCAGAACCATTGTCACAGGAAGTTCCCACCTCACAACTACAAATCCAAGTGAACACAGTTCCCAGGATGGACCCCAGGATACACCTTAGAAGGCATGCATCTTCTATGCTCAGGTTGGACCATCCTGGCTGGGACTGCTCATTGCAAGAGTTATCCACAGATCATGCAAGCCCCCTGCCTGCTAGAACCACAGGGGTCACCCTACAAAGTCTTTTTCTTCCTTCCTCCAAAGCCTGAGCAGTGTAGGCAGGAACTGTCTCCACATCTTGATTTTGAGGTATTCTGTTACAGTATTACAAATAAACTAAGAACAGTGGTGCCTTGCTGAGTCTAAAGGAAGTGGTCTCTTTTCTCTGCATCCTCTTCCCTGATAACACCACTCATGTCTCATTCTTCTGCTCTATAAGAGCTGCAGTCCAGACATCTGTACCCTCTAGTCAGACGCCTCAGCCTGCCCAATGGGTAGGGTTTTACTAAAAGAAACTGTCACCCATGTGACAGTTGGCACTCAGAGAGATGTGTGCCAACCAGAGGCTAGTCTTTTCTGTGTCTTGAGCTTGTGGAAATCAGAGAAGCAGCAGACCCCATCCCACAACTGAAGACAATCATAGCATTGGAGGTGCCCCAAGCTAGGTTTCCCAGCCATGGGGACCATCTGCCCTGTGTGTTCTCAGGCCCTCAGCTCAGAATCACCCTGCCCAAGCTGAAGAGTCTCTTTTGCTCATGTTTACCATGGTTTTATAACTCCAGGTCTAGGAAGGGAAAGAGAGGAGGAGACATGGGGTAATACAACCTCCTTTCCACAGACATAACCACTGCCCCCACCATCCATAGCCTGAGCAAAACAAGTCTCCCTCTCCAAACCGTGCTCCACAGCCAAGCATGCTCATGTCTGGGAAAAGAATTCGTCTTTCGCAGAAGACATTAGCAAACACAGCCATAAACTTGGAATCTGCAGTCTGACATGTCAGAGGCTCAGAAGAAAGCCTGAACTCCTGTAAGCCACTCTACCACGTCATCCCTTGAACATTCAGAATTGAAATGTGGCCGGCCATGGCTGGGTGCCCATCCCATTATGTGAAGACTTAAGCATCCGTGGCATGGTGTTTTCGCAATCAAGCCTTTAAATCAAACCCAGTCCACCGGATAGAAAGGCATCCAAGCTATCTCTTGGGGTTGAAAATAAATACACAGCACACTTTTGAATTCCGTCTATAGAGGGTATTGGGATAATTTCTCAAGAGCCTGCTAATCTGTTGATCACATCTGAACACTTGTAGCTCAGTAGACTGACTCGTCGCCAAGGCCAAAAACGATGTATGTGTGAAGTTTTGAGCTTCTCCATGTCTCAATTTGTGTGTGTGTGTGTATTTACCTACAAATGCTGAGCCCCTCTCAGAGTTTAATCTCAGCTCTTTCTTCTGTTATCTTATAAGGAAAAATTCATAACTTCTCATTGCCCCATGACAGTGTATTTATACCTCACTCACATACTCCCATAAAACCCATAGCTGAAGATGTGTCTGTCACCAGCCAGACTCTGCAAAGACCAGAGAAACTAAGAAAAGTGCCTGTTCCCAAGGTGTCCATAAACATAAGAAATGAAGAAACTCACTTCCTGTGGAAACAACACAGGACTCAGTGACTCAGCTTCTCCCTCTTCTAGTCCCTTGTGGGCTGGGGTAGGAGGATCCTACTCCACACAGATGCTCAAAGCCTCTGGGGCTGTCAGATGTTTTGTGTTGTTTTGTTTATGAAACAATATTCCCAACTCATGATCCTCCTGCCTCAGCTTCTTCTGTGCTGGGATTATAGGTGGGTACCATTGCTGGCTTTCAGTCTCTTCCTTAGACCCACAGGTACAGAGAAGAGAGAACATAAAGGGAGATAGAGACTCAGCATTTAGGGACTGGCTACTTCCACCCACAACCAGATATAGACCTCAACCCGGAGCCACCCTGACTGGCAGCTATAAGGAAGGCACCATGCAGATAAGCTGATGCCCACGAAGGAAAGGGCAAAGAAAGAACTCAAACTCACACCATGTATGAACACCCGCTCACCTGGTGTAAACACACCACTCATGCTACATAGGAACTTGGTACTCATGCCATATGTGTGAGCACACACTCCTTCCACATGTAAACACACTCTCACCACGGATGATCTCACACCACGTGTGAACTGGTCACTTGCACACATCATGTATGAACATGCCACTCTCATGTCACATGGGTATCACATGTGAACACACAAACACACATACCGCATATGAACATTTGTACCACACACCGTAAATGAACACTTACCACATGCAACCAAACACTCCCACTGCTTGGGGGCGCACACTCACAGTACACGTGCACACACCAGTCACAGGAGTCTAGTGAACCCTGTCCGTCCACGGACTGCCTTTGTCCTCTGTGCTGCTTCAACTGCCACTGAGCTCTTCACAGCAAAGCCTTCTTGCTCCTCGGACTCACAAACAAGTTTAGAAAGCACATTTTTTTAATCTGTCACCAACACAGAGCAAATTGCAGAGCAGGCAGATAAAGTAATTTCTCCAAAGACAGTGTGAGGACTGTGTGTGTTTGAGTGTGTGTGTGCGCGTGTGCGTGTGTGTGTGGCATGTGTAGTGTGTGTATATGTGTATGGTGTATGTGTGTATATGTGTGTGTGGTGCGTGTGTGTGTGTGTATATATGTGTGTATATGTGTGTGTGTGGTGCGTGTGTGTGTGTGTATATATGTGTGTGTGTGGTGTGTATATATATGCGTGGTGTGTGTGTGTATGTGTGTATATGTGTGTGTGTTTGAATGTACATGTTACTCTAATGGACCTAGTCACTCAGTAACTGAGGCCACCCAAGACAAGTGTGCAGTCCCCTGCAGACCAAATGTCAATATTTAAAGTTATTTTCCAGATGTCCAGACAAAGCTCAAGCCTTTCTCTTGGCCACAGTGCTGTTCTGAAGATGAGTATGAGACCCAGTGTGTGCAGGATGCAGTGGAGGTCTGAGCTGTAGCCAGCTGTGTCAAAGACAAAATAAACACAGCTAGACCCTCAGATGCTGCTACCTAAATGGTCAGTGGGTCCACTGTATTCACACAGGGTTGATATTGAGCAAAGAAACATCACTAGGCTGGCAGGCTTCTGACTACCTGCAATATGTGATGGGTATTTTTTTCACTCAGTAGAACACAGGTCCAGCTAGCAGGTTTCTATCAGCCTGAGAGCTAAGATTGCCCAATGAAGCACAACATTCCTGTTCAGGGACAGTGACTGGAAACTGAACCACCTTGAGCCTAGCGACTAGAAACGGAGAGCAGGAGGCATCTCAGGCAGTTTCTGGGGGTGGGAGTTTAAGTGGCTCATCTGCCCTCCCCAATCTGGGCCCCGTGAAGATAAAGCAACAGTCACTGAGATGGCAGGTGCTGCCTATTGACCACACCCAGGTTGCCTAAGTGTCCCCATAGTGTGTTAATGGCATCTTCTGAACCAAGAGAAAGTGGGGGACACAAAACAGGTAAGGACTGTAATTTTGCTGCCTTCTATGATAACACAGTCACACAGCCTGGCCTGTCTCACGGTCCTCTATGAGGAGGCCAGGCTTCAGGGAAAGAGACAGAGCCCCTGCTTTTCTTCACAAAGGGGTATCTCATCAGAGGGGCAGGAAAAGCTGGCAGAGGACATGGGGAGACTTTGGAAACCTAGTCTTGGGAAACAGTGACTTGGCAATGTGATCCCACCCAGCTGAGCTCACAGAGAAGGTGAGAGAAATAGGAGTGGCTATCAGAGTTGTTAGGATCAGGGCCTAGGCCCCGGCAAACCTAACAAGCCAGTCCTAGCCTGGTCCTCAATAGACCAATCAAACAGACAAGCGGGAGAGAAAAGCAGAGAAAGGAGATTTAATCAATGAGACCACATGAGGAAGAACAAAGAGGTCCCATGACCCCCTATGTCCAGCTTCTTCTGTGTTCTGACATGAGGTTTAGGTTTGAATAGAGAGAAGAGAGAGATGCCAAGCTAAGCATCATGTCTCTGCGCTCCAGTGTGGCAAACAGGTAGTCAGAACTATGTAAAAATCTCTTTCTGGGACTCAAGATCCACCTCAGGCTGAGACCAGGCTTCAGCCTATTCCTTCCTTCTGCATGAGACTCCTGGGGAAATTCTAATTTCTGTGGGTACTGTTATTTCAAGAGTCTTTTAGCAGAAGTGGAAACGCACAAGTGTCTCTTTGTGACAGCTTCATTCTTCCAGGATGGTTACAGGCGGTTACGGCACCCTGATAGAAAGCACTCTGACTTTAAAAGGTACTGCCTAGGACCTACTAAGTTCTGAGCTTGGAAGCAGCCAATGTGACTGTTCTGTCCATGTGACTGGAACTGAGACAAAGGCAAGCAATGCTTCACAGTAGAAATGGCTGTGTCAATAGCAACACAGTAATTGATAAGTACACAAGCCCAGAGCTGACCACCTGCCCCCAGTCCGACCTCCAGCCAAGGTCAAAGGTCTGATGCATAATGCCATGTACCTTAAGAGCAAGAGGGAAAAAAAAAATCCTTGGAGAATTTTATGAAGTGAATTTTTTTTAGAGGGCAGACACTGCCAGAAAGCATCCTGCCAAAAACCAGTGGGATCAACTGTGAATTTGGTGATAGCTTGGTCTGCACAGGGTACAAGCCTGTCTGTGGCTTGAGCCCTTGGCTCTTTGTCCCTCTGTCAGATACTAGGTGCATTCTCTGTGTCAGAGACTGTGGGAAGAATGGTAAAGAAATGGCCTCAGAAAGAGAGAACTCTTAATCCTAAGCCTCCTGGGACCCTGAAATAATAAGATTCAGAATCTGTAGTGTCTAGGGCTAGGTGTCACCTTGACAGAATCACGAGTTATCTGGTCACCTGGGAGCCAGGCCTCTGGGCAGGGAGTGGGAGATTATCTCAGTTAGGTTATCAAGGGGGTAAGTCTGGGATGGTGTGGTGGCCCTGTCACCCTGGGCAGCATCCTAGACTGTCTAAAATGGAGAACATAAGCAGAACACTAAGACGCTTCTTGATGGCAGATGCACTGGGCCCAGCTAAACTCCTGTTCTGACTTCCCTGCCATCTTTGATTGCAGTCGGGAACCCTGAGCTGAACATCCTCTCTCCCTTCAATGGCTTTTGTCGGGGCTTTTTGTCACAGCAAAGAAAGGAAACCAAGAAAGACCCCTAGGAACCTTTCCCACTGGCCACAGGAAAAGGACAGAGCCACTAGTTAAGAGCTCTTCTTCCCTCCCCAACAGCCCATCCCCCACTGCTTTGATGGGCTTTTGAAAAATATCACAGATCTGGGAAAAGGGATTTAAATGTTTACACTCTGTCTGCAGAAGATTGCATGCTTGCCGTGGATGTCCTCGGTAACTGAGTGATCGTCTCCTTTTCTGCCCACATGTCCATGATAGCATGTGAGCAGAAAAGGTCCCAAGAGCCTTCCAGAACAATAGCAATGGCATTCAGATGCTAGACATCAACATAAGCCCTCTACCATCTGACCTCCAGCAAGGCAGCAGACTCTTGCCTTTCAGGAAGCCAGTGGGGACTGGCTGCCAATTCAGAGACCTCCAGTGAGCCTTTAGTGCCTGCCAGGAACCTTGACTAGTCTCTAGCTGGTCAGCCTTGGGAACTCAGACCCTGTGCCAGCACCTTCTCAGAAAGGCTAATGTTCTCCGACAGCCAGCTTCCTAACTTTAATGGCACATAGAGGAGCAAACATGAGTAGAGGGGGTGCAGGATGGATGGCATAGGACTAGACTCTCTGCCTCTGTGTGAAGATGACATTATCCCCGAGTGTTCTAGGAACTTCACCTGTAGATCATCTCTTGATGGTAAAGTCCAGACTCACAGGACTAAGCACCTCCCAGACTTGATCTCCGGACCGACCACCTAAGCCGTTTTAAGCTGGGAGAGTGAATGTCTACACTTCTGTAAAGGGATAGGTCTGGGTCTCAAGGGCGATATGTAGGCTGATCTTCACTCCCCCAGAGCCAGGACAGGTATGGGGAGAGCCAGAATAGCAAGGATCTCAGAAGAGGAAGAAAGAAAGACTAAGCAGGGGGAGGCAGCAGCTGCTTAGAGAAAGAAGTCTGAAGAGAAGGTATTTCAGGCAGCCAAAGGGAATGTCACAAACCTCCGGCCTCAAAGCCATTCACTTCCCCTCCCAGCCAAGGCTCAGACCAAGCCCGCAAGGAGAGGACATTTGGTACAAAAACTGAGCTGCCAGCAAGACCCTAAAAAAAGATGTCAGCTGTTGGCAACATGGCTGCTTAGAAAGCAAGGCTGGCCTAGGATGGAAAAGGAGCCCTGAGCTACACAGATGGAAAATGATTGGAGCAGAATCTGCTCCTGAGGCCAGGGTTATGAGACAATGGCCACTGTGACCCCAGACAGCAAGCCACTAGAGGTAAGGCATGGCCTGGGATCAGAGTGCTGCAGAAGGCAGTCCTTCCTGTGGCCACCCATGCAGAGTTTATGCTGAAAGCATTTTCACCTTTTCCTGCATGTTGACCTCCTGGCAAGAGTCCTGGGGTCACATGGGTAGATTAGCATCAGGGAGCCCTTCTTACAGCTTGAGGATCCAGCATCCGAATTGAAAAGACTAGTCCCTCTATGGGCCCACGGGGTCACATGTGGCTAGAGAGGAAGAGATTCTGAGTGGGAGGGAGATACTAAACAGGAAGGAATTCCTCAGCAGCTAAAAATGGCCACGGAGTGGAGGAGACTCGGCTGAGAATAAGCTGAGTGCTGTGAGTGCACACCTACTCGCTGGCGTGCAGAAGAAGAGGTTATCTGAGGGTGAGGAGAAGCAAAGTAACTTAGACTTGTATCCTTGTTGTCTGTATTCTGGCCATGCCCCTCAGGATGTCACAGGACTGTCCTGGGATGATGCCTGTGCACATCTCCTCCAGACACTACTGTCTGTCAGATAAAGTAACAGGGATCCCCAATGCTCGAGCAAAAGCCAAGCCCCTTGGTACGTGTTTCTGATGTCACCCACGGATGCATAAGACCAGGGTGGTGGCAGCTGATCTCACTCACGCACTTGCCTATTCATTCAGTGAACTGCTGCTCTGGTCTCCACCAGGTCCTACGGGGAACACTGCAAGGACAAAGAGGTTGGAGCCAGGAGAGTCAAGCCACCTCAGCTCAACCTTTCAACACCTGGGCCTCTGGTAGATACTCCAAGGCTAAACCCTAAGCATGGTCACTGAAACACTTTCCCTGGGTGTGGACCACCATGAAAGCCCCAAGATGGTGCCTCTGCTTGGTGCTGAGGTACAACAAAGCAAGCTCCAGGATGAAAAAGGGCAAAGCAGGCAGAGAAACTTCCTTCAAGATTTAAAAGTTGAACTATGTTCCAATCTCTTCTTCTATGTCAACGAAAAAGTTATAAGCAGCCTTTGATATTGGGTATCTGATTTCGAAGTAGGGATGTAAACACTCTACCCACACAAGGCCGGGAAGGTGGTTCGGTGGGTGAGGTTATGGAGTCCTATGGTAGGTGGTGAGGCGTGTCGGAAGCCCTGGATGGAGAGCGTCAAGTCAAAGTGAAGAGGAATGACCCCCAGTCTCACTTCAGAGAATGACAACTCACCTCTGGGATGCTCTATGCGTTCATTGTCCCTCACTGGCCATGAGGGTCTTCCTTAAACCGCAAAGAAAGATGTGTGTAGGTTCTGTACACCACAGGAGGTTCTGGGATAATGATGGCCACCAGTATGCAGCTTGGGTCTTTGCTCTGCTCTATCACTTGGCCACGCCCCTAGAGCAGCCATCCATAAGCACCCAGAGAACTTCTGAGGACTCATCGTGGCTTGGCTTCTGGTGCTGATGGCAGCTGTCGGTTCAAAAGAGGACACCAGCTACTCCATGTGTGAACCAGGGCAATCCTCCCCCTGACCCAGTGACTGTTCCATGCAGATGTGGATCTGCATGGCAAGGACTCTGATGACTGCCTTCCCCCCTGCAGACTTCTCTTGCTATACAGTAGGTCTGTTGTTCCTGCAGGTCCACTTTGACAGCTTCCGATGACCCTGGGTTGAAATTATTGGGGGAAAAGTAGGGTGTATCTGCATTAACCATATGTAGATTATATGACAGGACTAGTCTCTACTTGACATTAGCTGTTATACATCCTCTAGAGATGTCCTGGTTAGGTCTGAGCCCTCACAGTCCGATCACATTTCAAAAGCCCATCAGCTATTAATCAGCCTATAGCACATGAACCTTTGCAGGAAAACTGGGTTCATCCAGTGATAGACTCATGATTCAAAGGCAGTATCCTAAGGTGGCAGCAAGGTTAGGAGGTGGGCCTAGTTAGAGCAAGTAGGTCAGCGAGTGCATGCCTTAAAAGGAAATAATTGTTCCCAACCCTTTCTTGGTGTCTCTGCTTCCCAGCTGACATGGAGTAGCTGTATTCCAACATATTCTGCCCACGATGATGCTCGGTCTCGCCACAGACAAAGCCCCAGCACAGGATCAACCAATCACAGAACAAGACCTCAGAATCAGTGAGCCCAATAAGCCTGCCTTCCTAAACTCTAGCTCTCAGGCCTTGGTCTGAGCAAAAGACCACAGCACAGCCAGCCTCTGGTGGACCATGTGAGAACTGGCCCATCAAGGGTGCCTGGGTTGTCCCTCTCCAGTCAGCCAGCGGCAGCTGCATTCCTCCTGCCCCTGCACAGGGCTCTGGGTGGCCCCTACACTACTTCTCCCTGCAGAGCTGTGGCTCTTGAGTTGTTTTCTGAAAATAATGCCCGTCTGTTGTCAACTGAGGTGTCACCTGAAAACCAACCACGGTGACTTTCCCACACTCCTCCTTCTCACAACAAACACTAACAAAAGGAGAAGGGGAGGGGATTCCCATCCCACACTGGAAAGGAAACTCCGGTCTCCTGAGCTCAATTACACTTGTTTCTCCTATTCAGAGCATGCCAGATGAATAATGGAAAGAGCCAGGGTGGAGCCTTGCGGGGAGTTAAGGTGGGGCCCAGGGTTTCTCCATGGATAATGGTGGGATTCGGGTCGTACAGTTTTTACAGAACACCATGATGCTGGAAAGCCAGTTACTATTTTGGGACATGGCTTTGTGGCCTGGCCTTCACTGTGGAGAACTATTTATAGGCCTTGTGACTATAATTCCAAAGCTTTGCCCAAGAACATTCTGGGCTTTGTTTGCCATTTGTTAGCATTTGATCAAAGGCAACTTCACCCTTGAGTTTGAAAACCCAGGATGAAGATTCCACTTTAGGTTCTGTCTAGGTAAATTTTGTCCATAGATACAGAGCTGTTTATTTTTCTTGTTTTGATGCTGATACACTTTGAATGGTGATTCCATCCATCTTGCCCTTCTGGAAATAGAGATGAAAGACAAACAGAAAAGGCTTGGACAGCAGGACATAGAATCCAAGAGGTTGCATACTATAGTATTTTATTTTAACTTAAAGATGTGAGGGTGGGGATTCCCATGTGCATACTGATGTGGCATGAAAGTGAAGCCAGAGGCAACTTTCAGCATCAGTTTTTAGTTACGGTCTACTCTCTTTTCCAGAAAACATCTCACACTGGCATATAACCTGCCATGTAGGGTAGACTGGATTGCCAGAGGGGCCCCAGGAATCCACATGAATCCACCTGGGGTTACCAGCATGGGCTACCATGCCTGGCTTCTTCCCGTGGGTTCTGAAGATTGAACTCAGGTATTGGTGCTAGTGTGGTAAACACTTGAGCAACTGAGTTGTCTGCCCAGGGCTGGAACGTATTTTCTAAAATTCTTGGTAGTTGCAGTTAAAAGCAAAGAGGACATAAAAATAAAGAGAATAAAAAGATGGGCAGTTCACACCACTAAGCGAGACTTGACTACTGCCTGGGACTCGTGCCAGAGCTGAAGGAGTCAGAAACAGTGTCCACCTGTGTTCACCACAGTGCCTAGCATGACTTTGTCCATGAGCACCATTGACCAGGATTGATTACCAAGGAAATGGGACAGAGGTGGTTGTTTGTGTCTATAAAAATCACTGCCCTGGGGTTGAAGAGATAGGTTGGCTGTCAAAAGCACTTGCTGCTCTTGCAGAGAACCTGAGCTCAATTCCTAGCAACTATCCTGAGCGGCCTGCAACTACCTTGTACCTCCAGCTCCAGGATAGGAGTTCCAGCTCCCTCTTTTAGCCTCTACGGGTACTTGCCCTTATATACACATGCCCAAACACAAACAGACCTACATACATACTTTAAAATAATAACAAGAAAAAGGAAAGCCATTGTCCTAATAAAGAACTGCCTTCCGACGCTCCTGCAAGCACCTCTGCTCACGGGACATTTCTTGGAGCATGGACCTCTCAATTCCAGAAACTGGATGTCCCTAGTGAGTATCTCAGACCCTTTCCCAGTCACAATTGACATCTGTCATCATGTGAGTTAGCTGAGGGGAGAGATGGGGAGACCACACATATGGGTACCTGGAAACCCTGGGAGCCCACAAATGCCTCTGTCCTTCTGATGCTGAAAGATCTTGGACAAGCTGCCTACAGTCCCATATCTCAGGAGCTCATCTATCAAGAGGCCTACAGAAAGCCATTTGGTTCATATCAGTGTGGGTGAGTTTCAAGGCAGTGGACAGGCAGAGGGTTCTCTCCCTGACTTCTCACCAGGATCCCAGCCATCAGAGCTACTTGGCACTGATGTCAACTTGATGGATTCAATGTTCTGAGATTCCAGAAAAAGACGTAATTGAAAAAACAGAGCAGACAGAACAGAGAAACAGCACCAAGTCCAAATGCCTCCGGCAAGCTACCAGGAATGTGTGTGCTTGCTGACATCGTCCCTACCATTCGTCATTCCCTCCCTCAGCAGACGCACGTTTGGATGTAATTATTTACCACAGGACAACCTCAGAGTATAGTGCCACAAATGGCATCCAGCCGTAATGGCTAGGGTAGTTGTCAGTGCCCCGAAGCTTATACTCTGCCCATTTTACATTTATAGGTGGGACAATCCAGGGCATTAGATGCTTGCCTAGGTCACAGCTGACCAGGATCTTGGTGCTAGAAGGCTGTATGGACTGCTCAGCTTTGTCTACAATGAATACCTGGCATGGGTTACATGCTCATTCAAGATGACTTTGCTTAGCTCTCAGTTCAAAGTCAGGATTATTGGCCCCAAGCATGGCAAAGGATGGGGCATCATGGCATGGTGGGAGTGAGAGCAAATGGTCCCATTTAGAAGTGAAGCAAAGATCAGGATCCCATAATCCCCTTGGAGAACACACCCCAATGACCCAAGGACCTCCCTGAAGACTCTTCCTTCTCTCTTGAGACTCCCTTCCTCTGACTCCTAAGTGCTGACATTAAAGGGATGCATCACTGTATCCAGATGACCAACCTCTTAAAGGATCTCTGCATTTCTACACCTCCCACCACCCTAAGAACCTTTACACACTGACACTCAACATCTGCTCACAGCAGTGTGATTCTACAGGCCCTGCTCCTCCTACCATAGGAAGAGCATATGCTGTCCTTCTCATAGCAATGCCTTGTCTCTAAGCTCAAAATCAAGAGGACCAGGTGGCAAGGGGACAAGAGGCCAGGAGATACCATCACAGGCCATGGAGTACCATCTCTCTGCCTGGGAAGCCTCTGGTAGGTCTAGGAATGTATAACCTTATTCTTCCTTTGCAGGATAGGGACATGAAACATGAGTTGGATGTCAGGGGGAAGGGGGGTCACACATTCTGCCACTCGAATCGACAGCCCTTAGCAGCTATTTTGCCTTCATCCAGAAACCTGATGGGCTCAGAAGGAAGTGGCTATGACAGCAGGAGAAACACAAGGTCACAAGAAAATAGATCACCCAGTACAGTGCAGCATGTTGGGGCTGCTGTTACAAAGACCCACAGACTAGAGAGCAAGACCCTGCAAATGTCTGTTATAGAGGCTTTACCCAGATACCAAGGTGTCAGCAGGACCTTAGTGTCTGCAAGTCACCTGGTAGGACCCTCTTGCCTCTGCCTGGCCTCTGACTGGTGGCCAGGCCATAGCATCCTCTGGCTCATAAATGGGCATCTTCAACCTCCTCATGTCTTCATATACCCCTGTCTTCCTTTCCTGTTCTCATGAGAACAATATTCATTGCATCAGGAACCACACTGGGAACTACATCATGACTTGATTACACACCCTATACTCCCACTCCAGAGTAAGGTTGCATTCACAGATCCTAGATGCACCCTACTTGCACCTTTGGGGTCACATGGGTCTGAGGATAGGTATGGATGTGGCCCCAGTTATTTGTAGATGGTGAGTTCATGTCACAGTATCAGAAGGCTGGACACTCCTGGACTAGGACATCAACCCATTAGTGGAGGCATAGTTCAGACCATATTGGTAGGGAGCCTGTGGGTGGTGACTCGTTGGGTTGACTGTCCAGCCCCTCCACTGCCAAAGGGTCCACCAAGAAGCCTGGGGTGTGGAGAAATGCCTAGGACCTGATAGCTTATATTGGGTACTTTCCCCAGGACATGGAATGAGGCAGCCAACATTTGGCGTCAATCTTCCCACCTCAAATCTAGAAACTTCCTCACAGATCCAGGTTTGTGTCCATGGTGATTCTAGATCCTGCCACACTGGCAAGACTAACCACTACAAGGACATTCCAAATGGCCTCTTGGCCATCCCCCATGCACTCTATGCTGAAAGGAGGCTCTTCCAAGGCACCTTCACCTGGTGTCAGGTGGAGGCCCCGGACTGCTTCAAGGCCTTCCACAGAACAAGTGAACCATGGAGACACAAAGGAGCTACTTCTCATGATTGTGACCTGAACTTTGTTTTTAGGTAAGATGGCATCTCTGAGGAAAGCACTGGGGTCAAAGAGACCAGCACATGGACAAAGCTGCCTTCCTGCAGTCTTGAATGTGAGACGGAGCTATGGAGCTCAACAGGCTTCTACCGTAGCATTGATCTCCCTTCAGTCCCACCTCATCAGACAGGAACTCTCTTTGAAGGCTTGGGGACAAAGACCCCATGCAAATGGCCTTCCCTGGCTTCCCGAAACATCAGTGCATGTGAATATAGCACAACCAGGCTGGAAGCAAACATCTCCCTTCTCCTCATGCCCATCCAGAGTGAGATGCTCAATCCTCACTATCAACATGACTGAACTTAGCCAGGCAGTGGTGGTGCACGCCTTTAATCCCAGCACTTGGGAGGCAGAGGCAGGCAGATTTCTGAGTTCGAGGCTAGCCTGGTCTACAGAGTGAGTTCCAGGACAGCCAGGGCTACACAGAGAAACCCTGTCTCAAAAAAAAAAAAACAACAAAATTGACTGAACTTAGAGTTGCCATGGAGACAAACCTCCAGGCACATACTTGAAGGATTTTCTTAGTTTGCTTTACTGATATGGGAAGACTCTTCTCCCTCCATTTGAAGCCGTGCAGTATTCCATAGAGGCCTTCCTACTGGTTTCCAGTATCCTCCCCTGACTAGATCAGCCAGTGGCTGGCCTACCACTGTCTGTGCACAAAGCTGCAATGGACACCCTGTGGGTGCCTGGCATGGGAACCGCTGAGTCAGCACATCAAGGCACATCTGCTCTGATAAACACCCCAGGGCTCATGCCTGCTGCTGCTCTGGCCCCAGCAGTAATGTCAGAATGTGACAACTTCCATAAACTGAACCCCTTGGATGGTCAGTCTTCAAACACTGTACCCTTCTGACACATGGAAACTTGCAGTAGGGACTTTCATCTTCATGTACCTGACACCACTAACCCGAGCTGCATTGAATATGACCTTGGCCTCTGCCTCTGTTTGCATAATCTTTGCCTCCGTTTCTGTTTTGCATTCCTTTATTGCAAACAGTTATATTGTTGTCCTAATCCTTGGTGCTTCAAAGGGATGGCAGGCCTCCCCCCACCCCACCCCCCAGATTGTTCCTTGTTTACATCACATTGTATCCTGACGCTTAAGTCTTAAGCAGCTTATTTGTTCTTTATCAGTCCCTCAAGATGTTCCTTTCTACTTTCTGGCCTTGGTTAGAGGTCAGATCCTTGCCCCAAGTCACATAGCCAAGGCCTAAGATGGCACCTGTAGAAATGCAGAGTTGTATGAATGAATGTTTAGTTTGCTTGTCTGTGTTCCTGTCAGCTCCAGCGTCCCTTCCATACCAGGCTCTCTACCAGGTAGATCACTAGCTACCCTCTGGAAGCAGCTACTCCCCCTGGCATGGCTGCAATCCCATGGCACCTGACTGCAGACCTGGCCTCTTCCTTCTTCCTCGTCTGGATCCCCATCTCCAGGAAAGCTGTCATCCACGTCCAAAGGTTCCTGGGAATGTTTCTCTTATTTTTTTGGCACATTGCTGCGTTTTCTGAAAAAAAACTGGCTGTGTTGGCCTGAGTTGCTCTGGAGGCCAAAGGTGTCTGAGCACCCTACTGAGCAGTGTTCTCCAATGTTTACAGGAAATGCTGAGGAGTCTCTGGGTGGTCCTGAGATGTCTCCTGACAGGTGTGTGGGAATCTGGGTGAGTACTGTCCAGTTGGCTAGGCTAAAGGATAAGTCATGGAGATTGATGTTCCTGGCCAGAGCAGATGGTCCAGGCTGGCAGACCAAGGAAGTGTGTCTGCCTGGGAAGGAGTAGCCAAACCTGCTCCCACTGACCTCTTTGAACGGAAGCTTCCAAGGCTCCTGGGAGCCTCCACTCAAGACTGCACTAGAAGCTAGCTGCCTGAGGCCAATGGGCAAAGCAGGATTTCAGCCAATACCTGCTGAAAGCCAAGTGGGCCAGAGGACACCTAGTCAGGTCCAGGGAGGAAGGGAGTTTGGTCTTGCCCTGGGGGAAGCCACATGGTGAAGAGAGTACCCGTAGGGAGCTGTGTGCAGTTGGATAGGACCAACCAAAGACTGCCTTGATAGTGGGATTTCCTGGAGCCCTATTGGAACAATTCCATCATCTGCCAGACCTAGAGAGCCCTACGGGAGACCAGGCCCAGCCCCTCTGGAAGACTGCCCAGAAACAAGACACCCCCCCCCCCCCAAAAAAAAAAAAAAAAAAAACAGGAGAAAGGCTACAGTGTACAACTATCTCCAAATCAGGCACCCAGGGCAAGATGGTAACACAACAGTCACCCCCTATCTATGAGCAGCAACAACAAGCACAAGTCTGACACACAGCCAAGGACTGCAAGGGCTCATGTTGGAGTTTCCCAAAATGTTAAACATCATCGGCTCCATAAGAACGTCCATGTGGGGCCTAGAAGTGATCCTTATGCCTATGGCTGACCCACATAGATGTTCAGGCTGGTCTTTCTGAGGACACAGAAATAACAGTCTCTTCTGACCCATTGTTCATATGACTTTGGACCTCCAGAGAGTTTTGTCATGGACAAGAAGGGATCTAAAAGGAAAGTCAAAGTATGTTCAGAGGAAGAGAAAACTAAACACCAGACAGTAGGACCATGCTGAGTCTTCAACCCTACCCAGTCTCTTGCATCTCCCTGCCCCCTCCCAGAGGACACTGCAGTCTCTTGGGGTTCTTTGCTCTAGACAGTCTGATGCATTAACCTTTCCCCAGAATTAAGCCATGTGCCTCTGAGCTACAGAGAGGTCAACAGGCAGGCAGCATCCCCATCTCTAGGACACTGGGCGGTCCTTCACCATGACATCATCTGGGCACATGCTCACAGCATCATGAATGGCTTTGCTGAAAGTTATCTTGGGCTGCAGCCAAATATGCCAGAGTGCATGCTGGCAGACAAGCCCAGTGACTTAGTGGAAAGGGTTACACACAAGAGCTTAGGTTCTGCTTGAAGCTAAAACAGCACGCACCACTGACAACTTGAAACAAGGACAGTTTATTACCATGTTGCTCTGAGCTCCAAAGAAAGGACTTACCATTGCTAGGGCACCAACCCACCATGTAGGAATTTGAAAATCATGGAGTCCAAAGTGGTAGGGCACCTGCTCTGCTTCATCCTCATGCAATAGGTTACTCTTACCCATGTGTCTATAGTGACTGTGGTGGATTAAATATGCTTGGACCAGGGAGTGACACTATTAGGAGGTGTGGCCTTGTTGGAGGAAGTGTGTCACTGTGGGGGTGGGCTTTAAGACCCTTATCCTAGATGCCCGGAAGCCAGTCTTCTCCTGGCTGCCTTTGGGTCAAGATGTAGAGGCTTCTTCACCACCATGTCTGCCTGCACGCTGTCATGCTTCCCTCCTTGATGATAATGGACTGAACGTCTAAACCTATAAGTCAGGCTCAATGAAGTGTTGTCCTTTATTAGAGTTGTCTTGGTCATGGTGGTGTGCCTTCATAGCAATGGAAACTGTAACTAAGACAGTGACCCTTCAGTCCTTCTCAGCTAAAACGAATATGTGTTAAACCCCCATGGGCTGTGGCCACCTCAAGCTTGACTATACTCCCAAATGTAGAAGAAAATGGCCACTGGACATGGTTGTTGGGTCATCTTTTTAGGGTTAGGGGTAACCCTAACCCTAACCCTAACCCTAACCCTTGTGAGAACCGAGTTCCAGGTGCACTTCTCACAGCTCAGGTAAGCCACCGAACACTAGGATCAGTTCTGTTCCTGTCCTCACGGTGCTCAACAATATCCACATCCAAGCACTGGGGAGTTCACATATTGGTCCTTAAGCATCCCTGAGCCCCTCTGCTCCTAGACTATAGCCACCAGTAGGCTCCCAGCTTTCCCAAGGACATCTTCTGACCCACCCCAGTTCCTGCGCTGTCTAGCACAGGCACCCAGCATACAGAAATCTCCCAAATGCCTGAAACAGAATCAGCCCATGTGGCTGTAAATGCCCACTGAGAACAAATAAAACATCTTTTCAGAATGTCCCATGGAGATCTCCAGTGCTTCCAAGTACTGTGAGGGAAAAGCCCTTGGAGAACCCTGAAAGAACATAGCACACTGGCTCCCTGTGCTAAGGTCCTCAGTAGGTCTATATGCTCAAGGTCTATGTCCAAGCCTCTGCCCCTTACCTGCCCTCCTTGAGCGCTAAGGGCTCCACATGGTGCATGGGGGAAGGGACAGGTGGATTCATATTTTTCATGCTGGGAATACTGTCCTGTGTCTGGAAGAAATAAATGGGATTTCTGCACTGACTTTTTAAGTGTTCTTTCTCCTTTCATAAATATATTGGGGCACATCTTGTTCCTGTTGAGTCCAGGATGTGTCTGGAAGGAACATGTCACTGGCCTTGCCCACAGGGGTTTACAGCCCCTTAGGAAAAAATGTCAATGGAGCCAGTAAGAACCAATGCACAAAACATACTCTGTATGTACCTATCTGAAAATCTCAGGAACTTGGAGAGGAGCAAGAAGCAGGGTAGGGGTGAAATGGAGGCTCTTCCTGATAGACTAGGGACAGATAAGTTCAGAATTTCAAATGTGTGTGTCTCAGAAACCAAGCTATAAGGTGCCTGACTCTGCACCCTGAGCAGAGAATCCTGGGGTAAACCCAGATCCTCTAGTACTCTGTGTTTTCTCAGCTCTACCCTTTTAAGTCAGGCCCAGTGAACAAAAAGTCCACATAGCAAAGTCAATTCCCCCAGCAGAGGTCCCAAGCAAGCAAACTACAGTCCTATACCTAATTACCTTTTATTTTAATATTTATTTTATTTTATTTTATATTTTATATTTGGTAGGCAGGCCCTCAGAGAGGGGAGAGCAGGTAGCTAGGCAGGGCAGCCTGCAATGCACTTTGGACTAACTTTGGATCCGGCTGCATAATTAATCCAAGGAGAAAAAAGATATCCCCTCCAAGAAACAAAGACTCCCAGGGCTTCTGATACCAGGCAAGCTGCTCAGGAGAGCCAACAGTCTCATCATCAAATCACATGGGCAGTATCTACCTCATCCATGCTGGGACAGCCTGGGCTTAAACCCCCACCCCCACCCCGCACTCCCACACCCCCACCCCCGCTGTGCTCTTTGAGCTGAGCCTAGCCATGCCAGAGATGAGTGTGAAAGGGCTCAGAGGATTAAGGACTTCATTTGGCTTTTTTTTTTTTTTTTTTTTTGCACCTTGTCAAACATCTCAGCCCACAGCCGGGAAGACCTGCACCTCATACCCTCCTAGCCGAGCGGGTTGGAAAGAACAGAACGGCAGACAGGTGTCTGTCTTATGTGCCAAGAGAACAAGCAGGAGAAAGGGCAGCGAGCTGTGTTTACGGGGCAGCAGGAGAGTAAGAGTAAACTACAACCAGGCACCAAGATAAAAATAACATCGGTACAGGAGGTCCTGCCAAAAGGAGGCTGTGCTCACAAGTTCTAATCGCTTGGGAACCTGGGGTTGAGACCTAAGCTGAGGACACAGTGGTGCCCAGAGCCCCAGGCAGCAGAGGGGAGCTGGCTCCCTCCTGGCTGATTCTTTCTCTGCCTCCAATCAGGCTCCTTGGCTCCTGCAGAAGTTCAGCTGGGACACAGGACTCCTGCACACTGCAGCCAGCCCTGTAAACAGCTCCCAGACCAGCTAGCTCTAAAGGATCACAGAGCAACATCTCGGAATGTTCCAAGCTGGAGTCATCCCCAGCTGTGGGACCTTGAGTCAGTCACCTTGCTCTCCATGGACAGCACTTCTCAGGATGAGGGCGTGTGGGGCCCTAAACACTGGCTCCCTGTGCTTCCAAGAAGATTGTTTACGAGAGAGCCAGGGTGTGTGGTTCCTCCCATGAATCCCCAGCTGCTGTGGTCAGAACGTCCCCACCCTAGCCTGGCGACCAGACCAGGCGGAGCAACAACAACAGCAGCCAATGCCAAGCACAGCTTGGGCCCAAGGTGGGAAACTGAGCCTAAGGTTGTGCCTTCTTGTCCCAGATGACAACTCCATTATGTCAATTTAGCCGAGGCTACTTGCTCTGCAGCTTGTATCCCAGAGTTCTTATAAGTCCCCTTGTAACTAACCAAAACAGGATTTTCACCCATGAGTCTGTCCAGTATCCACTTTTAGTCAGATTCTACAGATACCCCAGTTCTCTAATGTTCTCTCTCTCCCTTTCCCCTTCTTCCCCCCCTCTCTTCCCCTCCCCCACTTGCATTTTTATTTTTAAAAATAATGTTTCCACACATATCAAAAAGCATTCATTCCATAAGCAGCTCAGTTTTGGCTGCCCAAAGCTGACAGACCTGAGCCGTCTAATTAATCAATTATTAATTATTATCTGTAGGAAGGTGTATGAAGAGTGTATAAGGGTTAGGGACACACTCACACTAGGCTGCAAGTATAGAAATCAGAGGACAACCTATAGGAGTCCCTCTTTCCCGTCATCACATGGGGTACTGGACTTGAACTCAGGTCGTCAGGCTTGGTAGCAAATATCTTCACCTACTGAACCATCTTGTCAAGACTGACCTACTAGACATACTAGTATGCCCATACTAGACAGCCCTATGTCATGAGCTCCCATGAATCTTTCAGGACAGCTATAAAATTCTGTTTTAAAATGTTTTCTATGTTATGTTTTAAATGTTAAGATATTTTTAAATGTTCCTTGTGACAAGAGATGAGGTGTAGACAGGCCTGTGATGGCTTCTGGATACCATCTCCCCTAATTGGTGCTGCTGTGGATGGGAAAGATGGACCAGAGGCTTCCTTGGGAACCTATCTGCCTCCAGGAAATGTAGGGAACCAAAACATGAGCCCAACCCACCCCCAAAGGATGGATTGACAGCAATCTTTTTCAGGTGGTAGAAACTCGAGACAGTTTCACGCCAACTAGGGGAATGTGTCCATTTGCTTTCTGTTGCCGTAACTGAAGGCCCAGAGTTCAGTACTGGATGTAGCTCCCTTGGTAGAATGCTTGTCTGACATGCATGAAGCCCTTGCTTTACACAGACTTGGTGTTGCAGGTACTCTGTAATCCCAGCCCTTGGCAGGTAAATGCAAGCTACTCAGAAGCTCAAGATCAGTTTTGGCTAGAAGTTCAAGGCTAGCCTGTCATCTATGTGACCAGTCTCAAAAGTTAAAAGATTAATTTAAAAAATAAGGAAAAGATGTTACCTTGGACTTGTGGTTTTGGAACGCAGGAGCCTTATTAACTGATGGTCTTGTTGGCAAAATCCCAAGGCAGCCAGAGCATCTCAGAGTGAAAGACAGGAAGGTAGCATATCTCTCTCTCTCTCTCTCTCTCTCTCTCTCTCTTTCCTTCTCTCTCTCTCTCTCTCTCTCTCTCTCTCTCTCTCTCTCTCTCTGTGTCTTCTTAAGAAGCCACCAGGATTCCAACACAGGGCTTTGCTCTACTGTCTTTAATATTAATCACCTGCTAAAGGTCCACCTCCGAGCTCCACAGACAGAGTTCAGTTTCTTACTAATTCCTCACACAGGGACTAAACTCCAGCATGAGTTTCCAGGGGAACAAACCACACTCACACACAGAGGGACAGGAAACCGTGTCCTGCAGGCAGACTGGGGAAGCCCTTGGCCTCACATTGCAGGGTGTCTCCATGTAACACCTTGTGAAGCATGGGCTCACAGGACAGAGGAGGAGCCTGGGATAGGTCAGGACCCACAAAGATTAGAAGTCAGCTACCAGCAGGTGTGGCCTAGAAGACAGCCTATAGCCAAAGATGTCTCTCTCTGTGCCAGCTACTGGCAGATTTCTTGCTGAGGGCTGACTTTTGTTCTCTGCTGCCAGATCCAGGCCCTACAGCAAACAGCACAGGCTCTGGGAGAACCTGAGAGCTGAAATTCTCCCCCACTAATTGCTGACCTATGCAAGACTGAGCAAAGGACAGAGCCACCAGGTTCCTGTTCAGAACAGAACATGCTGTGTGCAGGCTGCATGCCCTTCACCTTGCCCGGGAATTCCTCAAGGCTCAATGTTCCCACAGCACAGCCATTTAGCAAGAAGCAAGCACTAGCCATTCTTTTTGCCCTGCTTATTGGAAGTAATTTGCAACCCTGGGACAAAAAGAGCAATAAATATCACAAGTGCCAGGGACATAAGGCTGTAGGAGGAATGTTTGGTTCATATTTGTCCTGCTGGGAGACACAAAGGCTAGTGTCGCATAACACTGGTAGGAAGGAGAAGGGACAAGTCCAAGGACCTCGACCACCTTTACTTTTTGTCCAGTGCTGGCAGGATGAGGACAGAACCTGGGGAAGACAGCAGAGCTCTGGCTGTCGGCAGGTGCTTGCAGAACTTCAGGGGATCCTGAAGCAGAGCCTGGGAGGACATAACAGGTGGAGGAAACTACTGGCAACACACCAAAAGGCATGTCCAGAAGGATGACATGGCCAGGCCGCTGTGCTAAGCCACCGTGCTTGGCCACCAGAACCCCTTTGCAACACTTTCACTGGCCTCCAAAGGGTCCCATTAGCATCCTCTTTCTTGGCCTCTCATCCTTGACCACCACTACTGATCTTACCCTTTCTCTTTTTCCTCTGTCTTCCTTGACACTTAGTAACAGCACATATTTAATTGGCAATATCTGTGCATACTTAAGGGATGTGCATCTCATAATGATCAATCTGGGTTCTTGGTATTTCCATCATTAAATGTCTTTCTTTGACCTTTGGAACCTTTGAACTCCTGACTTCTTGCTCTTTACATGATATTCAAATTGTGTTGGGCCATTGTCTTAGTCGGGGTTTCTATTCCTGAACAAACATCATGACCAAGAAGCAAGTTGGGGAGGAAAGGGTTTATTCATTGATATTAATCACTAAAGGAAGTCAGGACAGGAACTCACACAGGTCAGGAAGCAGGAGCTGATGCAGAGGGCATGGAGAGATGTTTCTTACTGACTTGCTTCCCCTGGCTTGCTTAGATTGCTTTCTTATAGAACCCAGGACTACCAGCCCAGGGAGGGCACCACCCACAATGGGCCCTCCCTCCTTGATCACTAATTGAGAAAATGCTTTACTACTGGATCTCATGGAGGCATTTTCTCAACTGAAACTCCTTTCTCTGTGATAACTCCAGCCTGTGCCAAGTTGATATACAAAACCAGCCAGTACAGCCATGGTTCTCTACCCGTTCTTCAGAGCACTTAGCACTTCTTGTCCTGGCCTAACTGTACCTTGGTACCTGTTATCAAGGCTCCGTCCTCCTCTACTTATCTTTCCTAGCCTCCAGTGACTGTACGATAATCTCTTGTATACTGTGTAGAAGCATCACCTGCCAATAAAAAGCCTATGGTCTATGAGAAAGGGTAGAACAGAAGGTGGGACATCCGGCAGAAAGAGAGGACCTCTGGGAAAGAGTCAGGCATGGGAAGAGATTCCCTGCTCAGACTTGGAGGAAGTCAGATAATGAAACTGAGGAGAGGTGACCAGTCATGTGGCAGACACAGAACAGTAGAAACAGGATAGTTCAGTTCCAAGCTAGTCAGGGAATAAGCCAAAGCTCAAGGCCTAAGCATTTATTAATTACAAGCTTTCAAGTCAAGAGTCAGGAACTGGGGCATGGGTAAAAAAAAGCCTTTGGTTAAAGAGATCAACCTCTTGTGCTTATACTTACATACATACATACATAGATGCATACACACATACATGCATTATATAGTATATGTCATTATGTTACCTTCCCTATGTCACTTAGCATAATGAATGGCCTCCAGTTCTGACAAACTTGATTCAAATTACAGACCAAACTTCATTCCTCATTAATGTTCCATTTTGTAGGTTCCACATTTATTTTCCAGCCACTCATTGCTCCATGGGCAACTGGTTGATTCCGTACCCCAGCTCTTGTAGAAAACGTTGTAGTCAACATGGGCACACAGACCTCTCCTTGATAAGGCATTTCATCTCCAGGGGTGACATACCCAGATATGCACATGCTTGGGTAGACAGTGCTTCACCCTTTCAGCGTTTGAATAACCTCCACGCTGTTCTCTGTAATAGCTGCAGTCATTCATGGTCCTCTCCACAGTATGGAACATTCTCCTGTATTTATTTCATCAGCTGCCATTTCTGGCAGCAGCCATTCTAACTGGGGGGAGAGTCTCCTTTCGTGTGTGCACGTGCATGTGTGCACGTGCATGTAAGTGTCCATGCAGGTATCTATGGAGGTTAGAAGACAGCATTGGGTCCCCTCGGGCAGGCGTTACATACAGGTGTTTATGAACCACTCAGTGTAGTGCTGGGAACAGAACGTGGGTCCTCCAGAACACCATCAAGTGCTCTTAGCTGCTATGCCATCTCTCCGGCCCTTTTGCAGTTTTGTACTTCTGTGATGGTCACTGGCATTCAATATATTTTCATATACTCCATAGGCCATTTGCATGCCTTCTTTGGAGAAGTGTCTACCCATTTCATTTGCCCATTATTTACTTATTTATTTTAGTTATTCTACAAAGTAATGCAAACTAATGGCTCTCATTATGGCATTTCTGTCCTGTATATCTATGCCATTTTCCTATTCTTTGGTCAGCTCACTTGGGGTGGTGGTTGCTGATTGAGTTTCAGATGTGTTCTGCGTATTAATCTTCAGTCAATGACAGCAATGGATAGCTGTCAAAGCTCACCCTACATTCTCTTTGCCCTAGCGATTATTTTCTTTGCTATGCGAAAGCTTATTAATCAAGCATAATCTGGCCTGTCTATTTTTCAGCTGCGCCTGCATTTGTCATCAGGAGACACCGAGATCGAGGCAGCGAACAAGATGGCCTCTCCAGTGTTTAACCTTGACTGCCAAGTTGATGGGATTTAGAATCGCCATGGAAACAAACCTCTGTGAGGGATTTTCTGGGTTGGGGTAACTAAGGTGGGAAGGCCCCTCCCTCACTGGTGAGCAGCACCACTCTGTGTGCTGGTTCCAGACAGAATAGAAAGGGGGATGGAGCTGAGTACCAGCATTCATCACTCTCTGCTTCCTGACTATGGATGTAGTATGATTAGCTGCCTCACACTCCTGCCGCCATGGCTTCCCACCATGATAGACCCTGTCCTTGAACTGTGAATGAACAGAATGAACAGTTCCTTTCTTACATGGATTTAGTCGATATTTTCCAAAAGAGATGAGAAAAGTAACCAAGACAGTCATAGCTGAGCAAAGCTCCTCCAGTCCCACCTCCCAAAGGACAGCCGTCCCATTAGAAGGCTATTCACAGAGTAGAAATGCTTCTGGAAAGGCTAAGGAAGCCAGGGTTGAGACTACAAGGCCTTGAACAGCCAGCCAGAGCCAGAGAGAACCAGATAAACATATCCTCCAGGAAGAAGGGCCCACTCCTGGTTCCACACTCCCAGCTCCTGGAAAAAGGGCTGGGGAGATGCCAGGCCTTTCCTTTCCTAGGGTCTCACTCTCTGTGCTACAGTGGGAGGCACCTGCAATGATGCCTGCAGTTGCTTCCATTGATCTGACTAGCAAGGGGAAGATGAATGGGCTGCAGGGACCTAGGAGCTAGGCCTAGCAATCTCATGCTTGCGTCTGACATGAGTAAAGTGGAAACTTCTGGTTTCTTTGGAAAGAAAGCTATGTCAAATGATGTTTTGTCTAGATACACAGGGGAAAGGATGTTTTGCTAAAGCAGACACGTGCAAGAACAAATAATGTTTAAAAGGAATAGAAATATAACCCAACAGACAGTGGATGATGCTGGATGGCATTGGTACTTCTTACCATTCCTTACTGGTCACTGTTTGTCGTGACTGATCGAGCCAGCTCAGTCAGTCAACAGGGTCTCCAGAGAGGGAGTGAGGACTGGAAAGAAAAAGACAGTTGGTCAACATTCTAACATGACTCCAGCCAGGGATGAGGGATGAGGATGAGGTTTATTTTTTTTCCAGTCTGCTTTTATATCATTCTAGGTACATACAAAGAGTATGGTCAGTCCTAAGGCATAAACAAAGTAGTCAAGGAACAAACAAAGCATAAACAGGGTAATTAAGGAACAAAGCATCAACCAAGGTCCCACGATTACTTGCATTCAGGGTCTTAACAAGACCCATCAAGATACAAAGAACACATGCCTCAGCTGTATTCATCTTGAGCCTACTTCCTAGTCCTAGACCAGTGTCAAATTCTTGCCAAATTTCTAGAAACAGCCCCAAGAGCTCTCCACATGACTTCATAGAAAGAAATGCACCAAAAAACTTCTGATGGTGTTCTGGAGGCTTCTTGCTACTTCCTCAGATTCGGGCTGATTGGCAGAGTAAAGTGGAAGTTTCTGGATATGTCAGTTGATACAGACTCATGTGGAGTTTTGCTAAGACAGATGCACATGCTGTTTTGCTAACACAAGATCCGTGGAAGACACTGATGTTTGGAGGGAGTATAAATAGAACCCAAAGGACAGTGACAGCAAGATAATATAGCTAGCTTTGCAACACTTCATTGGTCTCTCATCTTCACCTTCCCTGATCTTCACTTCATTGAGAAAGGCATGGCAAAGAACTTCTTCTTCTGGTGCCCCTGCTGGTCCTGGTTGCTCCTGCTGACTTGTGCCGATTCGGAGGACGCCAGGCTGTTTCTGCTGGGTCATGCCACCACCGCTGATTCGTGTTTGCTATCCTGACACTACTGAAGTGGACTGCTAATATCCTGAAAATTGGAGATTGAAATCTTCCCAAGGAACTATTTCTAAAAGGCATACAGCAGAGCCTCTTGGCTTCTTCTGGATCCACCCGCCTTTGCAGATTCGTGAATGGTGTTTGCGAATGGATCGAGCTGCCACTGATGATGCATCTGAACTGAACTGCTGACTTCCTGACAATGCAGATTGGATTTCCTCCAAAGAACTATTTCCAAACAAGTCCCTCGCATCCCATTAACCTTTCTTTTCCAGTACGTCTGGTGTGTTAGAAGAGAAATTAAAGCATTCATGAACCCTTATTAAAAGTAGGTTTTGAAGAATCTAAGCCTACACACGAACCTTGGGGAATCTTCTCACTTAGTTTCCACTTCTCTGATAAAGGTGTGCATGGAGGAAGCTCCTAGACATCCCAGTTCTAATCTTGGGTAAATGAACACTCCCCATCTCAAAACCCCTTGACAGAAACCATGACAACCTGGAGCAGGCCTTGCCACACCCAGCCTCAGCAGAAGCTGTCCTGACACTTCGTGTGCATTTGTCTCTTTGGGTCCAGTGCCACTTGATAAAGGTGAGGTCTGCCTCCCAGTCAGAGCTGCACTGCTGTGACCTATGAACCAAAAATTCAACCTCTCTCCTGAGATGCCCCAGCAGCAGACACCACCTCCCCTGCCTCGTGCTGCCCTATGTGGTAGCTGCTGGTATCATCCTGGTTGATTACTATGATTTCAATACAGCAGCATCCTGCTTCCCACCACAAAAGGCATCTAGGAGTCAGACTTTGACCAGGACCTGTTGTCCTATAGAGGAGTATGCAGCTATAATGAGATACCCTGAATTGGGTAACTTACAAACGACAGTTGTGTCTCCCAACTCTGGACACTACAAATCCAATATCAGGATTGCCATCAGGTTCCATGTCCAGCGAGGGCTTCTCTAATATGATTCCCTGCTACTGGTGTCTCTAGAAGAGAAATACCATGTCTTCATAGGGCAAGAGGAACAGGTGTTAGTCACTTTAAATATCTAACAAGACTTTTAAGGTAGAATGCTTCATTCTGACATTTATCTAATAAGGCATTTAAGGTGGAATGCTTTATTCTAACATTTAATCTGAAAGAGATTCATCCTATCATGGTGGCAGCAACTAAAGCGTGGTGGCATGAATAGGAGGTGTTGCATTTGCAGTCGGGACACAGAAAGGGAACAGGAAGTGGGGTTACACTATAAGACCTTAAAGCCCACCCCCAGTACATTCTTCCTCCAGTGAGACTCTACCTCTAAAAAGTTTCACAACCTTTCCAAAGAGCATCCCTAGTTGAGAGCCAGATGTTCAAGCCCATGAGCATCCGTGTCGGGAGGAACTCAGACAACAGGGAACTGAGAACAGATAATTTCCATTCAAACCATAACAGAACAAAAGGCAGAGAGTGCACCGAATCCCCTTCATCCTGCTTCTCTTTAGTAGGCATTAATCCCCATAAAAAGCTACCGAAAGGTCCCCACCTCCCAACATAGCCCACAGGTTATGTTTTCAATGCATAACTTTAAGGCAGTGGCTCTCAACCTGTGGGTCTTGATGTCCTTGGGGGAAAGGCCACATGACCCTATCACAGGGGTCATCTAAGACTATCCTGCATATCCGACATTTACATTATGCTTCATAACAATAGAAAAATCACTCGTATGAAGTAGCAATGAGAATAAGTTTACGGTTGGGGGGGATCGTCACAACAGGAAGAACTGTAGCTCAGCGTGTTGGGAAGGTTGAGAACCACTACTTTAAGGTGTGCATTTAAACCAGAGGCAGCCTCTTCCAGTGGCAGCTGACCTTTGAATTTATGAATAGTTACATCCTGTGGTTCTCACTGAAGCCTGGAACCCCTTACTTCCTGCTGTCCAGTCTTACTCACATAGACTACACATGCTGTGGGTGGAATTCAAGCACAGAGTGAGTAGAGCCTGCCTCAGACACCACCTCAGCTGCCACAGCCTTCATGTTGTGATGGGCTCTGAGATGAAGTAGTCCCCTTGCCTTAGTTACTTGCTTCTCCAGGGATGTAACTAGGATACAGAATGGGGCCTGGGTGTGAATAGGCAACTAGGGGTTCCCTTAGCAGAGGCTCCTGCTGCTCCTGCTCTCCCACCTTCCACTTTGGTGGCTGCAGCTTTTATATCCATGGTTGATGGCTCTGCTCCTCTGGAGAAAGAGAAACACTCCCTGAGGACTGAGGACCACCTAGAAGGAAAGCAGCAGCTGCCTCCAGTTAAACCAAAGTCAGCTCTTTCTCTTGTCTGCCATGCCCAGGAATCTTGGGCATCAGCACTGACTGGTACTCCCCTATGTTAGTCAGCTGTCTGCTGCTGTAAGAAAATATCTGAAGTAGCCAACTTGTAAGGGTCCATCTTGGCTTATGGCTTTGGTTCCTGTCTGTGGTAGATTGGTACCGTTGCTTTGGACCTGTGGTGGGTACTCTGCCATGAGGATGTGTGCATTGGAGAAAAGCCGTTCATGTTGACATCAGAAAAGCAAGAAGGAGAGCGGGCGGGGGGGGGTGGCTCAATGGGTATCACGATTATCACACAAGCATGAGAACCTGAGTTTGTATCCCTGTCTTCCACATAAAAAGCCAAAGGCATCAGCGGTAAGGGGAGGCAGGCGGATCCCTGGGGATTGTTGACCAGCCAGTCTAGCTGGCCAGCCAGTCAGCAGGCTGCAGTGAGAAATCCTGTCTCAGAAAGTAAGGTGGAGGGCAAGACATAGTCATGATCATGATGGTTTAATCCCAACATTCGGGAGGTAGATGCAGGCAGAGTTCTGTGATTCAAGGCTAGTCTAGTCTCTACCTAAAGTTTTGGGGCAGCTAGGTGATGCCTAGCTAAGGTAAGATTCTATTTCATTAACAGTGGCTGAAGAGGAATTGAGGATGATGCCCCATGGCAACCCCTTGGCTGCCACACACACACACACACCACACATACACACAAAAAGAAGGAAGAAGAAAGAGGCTGGTCTCTCATAATACCTTTGGAGGACATGGCCCCAGTGACCTAAAAAACTTCCATGAAACACCCCCCACCAAAGGACCCATGGCATCCAATAGCATCACAATGGGGACTGAGTCTCCAACAAATGAACCTCTGGGGGACAGTCAGCATCTACACTACAGCACCCTCCAAATTCCCAGTCATCCCAGATGACCTTCTGATGACCTAGGCTCCCAGGACTTGGTCCGCTTCACTGTTCTGGCCTCACAGAATCAGGACTTGTGAAAATCTCAGGACAGAAAGTAAGTGTCGATGGCTTTCAACAGATCCCTAACAACAGAGCACAAAGCTGGCCTCCTGCTTCCTGGAATCTCTGCATCAGACGCCTGCTCCCAGACAGCAGTTCCCTGAACTGCTCTGAAGCCCTGAGTCATCCTTCCTTGGAAGATAGCCCTTCCTTCTCCAGTGGGCCTCTCACCCTTGCGTTCCTGCTGTTTCTTGCCATTCTGCCTGCTTGTATTTCGTGGCAATGATATTCCAGGCAAGTTCGAATCATCTGAGTCTCCCACTTCAAAGAAGGGCATGCCCTGGCTGAGGAGACAGCTCAGCGTTAAAAGTACTTAATGCTCTCCCAGAGGACCCAAGTTCTGTTCCCAGTACCCACACTGAACAGCTAAAAACCACCTTATAACTCCAGCTACAGAGGAACTGACCCCTCTACTGGCCTACATACATAGACAGCCACGTATACACATAAAAATAAATCAAAAAGAAGAAGAAGAAAATGAAACCTCCTTTTGCAGAAGAACTAAGTTTAGTTCCTAGCACTCACATGAAGTGGTTCTCAAGCATGATGACCCCAGTGACCAAAGTCTTTTTCTGGCGTTTGATAACAATGACACACAACTCAAACACATACCTTTGTATATACACACACACGCACACACACGCACGCATACACACACACACACACACACGCATGCACACACTCACGCACACGTGCACACATGCACGCACACATGCATGCACACACACACACGTGCACACATGCACGCACACATGCAAGCACACATACTCACACTCACACACACAATAAATAAAACTAACAAATCTAGGAAGACAAAAGGTAAATGAACCAGGTCACCATAATAGGGTGGGGATAGACACCAGTGTCAGAGATCAGAATCAAAGGACTGAACAGATGGCCCATTGGTAAAAGCACTAGCTAGATGACTGGAGTTCAATCCCTGCAATCCATGTTTGAAAAAATATCCTGAGGGAGTGGGCTTACACATCCGTAAGGACAGCATTTCTATTATAAGAAGTGGGGCGAGGAAGCTTATGAGGACTTCAGTGACACAGTGCCCAAGGTAGACAAAACAAGAAAGACTGTCTCCCAAAATTTATCCTCCTACCTCCATATGCACACTGACACACACACACACACACACACACAACACAACAACAATAACAATAATAAACTTTATTAAAATGGGATCTATTCAAACTACCACACAACAGGCTCATAAACCTCAACCCACAACCAGCTCTGAAGGCTGAAAGCAGGCAGTGCGTCCCACGTCCCTTCGAAGTGACAGAGTAAAGCCACATCAGTCACTCCATACGTGATCAGCTCAGTCAGCGGTTACAGGATCAGAGACCCACTGAAGGAGAAAGCAAGCATTGCCATCCTTTCTGTGAATGTTCCCATAACTGTCTGGGTTCTGCTGTCTGGACTTCCAGACAGTGAGGCCTGGGCTCTTCCTGGAGCTCATTGATCTATTTTTCCCACATCCAGGGGCTAGAGAGCCAGGCAAATGCGTCGGTGCCTCGTCACAGGAAGCCATGAACAACAACGGCGCTGAGAGCTGGACTCTAACCCAATTATATTACAAGAAATTAGGCCAAGATACACACAGCCTAGAAAAGAGGAGCTGCTGTGTTCAGTCCTTCCTCCCAGCTCTTTTCTTTCTCAGGAGAATTCCCAAGCTCTGGGAAAACCCTGGGGTGGCCCACAGGGGCCAGAGTGTCCCTGGCAGAATGCAGGGAAGGATCCTAAGGGCACAAGAGAAGCTCCAGGTGCTGAGGAGACTGGACCCTGCCCATAATTTATAGCTGCAGCAAGCGACCTCGCTTGCAAAATGAGGACAATGTAACATTTCCCACACCCAGAACCTGCAAGGTTACAGACTTGGAACAGAGCTAAGGGGAAAGGAAGGCTTATTTAGGAAGACAGTGGAGAGAGAAAGAGACCACCGCCAACACAGGCAATCCCCGGGCACATGGTTTCAGTTTCTGTGCAACCAGTGTTCTTTTCTTGGTTCAGCCAGAGTCCAAAATGATCACATGAAAAATCCCAAAAACTACTTAAAGTTTTTAAATTACTTTTATTATACAATATCATTTAAGCTGTTGGACATTGTTAGCTATTGTTAACTATTCTTTTGGTGCCTACTTTTTAAAAATTAAACTTCATCACAGTGATGCATTCAGAAGACAACTCACCATATGCGAAGTCAGGTAGTATCTGTGGCTTCAGACATTCGTTTCTTGGAAGGCTACCGCCACTCCTAGAATAAGAGGAATTGATGTTTCTTGTAGGGGTGATTGGGCTCCAAGGCACAACAGCCCAGCAACCCCACGGTAATGTTGAAATATCACACTATCACACACACACACACACACACACAGAGAAAGAGAGAGAGAGAGGGACGGAGAGAGAGAGAGAGAGAGAGAGAGAGAGAGATTACTAACTCTTCTTCCTATGGCCATGCCCTATTCAGTTAGCTTTAATTGTCCATGTGACACACCCTGGAGTCATCTTCTAAAAGAGTCTCAATTGAGGCATGCCCTAGATCAGTGGTTCTCAATCTGTGGGTCGCAATCCCCTTAGGGTTGTACAATCAAATATCCCAAATATCAGATATTTATATTAGAATTCATAACAGTGGCAAAATTGCAGTTTTAAAGTAGCAACAAAGTAATTTTATGTCTGGGGGTCACCACAACTTGAGGAACTGTATGAAAGGGTCTTTATTAGGATCTAGTTGGTAATGGGCCAGCATGAGCAAGCAAGCAGCATCCCCCAAGGTTTCTGCTTTCTCTTCCTTGGTTTGAGTGAGTTCCCTGACTAGAGGTTGTGCTACCTGGAATAGCAAGCAGGCCTGCTGTCAAGTTTTGACTTCCTGCCCTTGACTTCTCTTCATGATGGACGGTGATCTGGAAGGATAGACCAGACAGACCCTTTGCTCCCACTTTTTTTAGCAGAGCAATAGAATGAAACTAAACGGAGCTAAGACAGAGCCAACCCTGATGCTGGCCTAAGGCTGCCATGCTGCCCTCCCTGTCACCTCTGTGGCTGGCCCTGAATGTCTTCTGTTCAAGCAGTCACTCCAGGGTACATGCAGAAGAGCCTTCCTGTTATTCCTTGAACTTGGCTGAATTCTGATGCTGTTTTTTTTTTTTCATTTGCAGATCCTCCTAGAAAATACAACATGCATGTGTAGAGAACACCACCCCCACCCAAGAGTGTGAAAAGAAAGATGCTTGGAAGGATAGGGGGTTCAGGACCAATGAGGGAGCACCAGAGGTTTGTGGCACTGTACAGGTGGAGTCTATGAACAACCAAAGAGAAGTGGGGGCAGCAAAGGGGATGGAGCTGGAGCAATGGCTCAGCCATTAGGAGTGCTGTGGCTGTCACAGAGAACCTGGGTTCGATACCTACCACCCATATTGGGCCTTTTACAACTGCTTGTAACTCCAGCTCCAAGGAATACAGCACTCTTCTAGCCTGTACATGCACTGCATTCAAGTACACACACACACACACACACACACACACACACACTCAATTAAAAATAAAAAGGACACTGATGCTTCTGGCCATCCCACACCATACGAACTGCCACAAAGCCAGTTTTGAACAGTTCCTGTGACATTTCTTATGGGGCCATGAGTCAGACTCCAGGCTGGGAAGGTACCTACCTAGGCCGAGTTCCAGGAAAGACCAAGCTATGGTCTAGGCTCTGAAGAGTTTGAGGTAGAGCCCAGCTGTATTGTTGAGGTACAGGTTCTCTGTGTGAGTAGGAAGTAGGTCCTCTTCACATTGTGGGCTGTCAGCCAGAGTCTACCCATCCTGCCTTTAAGGGCCACCCCCATTCGCTGCTTCCTAGCTACTTTCTTCTTCCAAGGCAGCAGTGATGGATAGATAGATACATCCTACAGACTCCAACTCCCTTCCTTACCGCTGCTCTTTAAGGCGCATGAGACTAGACGCATCTCCCAGAAGAGCAATTCTCTCTCTTTTCAGATACACTGCCCAGTAACCTTAGCCACATCTGGATCTTCAGATACACTGCCCAGTAACCTTAGCCACATCTGGATCTTCAGATACAGTGCCCAGTAACCTTAGTCACATCTGGATCTTCAGAAACACTGCCCAGTAACCTTAAGCACACCTGGAAAGTCCTTTAATCATCTGAGGAAGAATGCACAGAGTTGGCTCTCATCACAGGCTCATGACAGAGCTCTGCCTTCTGGTGAGTGTCACCTGGGATGCCACTGTGCTGATGACAGTGTCATCTGTCCAACCTGGCTTTCAAGTCCAGCAGACAGCAGCAGATGCACAGGGGACCAGCCGTCCTCTCATCGGTGCTCAGAGATCATTACCTGTCCTGATAATGACAGGACTGGAGAAACAGACTCCTGGACTTCAAGGACTTCGTTTATGACATTTGTCCTGAAACCTACTCATCTCTGAATACTCAGATTTTATTGACTCTTTGTGCTTCTTGGTAGAGAGAACCCTGCATGTGACCTTCCCAGCCTAGCAGTGTTAGCCAGGTACAAGTATTGCTGGAAGATCTGCTGTCAGCCTGAGACACAAAGTCTCATGTCTAGAAGTGCCTGTCCCTTGAGGGAAAGGACCAGGAAGGCAGCCCACTCGGTACTCCCAGCAACACCGTGTTCTGTTCCTCTAAAGTTCTAAGACTCACTTGGCAACTGCGATATTGATTTTTTTACCTGGCGCTGCTTCAGGCCCGCATGGTACTCTGTGTGCTTGTTGCCTCCTGCCTCTTGCAAGGGCTGACTGAAAGGCAGGGGCTGAGAGACTCCATCACCTCCCTTGGCCCAGTCCTCCATTGGTTACTCTTCCCAGCCCTACACTTTGCCTCAGGCAGCTTGTATATCCTGGAAGCCTCCAGCCCCTCTGTCATGGATGCTGAGATCTGCTTCCATCATTGCTCCTAGGCCAAGGCCTGGAAGCCACCTCAGCCAGGGCTTCAGACGACCCACCTCTTCTGAACACGCTCCTGTGGCTGCTCTCACCTAGAGACTTCCTGTTGCCTAGTAACCTAAGCAACCCTAAGTGTAGGGAGGGATCTGCAATCCAGACAATTGAGGAAGCAGGGACAGCCCCAGGAGGCAAGATGATAGTCAGACTAAGCCCACAGAAGACCACCTCCTCCTCACCATCTCACCCGGTCATTGTCACCACAACCACACTGCTATGCCCAGAACCCAGTCCTCAAAGAAGATCATGGAGCAAGGGGAGACTTGGAGAAAGGATAAGCGTGGAGCTCCGCAGGAGGCCTTTGGCCAAGAGGATCTGGGGCTGAGTCACTGTCTGTCCCAGCACAGACTGGACCTCTCTATATGGGCAGGGCTCACAGCACAAGGAGAGCCCTGATGAGTCAGAGGAGACGACTCGGGAACACCAAGGCAGAGGAGTAGACATGAGCAAGGGGTCTGCAAGGGTTCTAGGCAGGGGCGAACTGTCAGTCTCTGCCCGAGAGATCCCCAGAGTCAGACCTAGCTCAGAGAGTAGCAGCAGCCCTGGGGGAGGGGATCCACTTCTCAGGAGTCTGGCGCCCAGCAGGAGAGAAAGGGTGCAGGGGCTGAGAGAGAGGAAAGAGGGGGGAGGGAAAGGGATCCAGAAGGAAGGGACTATCAGCTCCTGGGAAAGCACACGGCCACGTTCTGGGAAGGGCTGGACTGCAGAGAATTCAGAGAGCAGGGATAAACGAGAGACAGCTCTGGAAACACTAAAACGACAGGAATGTGAGCGGTGACATATTTTTTGGTAGCCTGCAGGAGGAATCTCACACGATTAGCCCCTGTGTGAGGGAAAAGGTCTCCCTGGTGCGCTCCTATTTCGCACTGCTTTCAACAGGGTGCCTTCAAGGTGAGATCAGTGAAGGGCAGGTGGGACTGAGGTCACTGGAGCCTGCCCCAGACACTCCCTGTATACACGGTCCAGCCTGACCAGGACTGAAGGGGAGGCCATGCTCAACACTGCGCTAAAGAAAGCCAGCCGGCGTTCATCAAAGCCCAGATGCTGCAAACAGAAAAAAATAAAATAAAATAAACTATTTTAAACTCTGCTGCCTTGGTTGGCTGGATGCCAGGTGCCCTAAGGATACCCAACCTCCTCTTAGAATTCCCACTCCCCCCAGGTAGCCCTCATCCTTTCCTGGAAAGCTTGTTTTGAACTAGAGGAGTGAAATAATTTAGCAAGTCTTAGAAGATAGAGGCTTGAATTCAACTTAGAAGCCGGCAAGCTCCAAAGGCCAAATGTAAATTTGCTCTAGGTCAGAAACCAAAGCCCTGATAGGTTGCCAGCACCCCACAAATCCCCATTGTCCCTGCGTCTTTGCAGCCAGCGTGGCCACTCTTCCAGCCCCATGCATCTGAGGCTTGCCATCTGAAACCAAGCTTTCACTGTCCCCAGTCAAGTCATAAAGCTCCCATGGGGCCTGTGGAAGGACAATTTCCTTTGGACCCTTCGAAGCAACCAGTTTCTGGAGCTGGTAGGTAGAACTAGAACCTCCCCCCCTTCCCGGCAGCCCCAGCAAGCTAGGCTCAGCTACCTATCTTGAGATCACTAAGTAAATCAACAAGTGGTCATGAAAAGCAGAAAAAAGTGATTTATTGAATGTGGCCACCCCAGAGAAAGGGAAAAACTGAGATCCAGTGATCTCCATTGCCTATCCCCGGGGTCCTGAAATGAGGTTTAGCTTCGATAAAAGTAAGAGGTATGCTCTGCTAAGCTGGCCTGACCTGGGTGAGGTCACACCTATCACTGAGCCATCTCTAGGCTCCAGTCTGTCCTTCAAGGTGGTCTGATAAGTTATCAGAACTGTGTGAAATCTCTTCTGGGGAGACAAGTTCCTCCTCTGGTATTAGGGCTTCATCCTTCCCTTCCCCCAACATGGAATTCTTGGGAACATTTTAATTCTTTGGGGCCTGAAGTTTCAGAAGTCTGATATCACAAGAATCTCTCTTTAAAATATCTTCTATCTTGTCAGAATAGTTACATACCCGAATGAAAAGTTCAAGGGGCTGATAGCCTAGAAAACCAATGATAAACCCCCAAAATCTTTTTAAAAATAGATTTTTTTAAAAAGTCTATTCTCCGAGTTGTCTTCCCAGCCTTGTTTGGTCAGCTCTTCATCTGGAAATTTTAATTTCTGCTTTTTCCCACTGGGGTGAATGATTTGATGAAGTGCTCAATACCAGAATTAAGACCTTTAGGATTACAATAAATGGTAGAGATCCTTCTGTCATGTCACCTCCCCTGGGAAGGAGGCACTGGCTCCCTGAGTAGACACCACTCTGTGCTCTGCCTGGGCAGGCCCTTCCAGAAAACCCCAGTTCTGTTTTAGTTTCAATTAGCTTAATCTTTCTTTAATTTATTTATCTTGTGTATGTGCCCATGGGGAGGCATCACACTTACAGAAGACTGTTCTTTCCTTCTACCATATGGGTTCTGGGGATGAGAATCAGGTCACCCCATCGTCAGGCTTGGTGGCAAGTACTCTGCCTGTTCTGCTACCTCGACAGACCAGTCACCAGTTCTATATCCATCTCATCTTTGGGAAGTGTGCCAGGGCAAATTTTACAGCAATCATCTAATGTTAAGGCAGGTTTTACAATAAAAGGCCAGCGTGGTTGACTTTTCCTGCTCCGGAGCAGTGTTACAGGTCTATTTTAGACACTGGATATTTAGAATCATGCAGAAGAGAACATCAGATCCCTGAAGCTGGGGCTACAGGCAATTGTAAACTGCCTGGGGGGGCACTGTTAAGCACTAAGCCATCTTTCCAGTCCCAGCCACCTTTTCCTTTTGAGACAGAGTCTCTTACTAACCTGGATCTCATCAGAGGCTAGGCTGGCTGGCCAGCCAGACTCAGGGATCTTCCTGTCTCTGCCTACCCAGTGCTGGGAGTATAAGTCCACAACACCATGCTCAGACATTTTAATATGAGTTGTGGGGCTTGGATTCTTTGTCTACAACACTTTAAATACCGGATGATATCCCTAGCTCCAGGTGTCTGTCTTGTTTGGCAAAGACTACATACAGGTGAAGACTCATCAGCTAGATCATAGACTGGGATGTGTATTGTCACCCTTGAGCTGGTTGTAGTCTTTGTAGTCACTCACTCCTAGGGGTCTGCAAGAGACTGCTCACTGAAAAGGAAAGTAACAAAAGCAGATACAGTGTACTTGTGCATCTGCAAGATGCAAACCACAGAGGCAAACCCCATGTGTGTCCCCGCTGGGCTACAATGTCTCTTGGTTAGTTTTTGCATTGTGCAAGTTTTCTCCAAATGCATTTGTAACCTTTATAAATGCAAAAAAAGTCTCCCATGAAAACAGGTATCTTTCCGGAATCAGCCTGCAGCCTGCAAGCTGCAAGTGCCTCGGCACTCGAATGGTGGCCCAGCATCAGACTGCTCACCCATTTTTTCTGTGGCTCTTATGTTTTCCTTCCTTTGCCATTAGCTTTTAAGTCGTTAACACTCATTCAGTGCTTTCTAGAGGCAGAGCATTGGGCTCAACACTCATGTTCCTCCCCTGGACATGTATGTCACGCTTAGCATGGATCTAGGGTTTGTCCATGCATATTCACCGATGGTCACTGTAAGCATGGAATGCAATGTTTGCAAACGCCATGCATTCGAAGGACGGGGACGTGGTGTTGTGTGTGTTGGTAGAGAGTTTGTCTGGGTTTCATCCTCACTTCTGCATAAAATGGGGTGTGGTGGCCCACACCTGCCACTCAAGCACTTCGGAGCTGAAGGCAGCTGGAGCGGTGGTTCGACATTATCCTTAACTACATGCTGAGTTTGAGGCCTGGACCCTGTCTGAACAACTGCACACCGTATAATTTATTTTATGCCCTCTTGATTAATTCATGATAATATTAACATACATAAAGAATTCAGCTCAGAGCAGTGGTGGCCAACGGCTTTAATCCCAGCACTCGGGAGGCAGAGGAAGGTGGATTTCTGAGTTCGAGGCCAGCCTGGTCTACAGAGTGAGTTCCAGGACAGCCAGAGCTACACAGAGAAACCCTGTCTCGAACCTCCCACCCCCCTCCAAAAAAAAAGAATTCATCACAAAGTCTGGCCACAATCATCCCCTCCCAGCCACTAGCCCTACAGCCCTGCATTCCTACTCCCCACCCCCACCCCTCCTGAAAATTCTTGTCTCCTAAAACTCCAACAGGTGGCCACAGAGTAAGGACCAATCAGAGAAAGCCTCGTTTCCTACCGACTGCCAGCTCAATGTCCTACAAGGGTCTGCAAGCCCACAGTGTTCTGCTGAACACTATGGCAAGAGGTCATTTTTACCAGCATGCAGGTCTACTCCCCCACCTAAAGAGAAAAATTAATGCCCAAGTGAAACAGCGATGCTATTTGGGCACAACTGTGGCTGCATTCTTTCACTGGAGTCGGCGTGGAGCAGAAGGGGCATGCTTTCCTCACAGGAAGTGTCCACGTTCTCCTGCACTTTTCCTGTTGCCTTGCACAGGCTTCCAGAATGTGCTGTGGCGTTTTTTAAAGTGGCATTCAACCGGCAAACCAGCCTCCCTAAGCACTGCTGGTAAATCAGCCCAATGGCCTTCTTAGAAAAACAGCACCCCACCCCGCCCTTCCCCGAAGGCTCCAGCCCTGCCCGGCAGCAGAGCTGACAGCAAGAAAGCCCCACGTGGGCTTCCCCCATCCGTCAGCACAGCCTGGAATTCGTAGTGAAAGCCAGAAGCACTAAGCTACAGAAAAAGTCCTCTCACTGAGACATTTCCCCCAGATCCTTCTCAAAAGATGATCTTGGCTCCCAAGCGTTTGTCCTCCTTTAAAAGGAATTGTGGATAGCAGCAGCCCTCACTGATGTGGGCAGAAGCACTGAGAATAGGAACTAGCAGATGCCCACCCCACTCAGACTGGCTCACTCCTATTTATATAGACGGTGCCTTCCAACTTCTGCTAAGATACTGTAACTTCCATCACGGCTGTGACAAAATGATGATTCATACTTAAAACGCACTCACTGGTGTCATATTTGATATTAATACTTTAGTAGCGTAGCTTTGTCAGAGCAATTAAAAGGAGAAAGTTCCTGAAAGCTAGAGCAACCCGCCCCCATCCACAGCCACCACACCAAGGGCAGAGTTGCAGAAGGCAAGCTCTTTGTATTGGAAGGCACAGGGCCTCCCGCAAGCTGTTCAGATAAGCAGCTGTCGAGGCAAGGGTGGGGGAGGGGGCCAAGCGGAGGAGGGGAGGTACTAGAGGCAGAAGTCACTGTTATCGGATTGGATTGCAAGCCTTGAGCTTCTGCACCGGGATGCCTTATCGAGTATACTCCTGTCTTGCAAGTTTGCAATCTTCCAGATAGGTTCAAACAGAACTGAGGCCCGAGTTCTCCCCTTTACTACTCGCCAGCATCCCCTCCCCCACCGCCAGCCCCAGGAGGCTGCAGCTTCTAGCGTCAACAGAAAGGTGGTCACCAGTGCCATAAGATCCATCAACTACCAGAAACACCCTTTACCGCACCCCCCCCCCGGAAGAATCCCCTACCCTCAATAAAAGGCATAAGTTTGTTTCAATAAGTTTATTGTGAAATTCAAAGCTTCCACGGTAGCATCCTTTAGAAAATGAAAGCATTGCCCGGGATCCGTTTTTTGAAAGAGCAGTGCAGTCTGCTAAGTCCGGCTCGCTCCTGCAGTGGCCGCTCCTGCAGCTGTACCAAGTCCAGGCGGCCGCCTGCCTTGCCTTTCCCCTCCTTCACTGGAAGGCTGCTTGCTGAGTCACACCTGCCTCTCTAGTCGGTTCTTCCCGGCCCTGGGGCCAACGTCCTTGCCCTGGGCCTTCCTGTGCTAGCTAGCAGCCTCTCCGGACACTGGCAGAGTCCTGGGCTCGGAACAAGGTGTCCCCGCTGCCGCCAGACCCCCTTCTTGGGAGGCCGCGCTCCTCGCTCTCCAGGCAACATCGGCTGCCAGTCTCCATGCGCACTCGAGCGCCCTCGGAGGGCCACTCCAGAGCCAGCAGCGCGCTAGAGTGTCACCAAGTCGATCAGACCAAGGTCCCTGCCGGGCTGTCACTCGGGAAGGGTGATGCTGGGCACCCAGTCGTTGAAGCTGCGGCTCTCTTCGCAGAACAAACTGAGCTTCTCCAAAGCAGGGTCCTTCCATGTGTCCTCATTAGGGTTCTGAATTTAAAAATATATATATATACAGGGGTCAGCCATGCCTGTCGTTGGCCAAATCGGCTTGGGGGACTGGCGTGGGTAGGCAGTGGGAGAACTCACCGAAATGAGGATGCAATGCAGGTCTCCCGGCGCGCCCCCCTCGTCGTCGGCGCCCACGATCGCCGCCAGCCGCTGCACGTCTCCCACGCGCACGATGTCAATGTCGTTCTCGCAGCAGAACGCCTGGATCAACGTGAAATGTATCTGCAGCGCTATGTCGCCCTCATCTTCTTCATCGGCAGCCAGCACGCAAAAGGTCACATTGTCGGGGTCTCTGCAGAGCAGATGGGAAGGACAAGGTCAGAGTTGATGCCACCCCCAGGTCTCCCTGCCGCGCCAACCCCAATCCCTGCACGCGGGGCCTTTCTACACTCACACATTCAGGACTTTGGCCGACTCGTAGACGCCAGCGGTCAGACAGCCCTGGCGCTGGGCCGACAGCAGAAGTTCGTGCAGTGCTTTCCCGGCGCCCTGCATCCTGTGAAAGAACAGCGCCGTGAGTGGGGACCAGCACGGGGACGAGACGGAGAGATCCCTGCCCTGACCTCCAAGTCCCAGCTGGCCCCTTAGCCTAGACCTGCCTGGCGCCAGCATTCCTGCCTCCCAACTCCAACCTGGCGCCCACACACTCGGATCCCTAGTCCCGACCTGGCGCCCACACCTCTGGCACCCTAGTCATGATCTGGCGCCCTCATACCCCATCACCCAGTCTCGACCTGGCGCCTGCACTCCCGGCTTTCTACTTCTGATCTGGCGCTCCTAATCCCAGACTTCCCAAATCCGACCTGGTGTCGGCACCCCAAACTCTAGCTCTAGACACAAATCGAATGTAGTAATTCTGGTGCCGAATCTCGGCACCTCGCAGCCAGACAGTGCATGGCTCTCACCCTGCAAACTTCTATCCTAGAGGATTCTGAAAGATCGCTACCCGATAAGCCCACCTCGCGGCACCCCAAAACCCACCTACCTGGCTGTGCTTTCCGGAACTGTATCCTGGCCACGGACTTCTTCCAGAGTCATTGTGCGATCCACGAACAGCAAGTTATCCAAAAGTGAAGAGTGAGAAGGGAACCCGAGCGCAGGTAAAGACCCCAGGATCAGCTCCGCGCCCACCACCAGCGAGTGCGCCTGGCTCGGCCGGGAGAGCCCTTTTATAGACCGGCTCGGCGCGCCGCCGCCAGCTGGCGGGAGGCTGCGCTCCCATTGGCCAGCGCCCGCTTTCTGATGCAAATGAGGCGGCAGGCCTGCGGCTCGTGCCAGAAGGCCACGTGGGGAGGGGTGCGGGGGATGACACAGCCTCAAATCTGCCGCTTTTGTCAGGGTGTTACCAGGCAGACTGGAGCCTGCAGATTTCATCTCGCCTTTCTTTTTCATAATTCCTTAAAAGGAAAAAGTTTTTTTTAAAAAAAGCACGTTATTTGCTAATATGATACTGGAATTTGGAGAATGCACACTTGGAGAATGTAAAAGCTTTTTTTGTTTTGGTTTTTTTTTTTTTGTTTTGGGGTTTTTTTTGCAATTTTTTTTTTTTGCGACCTTTCTAATTTTTCCTTAGTTTTCAATTGGAAGTTTATGGGGCTGTTACATCGAAACCGAAACTTAAAGTCAAAGGTTTGCAACTGCAGCTGACATTAGGCCTAGTCTGCCACTAGGGTCTCAAGACTCAGCTCCTTTCGGGGTCGCGGCTGCAAGGTCCAAGCCCTCCCATCCCCCACCCCTGCCCCTAGCAGATCGCTGTGGGGCGCGGGCAGCAGGGACCAGCAGATTGCTGCCGGCACACGCGGCTCGTTTGCATTTCTATACGGGGCACACAAAAGAGGAGGTCTGGCGTGTGGCAGTTCACAGTGGGGACAATCGATGCTTTCTCTTTCATAGCAACACTGTCCACCTGCCGCCGGTGGGGTGGGCAGAGTCCCGTTGCGCGCGGAGGTCGCGGGGTTGCCCGGCGCGTGGGGGTCGGAGCCTCGTGCCGCTCCCCCGCCCCTGGGTGAGCACCTCTTAGACTTATCCTGACTGCTGGGATTCTGATGCACGCGTGCCAAACTCGAGAGAAAGAGCTGTACACACAGGGATACTGCGCCCCAAACCCAGAGGTTCTGGGGCTCAGACTCCGGGAGCTCGGCACACGCTGTTCCACAATGCTTTTCCCAGGGCGCCGCCTACAGGCCAACCTAAAAAGATCCAGATCTTCCCATCCACCCAACACGTACTGCCTTGCGTTAACCTCTCAGGGGGTTTTGGAGTGGGGCACCCCAGGCACCGAGAACCCTATGCTATTGCGCGCATCATTAGAATCAGGGTAACGCCTGCACCCACCACCCCAGGCCTGGAGACCGAAAGGAGCCTGCCACCCAGGACCAAGAATCCGTTTGTCTGATGAGATTTTGAAATATTTCAACTACTTAAAAATGTTTCTTCAAAAGGTTCTTTTCTGATAATATAATAAAATCAGAAGTGATCTTGGGAGTTCTCTGAACTTGCCATTTGTCCCGTGAGACCTGCACACCAGGCTTCCAGACTGCTCACCCTCAGAACACGACACTGTGGGCGTCTGCGTCTCTCTGTGCTAACACAGAAAAGTATGCTAGGGGACTTCTGGAGATTCTCCTGAGTGAAGCCTGGGAGACTGGATAGGGCGAAGGGCGTTCATGAAGCTTGCCAGACTTAGGCAAAATCACACACACACACACACACACACACACACACACACACACACACACACGGGGGTCTCCTTTTTATTGGAGCGTTCTCCAGGTGGGTGGGGAATATATATCACTCAGTGTTAATTTTTGGACTCCTTAGAGGCCGTTTTCCTGCTGCACGGGGAAGCTGCGTGTATGCCAACGCCAAAGGCTTAGGCGAGGGGCCGGCGTCTTGCGCATTCCAGAGGCTGCATTGAGAACTGCAAGGGTTGGTCCTGTGGTTCAGTGAAAGCACGAATTTGATCCGCAAAGTCTTTCAATTTCTCAAACCCCTTCCTAATAAAATACGTTTTTAAGTGATGGAAACTTAAATTGTTGCTCTTTTCAAAGTTTTATTACTTCTTAGCTTTCATTAGGTTCAGGTCCCAAGGAAATGTCGGAAATAATAATCCATTTGATATCTTAGCACACACCCGCCGCTGCCACTTACAGCTAGAAAAATGCTCACTTGCCAGGATGCAGGAAACGCCCCCCCCCGTACCCCATCCTTCGGCCTGTCTCCCACAGGAAGGCAGGTACAGGTTAGCTCAGGCTTAAGTACTAGCATTTCCAGACCCCGCCCCCAGCCAGTCTGGGCCAGAAGGGATGATTGACAAGCCCCGAAGCTAGTCTATTCTGCTGGCATTTTTAAAGTATTCGATTACAGGAAACCCTCCTCTCTGCTTTAAGATTAGGGCCTCCCACAGCTTTACCTAGCTAAGTCCTAGGGGTCCCAAAGTCCCCATCTCAATTAGGAAAGAAAGGTTAGGGTCAGGCCGACGTCACAGGCAGTATTTCTAAACCCCATACTATCCGGTGGCTGTACTCTTACCACACCCCTAAACCTTAAGAATGCGGGGGACAGTGAGTCTATTAAAGGGGAAGTTTCACATATGCTCCACTTTTGAAATCCCTTAGGAGTGGGGATATAGCTCTGTAGGTAGAATGCGTACAGAGTATGCATCAAGACCGGTTTTATAAACCACGCGTAGTAATCAGTACACACCTGGAGTTCAAAGTTATCCTTGAACTAAGCACTATCACCAGCCTGGTAGATCTTAGGCCCTACCTCAAAACTGAATTAAAATAAATGCATAGGAGCTCCTAGAATCCCAGCTACTTGGAAAGTTGAGCCAGGAGGACTCCTGAGTTAGAGGTTAGCCTGGGCAAACCAGAGAGACAGTCCCCACTCCCAATCAATTCTCTCAGTGATCTTCTCCATAACCTTGTCTGCTAGGAGGGACTCCTAAAGGAAGCATGCCTCATTTGGAGGAAGATGGGGGTGGGCCCCTGGGCAATAACCTCTGTGAGGCGTTCCCTCCCTTCTGCATTCGGAGTGTGCGCAGGGAATGATCATATGCAGCAGGTACATGCCTCTAGCCACCCAAGCCACCCCCGGGGACAGCTGGACCAAGACTGCAAAACCAAAGCAGGCTGGGGAGCCCAACCCCAGTGCAGGTGGAGTTTCTTGGGCTATCTTAGGAAAAGCCAAATTCATTGACACTTTTTCAAAATCGGCAGCTTTCACAGAAACACGAGGACTCTTGCCTTCTCTTGGTTAGTTAGCCTTATCAATGCTTTTCAAGACAGGGCAAGTCTTTGGTGGTTTCCAGAAGAGTGTTGCCCCAAGATCTGCTAATGATGGAACAGGCAGTAGTAAGTCTGTGGCCCATGACTACGGTAAATTTTTAAAGACGAAATGAAATATTTCTGCAAGACCTAAACCTCAGCAGTGGCAGCAGACCGGCATTTAAAGGGTCCATCAGCCCTTTCTGCCCCTGCTCCATCCTCAGAACCACATACCCGCCCCCTTGCCGGGGTGAAATACAGATCTACAGGTGGGGGCATTTCACTGGACAGCTGAGACAGGAAACAGGAAACAAAAAGGGAAGGCTTTTCACAGCAAGCCGGACATCCGTGGTGAGAGCTTTCTGGAAGGCGCAATTATTCTTGGCTGTGCGCTTGCAGAGCATGGGGGAGACAGGAGCAAAGGCAGAGCCTTGGCTGTCACTTGAGGTTTGCAAATCATTCCTGGATTTCTACTTTCCCTTTCCACAGTAAGGAAGGATTTGAAGCAACAGTCAGCGGCAGCCCTACACAGGAACACAAAACTATGCACCCTAGTGGAAACATCCCCTCCCCAAGCCACAGGTGTTCGGTCTTCCTGGTCAGACTATGTGCCAGAACCTTCTGAGCCTCAGGCTCCCTACCTAGGAGCTGAACTTTGCCCTACATGTACCAACCACCTTAGTCCTTTGTTCACTTCCAAAGGATTTTCTTCTGTTACTTTTCTTTTTTCTTTTTTTTTTGGGGGGGGGGGGTAGGGGTTCTGGTTGTTATTTAATTAGATTTTGAGAGGGGAAAAAAACAACATGACAGGCAAGCTGTAAATCCTGGCAGCTGCAGGGAGGAGGGAGGTAGAGGAGGAAGAGAGGGCCATTCTTTTTCAATTAGAGATCAGGAAAGAAGGCAGGCTCAGCTGCAGGGGGAAACTGGAGCAGCTGCAGGAGCCAGGAGAGAGGGAGAGACAGACACAGAATGTGCCCCAAGGCTGGAACATGCACCAAGCTTGGGGTTTGGGGGCCTGTGTCTGGAAATCAGAGGTGGAAGAAGATGGCCAGCCTTCACTTGGAAAAGCTCCACTCCTGGGAGTGGGGGAGGGGGTCTTCTAACATGGCTCCAGGGATTCCATGCAGTCAAGAAATGAGTTTGTTACACGGTCAGTGTCCACCACTCACAACTCACAGTCAGGTCTGACTTGCTGGGAAGGGTGGGAGAGAACTGGTGGTGGCCATCTTCCTGTCCTCCTGGTCACACCTAAGCTTCACAGCAGGCCTGCAGGTTCCTGTCAACCCTGGGCATTTGAGTTCTGGTTAACATTCTGTTCTGGGAGTGAAAGGAGTGCTGACACACAGGGACAGCTGCTCTGAACAGTGACAGAGCCACAGCAAACCCAAGCCACAAGCTTGCCTTCTGCTCTGAAAGATAAGCTAATAAAAACATGGGAGCCCTCCCGCCATGCTGGCAGGCAAGACCAGCAAAACTTCAAGGTTCAGGGGCTGGGAAGATAGCTACATAGCTTTGTTGGTAAAGCACTGGCTGCACAAGTCCCAAGACCACAGTTCAGGAAAAAGTGGCTGTTATGGCCGCTGCTCTTAATCCCAGCATGGAGGTGGGGGTGGGGAGGGGGGGAAATGTATCGCTGGTAAACCAGCCTAGCTTAATCAGTGAGCTCCAGACCAGTGAACAACTGTCTCAAAAAACAAGGTGCATGGCTTCTGTGGAAGGACACCTAAGGCTGATCTCTGCTTTCAAATGCAAACACATGCATATGCATCTGCACACACATACACTCTCGAACACACACATAGATGCACAAGCATGCACACATGCACACACACACACACACACACACACACACACACACACACGCAAGCATGCACACCCACCGACAACCAAGACCCAAAGCTGAGTTCTTATTCACTCAGACCTAGTGTGAAAACAGAGAGCCTGGGTTTGGAGTTTGGGGTTAAGTTTATGTTTGTGTTGTTTATGTTCTTTGCTATGAGTTAACTGATAGGCATGTCATAGGCAGTCTCTCCGACACTGAGCTACACCCTGTCCAGGGCCTGTTTGAAAGTAAGTGCTCATGTAGATTGACCTACTAAGTCTACTCAGTCCAGCACCTGATGGATAGTGAGTGCTCTCATTTGGGGACCTACTAAGTCCAATTTTATGATATAGCTCTCCCAAAGAAAAGCATTCAAAATCGCACCTGGCAAGCTAATGTGGACAAGCTATAAGAGGTGCTAGAGAAAGCTCAGGGCACAGAGTAGCTATAGCAGTGCTTCCAGAACATTCCACCACCTGGTACCACCTCACAGCACCATAAGTAAGAAAGCAACTGTGTGATTCTGATTTTGCCAAGTCTCAAGTGCCTGTGGCTGCTACTGCATACACTGTCAGGATAAGAGCAGTAGCTGTGTCTCTAAATTCACCATTGCTCATTTTCTTTGGCTGCCCTGCAGCTGAGCACCCCACAGCTTGATTCCCTGTGATACAAATGAAAACTCGGGTCTGATAACCCCCGGAGCCAGACATCAACCCCACTACTGTTCTGGCCATTGTGCCTGGCAGTTACAAACTGGAGGCAGATCAAGAACCCAACTGTCTGTGGAGTTGGCTTTGAGAGAGGACACTGAGGAGTGAGACCCCTGCTTCCTATACTGTGTGATGGCCATTTGTCAAGGCTGTGTGTCGCCTGGCTGGGGGACATCTGCCATGTAAAATGAGAGGTTGACTTGAGATGCCCCTCTGAACTCATACAATGTGCAAGAAGCACAGCCAAGAGCCAGGACCCTGGCATAGAGCTTGCTGTCAAAACAAAGTCCAACAGGACTTCATGCAAAATATTGCACATACCACAGCCAAGGGTAGAAGGCAAAATTCCCATCCACTCCCTTTTAATGAAAATGCCTACTTTCCAGATAGGAATGAGCCCTCTCTGAAAGCCTGGTAAGGTGCTACAGACCTGTAATCCCAGGATTTGGGATGCAGAGGCAGATGTTCAAGGTCCTCCTTGGCTACATGGCTGCATCTAGACAGGGCATCCTGTCGCTAATGAACAAAACCTCTGTTCCCCCTGTCTGCATAGTACATGGGAAGATTCTAAGACTGCAGGACTTAAATATATTAACCTATTTTTGGACTTGTGAGTGCCTCTTAATTGATGGATTTTATTCATTTGACACAAAATTAATAACTTTTGAACAAATTAATATTATCACTAGCACTATTTTGTTTATCATTCTTTCTTCTGTAGGGCTTGCTGTGTGCCAGGAGCTGTTGTAAGCACCACTTAAATCTCAAAGTGACCCTGAGAGGATATTCTATAGGTGAAGAACCTGGCAAAGAGAGGTTAATCAACTCCATAGAGGTCACCCAGCCAGGAGGTTAACAAGCCATGTTCTGAATGCCCCCTCCTCTGGCTGTGTTTCTGCTCCTTATTCATAAGAAAAAGATGGAATTCTCCACAGCATTTTTGCCCCAAACCTTGAGTGCCTGTCCAGGAGGTGGTTACAGGGTGACCTCTTGTGGTACATTTGAGTATTACACTCATAAAGTGTATGCTCCTCTGAAATTTCCTGTGTGCAGCCGCTGACCCTAAGTGGCCAACGGGATCCGCCATTTTCTGCTGCAACTAGTGACCCTAAGAAGGTAGGGAGATGGCTCAGTGGGTAAAAGCTCCTGCCATGCATGCATGAGGACCTGAGTTCAAATCCCTAGCATTCACACCAAAAGCCAGTAAGTTCATTGTCACAGCAGCAAACAGGATTCTGGAAGCACACTGACCAGTCATTCGAGCTGAAACAACAAGCTTCATGTTCAGTGAGAGACCTTGTCTCAAGGGAATAAGGCATGGAGCAATGGGACAGGACACTTGGCTTCTCTCTGCATCTTCCTCAAGCATATGAATGAGCATGCACACGTGTGCATAGGCAAACATTACAAAAACAAACATCTTTTTTAAAAGGTCAAGCAGGCTGGGCCTGGAGGATGCTTATCCAGGGTTCTATGCAACAGGGGAATACCCAATGTCACCCAACTAGTGATAGAGATGGGGTCCTAGCTGCTTGCCCTACAGCTGGGCCCAGTGGGAGAAAAAACTCTAGGAAAAAAAACCCAAGTGGCCAGTGCCCCTGTTCTCCTGATAAGACAATGCTCCGGGTCTCCTGTGGGCTTTGGTTGTTCAATTCAACACTCATTACCTGCAAACTCACACAAATTTTACATAGGACATACCTAGGTGGCATTGTCCTCGGAGACACAACCCAAGCCTTACAACGTTGGAGAACCTTCCATGAACAGCCTGGTCAGTTGGAACAGCACGTCTGGAGATAGAGATAGAGCTCTTACGTTGATGAGTCCCTGGCCCACCAGCCTCACCCCTGCTCATCCTGCCTTATCTTCCAACCTCTCCTCTGTGGCTCCCTCTCCCCCCCAGGCTCGTCCTTCTTTTTTATCCCCTCTTACCTCACTCACGGTGCTAAGAACTACCCAGACTTCTTTAGCTCCAAGGGATTCTTCCCACTAAGGTGGAGCCCATGAGCCTCTGCTGCTAGTGCAACCCAGAACTTAGTAACTTCAGTTTCCCTTCGGAGCTTGGCAGAAAGGCAGAAGGAACTCAGCCCTCCCCACCCTGTGGATCAACATCTATCTACGCTTTTGAAACATTAGTTCATATTGGCTGTATAGGACGATTTGTTTCATTGTAATATTTTCTTTTTTAGCTTTAGGTGTACGTGTTATGTGTGTGAGTACAGGTGTCACTTGCTAACAGTGCATAAGTGAAGGTCAAAAACCAACCGTGAGTGACTATCCTTACCGTCTACTTTGGCAGGGTTTCTTGTTAGCCACTGTGTTCATCCAACTATCTGGCCCTAGGTTTCCAGGGATCCCTTCTTTCCATCCCCTGACTTGTACGGATCTAAACTCAGTTCCTTACTCTTGTGTGTCTGGAGCTCGGCCACTGAGCAGTCTCCCCACCCCCCTCAGGGTGACATTCCCATGCATGAGTGCCATCACAATCTCTCCCCTCACATCCTGCCTTGTCTCCTGACCTCTCCTGTGGGCCACCCCCACGCCCAAGACCTTGGTACAACTGACAGCATAATGGAAGAACCATTCAGGCCTTGGAATGCAGCGCATAGTCCGAAAACGCCTCCAGCCGGAGGACAGATCCCCAATCTATCAAAGTCCATAGTTCCAGGAAAGTCCCTAAATGTTCTAACCTTGCTGTTTGGCTCCTGTAGTTCAGCTTCTGGTCACCTATTCTTGCTAACTGAGGTGTGTCAACCCAGGATGTGTTTTTTTGTGCTAAAGGCCCACTCTGGGAAAGGCTCAGAACTGCACTGTGGTCCCAGCCACCCAGTGTAGTTGCTAGCCTACTAACAAAGATGTTCTATTGGCTTGAACTCGTGTTCAAGTTGTCTTCTCTGGTGGGTTCCCCACAGCAGTGAGACAAAGTTGGCTTCCTTCCTTGTCTGTCACCATGGATGTGTGCACCTACATGCCATCACCGATGAAGACCATAAAGGTTAAAGTGACCACCCTTTCACTTCCCTGGCAGTGTGCTCTGGTGCCCACACCTAGCCCCTGCCATGCTCCCTGTCCTAGTTTTATGACCTCTGTCTACAGTCATACCCACACTGGCTCCCATATATAAATGTTAAGCACTAAGATCTGCACATGAAAGAGGACCTCTGGCTTTGGTCTTTCCGAGTGTGGATTACCTATTTAATAGAAGAGTTTCCAGACCCAACCCCTTTCTTGCACATTTTTTTTTTCCTTTGTGGCCAAATAAAGGGATGCGAAGGGAACAGAGATTACATTTGAGGATGTCATAAGAAAACCGGATTCGTTCTATGCTCGTTTTAAAAATGTTTTTTAAAAGAATAAGAGGAGAGGGAAGACTCTGGGGGGAAGAGGAACCCACAGGAGAGGTCAAGAGCCCTAAAATGCCATTCTGTATTTATCTGTTTATTTAATGTATATAAGTACACTGTTAACTATCTTCAGACACACCAGAAGAGGGCCTCAGATCCCATCACAGATGGTTGTGAGCCACCATGTGGGTGCTGGGAATTGAACTCAGGACCTCTGGAAGAGCAGTCCATGCTCTTAACCACTGAGCCATCTTTCCAGCCCCTGCTTTTTTTTTCCTGTCTACCCAGTTGAGAAACATATCTGTGCCTCTTTTTCTCAATCACAGGACATCCTTTGAAATCTGTAAGCTATCCTAAGATAATCACACTCAGGAAATTCCCATGGAAATGGAGCTTGTACCCAATCTTATTTTGTCATTGCCACACCTTGGTATTGCGAAGCATCTCAAGGATTTCCGGGTTCAGAACCATGGGGCACACTCAGGAACAAAGAGTCTTGTTCTGGAGTCTGAAATCACTCTCAAGCGCTCTATTGTAACTTGGCCAGTTTTTTAAATCTCCATCACTGTAAGGGTTCGGGGCCTACTGTAATGCAGACTATAACTCTGCTGGTTTGACCTTTGGTGTCCTCCAAGGGTTCATAGTTAAAAGTTTAATCACCAGCTTGGTGAGTTATCTGGAATAGTAGACTCTGCAAGATGTAGGATCTGGTGGTCATTGAGCACGTTCTGTGTAGTGGCCATCCCTGGTCGTCAACTTGACTTTATCTGGAGTGAACTACAATCCATAATTGGAGGGCTCACCTGTGATCCTGATCTTGAGGCTGGAAGACACAAGTTTCTGACCTGGACCTTGGCATGGAGATCTTGTGGCATAGTGGCCATGAAAAGCTTAGGCCCAGGCAAGGTAGTACACACCTTTAATCTGGGCCACACCTTCTGCTGGAGACCTACATAAGGACATTGGAAGAAGGAAGATTCCCTCTTCTTTGCCTGCTTGCAATTACTTGCCAGCACATCTGTTGGAAAAGACCAGCTGAAACCACTAGCCTTGTGGGACTGAGCAACTACTAGATTCTAGGACTTCCCATCCACAGCTGCCCATGGTTGGGTTAGTTGGACTACAGACTAAGTCATCACCATAAATTCCCTCGATACAGGAGACATTCCATAAGTCCTGTGACTCTGGAGAACCCTGACTAAGACACCTGGCAAGGACTACTAGGACCCTTACATTTTCTCAACTATCTCTTTGCTTCCCAATTTCCATGACTTAAGTGGCCTTTGTCCCACAAGCTGCTACAGCCACAAAGCCCTGCTTACCACAGGAGCAAAGCTGAAACCTGAACCCAGAAACCAAAATAACCTTTCGGGCTTTTAAGTTGATTTTTTTTTTCCCCAGGAATTTTGTCACAGTGACAGAAAGCTGAGTAATAACACTGTCCCTCCGGTGGATGTCCTGTGCCCTTCCCAGTCTACTCAGGCACACACTGGGCGTGGGTGTGTCTGCCCCACCCCCACCCCCCACTCAGCAATTAAATCTCAAGTGGGATCACCCGGTTAATGATGTCTTCGGTGCCTACCTCACTGACACCCATCCCCTACACATACACTCCACCCTTCTACTGCCCCACCACCACCACTGGGAAGCTCTGGTCAGGATGGTCTGCCAGGGTTCTCTGATGTGAAACTGCTCTCTGCCAGTTGTGTTGCATGGTATTTTGCCCAGCGGCAGACAGGTACACACTGTCTCCTTTAACAGGTTCCCTGCAGGTCACAATACATCAGAATCTCAATGGAATCTTCAGGGGGAGTCTCCATGTGTTAGCAGAACAGACAGATGTCCCTGCAGAGACAAAAGGAGGAGGAGGAGGAGGAGGAAAGGAAGAGGAGGAAGAGGAGAAGGAGGAAGAGGAGGGAGGAAGAGGAGGGAGGAGGAGGAGGAAAGGAAGAGGAGGAAGAGGAGGAGGAGGAAGAGGAGGGAGGAGGAGGAGGAAAGGAAGAGGAGGGAAGAGGAGGAGGAGGGAAGAGGAGGAGGAGGGAAAAGGAGGAGGAGAAAAGGGAAGGAGGAGAAAAGGGAAGGAGGAGGGAGGAGGGAGGAGGAGGAAAGGAAGAAGAGGAAGAGGAGGAGGAAGAGGGAAGAGGAGGAGGAGAAAAGGGAAGGAAGAGGGAGGAGGGAGGAAGAGGAAAGGAAGAAGAGGAAGAGGAGGAGGAAGAGGAGGAGGAGGGAAGAGGAGGAGGAGAAAAGGGAAGGAGGAGGGAGGAGGAGGAAAGGAAGAAGAGGAAGAGGAGGAGGAAGAGGAGGAGGAAGAGGAGGAGGAGAAAAGGGAAGGAAGAGGGAGGAGGGAGGAGGAGGAAAGGAAGAAGAGGAAGAGGAGGAGGAAGAGGAGGAGGA